>CAXKWD010000002.1:109375210-109975210 GCA_964059195.1 Ectobius pallidus
AACCCTACTAGTGAAGAAATAAAAGCAATATTGAATCACAATAGCTAGTCCCTAAATTTGAACATCTAATTTTATAAACAATACAAACACAGTCCAATAGTGACAAGAACCTAGGGTGGCCACATGTCTGGATTACATCGAATAGTTCGAATCTTAAGGTAATTTTCCTCCGTCTGGTACAACTCATGCCAGATGCTAAGTCCTCCCTTTGAGGCTGAACTACACAAGAACATTCTCTTCTATTAGGCCTACACTCCCATCATAGAAAAAGAATATAAACTGACTTTATATGGGCTTGGTTAAAACAATGTTCCAAATCTGCAACAATTTCTGACATAAGTGCTCAGCCATTTACAGTAATAATTTCTGCCCACAGACAATTTACTGAAAGAAATGCCCCTCCCCAGGGGACGTCGCCTTATCGAAGCACTGTCTGTGCAGGCAGGGAGGTTTGTGTGCTTCAATGAGGCGGAGAGCTATACCGACGGTAGCTAACTACCAGAAGGGTCACCCATGTCGGAAAGGTCTCACGCAGAGAAACCTGACAAAGGCGTCCTGCAATGACCTATCTTCCATATCCCGTCCTCTTTCCTTCCCTTTTCTCTGCCCCAGCTAAGGTGGGAGGCATCGTGCTGAGGACTGAATGCCACCAGGGTTAGATGGTGTTGCGAACAATCCCTTGGGGGAACCAGGTCAAACCCCATGGTATTTAGACCTTCTACTTCTGTGAGGGGCTCCGGGAGTAGTGACAGATTTTCCCCCAGCTCGTGGGACCATTATTGAGTCTAGCAAGCTTTATCATCCAGAGTGCTCCTTAGCTGGGGACTCAGATAGCATAAACCCTGATAGAACCCTGGCAATGGAACCCAAGGGACTAGAGCACTCCACAGGGGACTCAGTTCCTATGGGGAAAATTTCCAGGGAACTTATAAGATCAGAGGGCTCCTTAAAGGGGGACTCCAATGATGATCTAGAGCTCTCCTTAAATGGGGTCTCGGAAAGGGTAAAGTTTGAGAGAACTCTGGCTGTGGAACCCGGGGAACTAGAGCTCTCCTCTGTACGGGACTCTGTTTCTATGGGTTGCTGTGCCGGGGAACTTATGAGATCAGAGAGCTCCTTAACGGGGGACTCCAAAGATAAAGGGATCGGACCCGAGGAACCTGAAGCTAGAAAGAAGCTCTATTTTCAAGGCATATGGTGAGTACCATTAGAGTTATTTACTGCCTGCAGGTTAACCTTCAACACAGTTTTGTGGCCTCTAGGGTTCTTACCCGACGGCTACGGACTGGAGGGATACATATCGCCCTGATACAGGAACCATGGACTCGTGAGGGCCGTATCATGGGATTGACAGTAGCAGGCTTCTCTACTTTTAATGCTCCCACTACAGATAGACCTAGAGTATGCATCCTAATTAAAGGCATGAACGCATGGGCACTACCGCAGTTCTGTTCTCAGGACTTGGTGGCTGTTCTTGTGAGATATAAGGAGGGAAATGCAGAGCGGCAGTTAGTTGTCTGCTCTGCATATTTCCCATATGATTCTGAGGATCCTCCTCCCTCAAGGGAGTTTGAGGATCTTGTTACTTATTGTGGATGGGAGTGACTTGACCTGGTGGTTGGCTGCGACTCTAATTCCCATCATGGGATTTGGGGTAGCACCAAAGTTTACGCCAGGGGCGAGGCTCTTGCGAACTACATAAGTACAACGGATTTGGAAATCCTGAATAACGGCGAACCTACATACTGTAATAACAGAAGGGAGGAAGCTATAGACATAACACTAGGATCCATAGGAATCCTGGACAAGATTAGTGGTTGAAGGGTCAGTAGTGAACCGTCCCTTTCCGACCACAGACACACTGAATTTCGTTTGGCAGGCTCCCTTGATCCAAGGACCTTCAGGAACCCCAAGAAGACCAATTGGGACTCTTATAGGGAGGACCTGAGGGGCAGGATCACTGGGGGGATGCCTAGAAATTCTTATAACAAGGAAAACTCTGGGGACTGCACTGATTGGATCAGTACGGCCCTCAGATCTGCCTTTGAGGATTACCGTCCACCTAGAGCAGTTAGGACAGTAAATGGGAAGTTCCGCTGGAATTCGACTTTGAGCAACCTTCGGAACTCCACGACAAGGCTTTTTAACAGAGCTAAAGATAATCAAGACAGTGAGAGCTGGAACCTGCATAGGGATTCACAGCGCAAGTATAAGCAAGAACTGAAGAAGTCCTCCAGGGAAGCCTGGAGAGACGTCTGTCAAAGTATCAACAATCTACCAAGTATGGCTAGACTGTATAAAATCCTAATGTGAAACTCTAGAGCCAAATTGGGCTCATTAAGGACCACCTCTGGGACATATACTGACTCGAAAAAGAATACTTTACGACTCTTGCTTGGGATGCACTTCCCTGAATTACAGGTAGTTAATGAGGAGGCTGTATCTAGTCAGGCTTGCCAGCCTGCTATGCAGGACTGGCGAACTAGTGATGTAAAATATCCAGGAACTTAAACTCGAGGAAATATTCCCAGGGAATGTTCCCGGAAATATTCCCAAAATTCATAAATTCCCAGGAACTTATTATTTACGAGCGAGATAACTCAAAGAAACAATTTATTATGTAAAGTAACAAATGATTGTTAAACAATACAAAAATTTAATCATGATTAGGTTAAATAAAACTAAAAAACTGCTTATAAGTTCAAAGATTAAAATATAATTAATGAAAGAATATAAAAAAAAGAGCAGAAATTAATTACATATAAAACATTTTACAATGTTTTACTGGGTTTTCACAAATGAGGTAATTAATAATTAAAACATGCCCTGGTTCTTGAAGATCAATAAAGAACATTAACAAAAGAGTTGATTGATGAAACTGGCTATTAAATACTTACAAATTACAGTAGTAATCATAAACAATATGAGCCCAAACAACTTTTAGAAATAGACCTATTTGATTTTGTTAAATCTGTGACCTTGGACTATAAACTTATTTCTTTCTTTCTTAATCGTAGTTTTACCTCTCCCGTTTAGAATATAAGCGACCCAAGCCGCCCGGGCCTTACAGGGCCACAACCTGTCAGGAGAGGGATTATCTTGGATCACATACATACTTTTTTGACCAGTCAAGGACATGGAGGGCCTCCCCGGATGAGTGAACAGCCCAATGCCGGGGCCACTTCCGAGACAACACGAACACATAGGACGAGACACACCATTCACACACACACTCTCTCTCAGAACAAGGCGAGGATGGGGATGAAGATGATAATGACGGTCAGATGATATCCAGAGACCACAAAGGCCTAAAGTTACCTGACATTAGTCTCACAGGTGAGGGAAAACCCAGGACTATAAACTTATTATATTTAAATTTGTGTTTGTGTAATATTAAAAATGGTTTGTTTGAAGATTTTAGGCATTTTATTTTAAATGTCAACACAATCTATTAGCAACTATAATAAACCAGCTTAAAATGCCCGGTGTAACCCAGGTTTTGTATTATGCATGAAATTCAAAATTAAATTATGGAGGCCTTTTTACTTCCAAGTCCTTATATATAGGAATATAGAGTTTGAAGCAAAGAAGAATGACTTGTCACACTTAAACTCTTTCTTCAGAAAATGCTAGATGGGTTTTATCGCTCATATATGACTTAAAACTTTGCAAACCATTGCTTTTACACACCATGCCTGGTAGGGGTTGAAATAAGAAGAAACAGAAATTCTGGTAACGTAACATTTTACTGTGTTTACGGGTGAAATTCCCGGGGTATTTTATATCCCACTTTCATGTTGTCATACAACCGTTTCAGGCTAAAATCAAAAGAAAATCAATATCACTTTCACACATTTTTGCTCCAAAATCTGGGACACAATATTTTACTGCGCACATGGGACTAAAAATGTTCCATCCTATTTTGTATCTTTTAGCATCCTTAGGGCTTACAATAAACATTCCTATTTCTCAACTAATACAAAGCCTACAGCGATGAATAAAGTATCAGTGGATAGAATTTTTTACAGACTTCTGGTATAGCATACTCGCTACTCATCGTTGGCACAACTCAGGCTGAGACAATGTACATCAAAATGTGAAGTGAGAAAATGAAATGTGAGGTATTACTTTATAAAATATCTATATCTATATATATATATATATATATATATATATATAAAAACGAATGTATGTGTGTTTATCCTTTATGCATTACTACACCATTCATCCGATTGCCATGAAACTTTGGGAAATTGTTGATTACACTCCCGTGCAGGTTTCTGGCATATTACATTTTTAATTTTAGCTTTCGTTCGCAAGTTATGAGCGAAAAACGGGAAGACGTGCATTTTTTGCGCTTTTGAAGTTTCGGTTCTCAGTAATACATTTCAGTTGTCATATCAGTTGCAGTTGGCTTTGTCTATTTTTGTCATACCTTGGAAATAAAAGCATAGCGATCGCTGGAATGCCACGTTGGGCAATTCATTTGTTTATAATGTCAAGGCATGCAGATATCTGAAATTATCAACCTAGACGGCAGCGGAATAATGAATATAACTCTCAATCCATAAACATTGTTCGACTTAGACGACACTCACTATGCAGAGGTTTTCTGGGCCAGGGAACTCGAATCTGAGGTTATTTTTCTCATGCTGCGCTCTCTAATCGTGGAATTCACTTCAAAGCTGGATTTGCAGTTGTTACTTTAATTAGGCCTATCAATCGTTTAGTTTAGACCTATGAATGTTTTGTGTGCAATGTGTTAATAAATATAATATTTTTATTATTTTGCTCTTAATTGTTAATCTTTCAATTAATTATCGTGGGCGAAGCCGCAGGATTTGCTATAAGCCATAAAAAGCTATATTTATCATTTTCTGACAGAATAGTTTCAGTGTGATAAGTCGTTCTTCCTTATTTCAAATTCTAAATACCTATATAAGGACCTATAATTTACCGTATTTTCGAATTTACAAATTCCAAACCCGAGCGACGCCGGGCCTTTTAAGCTAGTAAGTTTATAAAGAAAACCTAAGAGATTACCATTCTGTTGGTGGTCCTAAATCTTTCCACTTGGGTAAAAACGAAGCCCATGAGGAACTGGGCGAAACGTTGTGAGAAGGAGAGCATATCCACTTACTACATATGGTAATTTTTCTTGATTTTTATTAGTTAAGAGATTACCACAAAATATTATTATTTTTGAAAATAAAATGGACTCAAGATACATTGCTTTTGAAAATAAGTGAAAAATTATATCATAGGAAAGAGTAAATACTTTCCTGCGATGATTCCTAGATAAACATGTGGAATTTTGTTTGTTCACAAGCATCCCCACAGAAAAACTTCCTAAACTGATTAAACATTGGCTGACAGAGAACAATGAGAAAACCTCTGAACAAGTTGAAGGTTACCTAAAGATCATTCAACATTGTATAAAACAAAACAGTTTCACTTTCAATCAGCAGGCCTAGCCATGGGTAGCCCACTATCACCTTTGCTAGCTGACCTATTCATGAGCAACCTAGAATTACAGGTTACCAAAGCCTTCCCACACATCTTCAAAAGTTGGCACAGATATGTTGACGACATCTTTGCCATTATTCCAAAAAGGTTTGCAGAAGACGCTGTTAAGCTTTTAAACTTACAAGACTCGTTGATAAAATTCACAATGGAAATGGAAAAAGACGGTTGGCTACCTTTCCTAGACTTGAAAAACATGAAAGAACAGAATGAACTGAAATTTGGAATTTATAGGAAACCCACACATGTAGATAACTACATAAAATGCAACAAACATAACCCCAAAGCCCATCAATTTGCTATCTTTCATAGCCTTATACATAGACTCACAAACATACCAATGACCAAGACAGAATATAATTTAGAGTACCAATATATACAGGAATTGACAGTCACTAATGGTTTTAGAACAAACTTCATAGATAAGATGATCAAAAGACACACAAAGAGGAACAAAATCAAAGAAATAGTACATTAGAAAACCTGGAAACAACAAAAAAAGTTTTCAAGAAGTTCAATTACCACCCCAAATTGTTTCACAAATTTGAAAAAGTTTTTAAGGATTACAATATTAAATTAGCACCACAAAACAAATACACCATTAGGAATCTACAGTGCCTTTTTTTTTACTCGTGGCCGGGCGGTCGGCTGGAAGTAGCTGCGAGCGCACAGTGCTTCTCACCGTTCCTGGCTCCCGCCTTTCTCCCCGTCAGTGCATGTGCGGTTGTTGCTAGCGGAGGTTCTTTTTTCTTCTTTGTGGTTAAATTGTGATAGTTCTGTTATAATGCCAAGAAGTGTGTATACTTTAGCACACCGCATATTCATGTATGATTCCTATGTGCAAACAGAGTTCTGTAGAGAAGTGACACGGCTATTTGTAGACACATTCCCTGGTATTCCTGTGCCTCACAGAGAGACAGTTCGTAAACTTGTAGACAGATTCAGAGAAACGGGTTATATTCTTGATAAGAAATAAAAATAATAAAAATTCGCCGTGTGCTTACAGAGAGAAAACTCGATGAGATAGGACAGAAGTTAGAACGTAGCCCAAGAAAATCTCTGAGTAGGTTATCACAGGAAACGGGGTTTTCACAATTCTCGGCTTGGAAAGCCACTAAACTTATGAAATTAAAACCATATAAGATAACCATAGTTCAGGAACTGCAACCACGTGATACTGTGAGTAGAGTAAATTTCTGCAATTGGGTGTTGGGTAAAGTTAATGATGGCTCTATGGACCCAAAGTTAATTTTTTTCACAGACGAAGCATGGATTCATTTACATGGTCATGCATCGACACAAAACAACAGATACTGGAGTGCAGAAAAACCCGATATTGTACACGAAATGCCATTGCATGACCAGAAAATTGGTGTTTGGTGTGCTGTGTGTGTGCACTGACGGGGAGAAAGGCGGGAGCCAGGAACGGTGAGAAGCACTGTGCGCTCGCAGCTACTTCCAGCCGACCGCCCGGCCACGAGTAAAAAAAAAGGCACTGTACTAAACCATCCATTGAAAAACAACAAACCAAAAACTGAACTCTCAGGCATATACCAAATAGAATGCAATGACTGCCCCCAAGTATACGTTGGACAAACTAAGAGGAAGCTAGAGACAAGATTGAAGGAGCATCTAAGAAACGTAAGACTAATACAAACTGAAAAATCCACAGTCACTCACCACTGCTGGTCAGAAAAGCACCACGTTAAGAAGGATATAAAACTATTAAAACATGTGAAAAAAACATCCGAATTGAATGTATGGGAAAAAATCTTCATTATCAAGAATGAAGACCATGCCATGAACTTCAAGATCCCGCCTGCAGATGACGTCATGAGACTCACCACAAAGAAAACAGATGGCAGCACACAGTACTTCACACAACACAGTCGCCAGAAAGCCAGTCGACCGCTAGCCGACTACTTTTGAATTATGTGGAATTTTACTGAAGTAGTTTACTTTTAAGGTACCTAACCCGTTAATAAGCTTTAAAACCTTCAAAACTAAGGATTTTTATAAATTCTCACTCTTTGGGAATATTTTCTGGCGAAGGAAATATTCCCACTGGGAATATTTCTGGCCCACATCACTAGACATAAACTCATGGTATGGGAGATGGAACATTCTACAAGACTGACTACTGCCTCCATGTCCGAGATATGTTAGTTTAAGAGAAGTTTGTCAATATCACCGTGTACAGTCGGTCAAATAAAAAACGTCGGGCAGTATTTGATTAAGTATCACAAACGAGCATATGCGCATGTACAGGAAGACTTAAGGTTAGGTTCACACCTGCCTCTTGTCTCTCCATGTATTTTCTTGATTATTTAGTCAGTTTTGTTCCAAAACGAACATGTATAGAAGGCTGTGGCTATATGTCTCACATCCGCCATATTCTTGGTTGCAAATTCTTATAATATTAATAATTAATAAATTTGCAAGGAATATGATTATTCAAGGAGCATTTTTTAAAGATTTTATTTTATAATACCAGTACTTGTAGTGCAAAATCAATAACTTACGTTCAACTTCTGCCACAAATGTAGTAGCATCGAAATATGCGGCCGGCCAGATCCACGATTCCTATGAAAACTTCCGGTCGCATTATAGTGAAGTTCCCACCTCTTAGCTGCTCTTTAAGAAATATGGAACCTTCTCGCTGCTTCAGAGGCCGAAAAATGCAGAACAATTACAGCCCTAACTACACTTTCTCTCAAGCTAGCATTTGTATGTGGTGCGATGACAAAGCAAAATGAATTATGACAATACATTAAGTTGAATATCGTGTATTGCGCTTTCCGAGTTTTTCATTTTTCCCTCGTTGTTCATTTTTTCCCTCCTGTCGCATGGCCTCATATGTTCGGAAAATGACCTGTATGTTATGTTTTTTATAGGAAACTTGTGACCTAATGCGTTAAAACTTTAATTTTAACTGCATACTAGTCCCGACGTTTTTTATTTGACCGACTGTACATGATATCAATATTCAGTCATGAAGGCTGGTACTCTAATGAGTTTATAGAGATGCATAATAAGTACTTCAGAGAAATTTAAAAAAAAAAAGGAACAAAGCAATTCTGTCGGTAAGGTATTGGCTATCGCTTTCCAAGTTTGCAGGTTTGATTTCGGCCCACATTGATGCATTTATGTGTGCTCAAATGTGACAGTTTCCAATTTACAGGTATGTAAATTTCTGGCAATGGTTATAGACCTACATACTAGTACACCACAGCCATTAGCAAATAAACAAATTAACAGTATTTGCACAAAGAGCAGTTTAAAATGAGAATTTTGCCCTTCAAGAAAATTCATTTCACTTTTTGAGTTTGTTAGAGATGTTTGATTTACTTCCTCCCTGTTTGAGTAATACTTTTCACATCTTACATTGTTGGCCTATATTAAGGCTAAGCTCTCTAATCATTACAACTCTTTTAACCATGCCAGAAACATGCAGAACTCTAAAAATTTTGAAAACTTCTACAAAACAGCAATGTCGACTCCTAGAAAGAAATGTTGTCATGACATACACTCCAACAATGTAATCTCTGATGAAATATGTAAATTGCAACACCACATAAAAATTCCCTCTCGCAACTTGATCAAACTTATGAGTCATGACCACAATAGTGTGATTAAAAATTGTATGCCTCATGTTATTGCAATAGAACATACGTACGTATTATGCATATTCAATTAAAATTCACAGTTTTCCTTGCTTACAGAAATAAGATATTCCTTTTACTGATATGAAAAACAAAATATCACATATCGTTTTTCATGGATAAAAGGATGCGAGATGCCTCTTGTATTTTTCAAACCCCGTACTTATAACAATCTCTGGAACACTGCATTTACAAGGTTGAATATCACAAACTTGTATATTTTACAATTTAAAAAAAAAAAAAAAAAAAAAAAAAATTTAGTGTTACAGTAATTAATGGCAGAGTTAGTTAGCGTGAGAAAACATTATTAAAAAATATATTACTCTTTCTAGGAAATCACCATATACAGAAAAACTATCAAACAAAGAATCCATGGATGGAGACAGAAATATTTCCAATATTAATGCATTATTCCATTTTCAAAGACACCACTTATTCCCAACCAGAGCATGGGTAGGCTATTCAGGTGGAAATAAAGGAGTAGGCCTACACCATTAATTCCTGTACACTCGGAATGGCAGTGCTGCAATATCATTGTTTTATAACAAGTAATGTAGGATTATTTCAGAACAAAAATGAGGCAGAGTAATTCCTTGTTACTATGGAAATATCAGAATTCCTGATGGAGAAAGGTTTTAAAAAGTTATACTCAATCATATTACAATTGTTCTGCAATGATTAAGAATAAGTTTTAAAGTTAAAGAACACTAAAAGAATATATATATATATATATATCCACTTGTTTCTGGCCAATTAAATTTTGCCTAAAAGAAGAATATTTTATGCTTTACTGAAAGCTCCACAGATGCCACCAACACCATCTTGGAATTCTACACTTTAAAGAAACAATATTATTATAAAAAAATACATTTTTATGTGGAAAAACTTATGAAATTTATATCTGAATACGGTATGTATTGGAATTGATATGAAATACGTACATCCTAATCCAAAGGTTTAGTATGATAATGTATTTTAGTATTTGATTATTAACTGATGTCCTTAGAACGTTTGATGACCTACATTCTTCATGTAGGCCTATCATGTTATTGTTAGCATGGGCCAGACACTTTGTATTTTTCAGCCCTCGCTCTGGAGGGTCATCTAGACATCCAATTCAAAGGAATGCAGCAGTACTCAGCCTATGTGGATAAACAGAAGACGCATCCTGTTCATCACATCAGTCCAATAATAATGTAGTCGGAAGCCATAATACTAGAGGAACAGGGTCGACAGTCTCCTCTTACCGTAGTTGACAATTGGAGAAGATCCTGGAGCCTTGAATTTACTGTTGAATAAAACCTACCCCACCAAAGATATCCCTACCTTGTCGTGGTGGTGGGGCTTGCGTGGTCAAATGATCCTGAGAGCTATGCCGGCGGTAGCTTAGCTACTGGAAGGGCCTCCCTTGCCGGACAGGTCGAAGGTGATGATCCAGACTAAAGGGATATCCTGGTCCTCCAGGTTGGGGGTTGGGCGAAGAGCTAACAACTCATCCCGTAAAACATAGTCGTTGAGAAGACCTAACGACAGAAGTGGGATGGATTTATAAGACAGACTCAGGCAATGAAAAAGAAAAATGATTTATGGATTGCGACTTGGAAAATGATAAGCCTTGGAACTAGGGTTGGAGCTGAGAGAGTAGACTCCGATGTCTGGATGGCAATCCAGTGTTGAAACAAATCTGATAAAATCTGGAGGGTCATCTAGACATCCAAAGCAAAGGAATGCCGCCCGGCAGAGACAAGTACTGTGCAGTACTCAGCCTAAGTGGATAAACAGAAGACACATACCTGTTCACCACATCAGTACGATGCCATGTAGTCGAAAGACATAATACTAGAGGAACAGGGTCGACGGTCTTCCGTGTTCTTTAGTTCGCCACTTGGAGAAGATCCCGGGGCCTCGAATTTTTTGTCAAGTAGAACCTACTGGTCTGTTCACCCACTACCAAGACGATTTTTGGCGCAATTTATGAAATCTTCAAGTGTTTTTCATTGTGTACATGCAACTCCATGTATGTTGTAAATATTGGGCAATATATGTACGAAACAAATTGGATGAAGACATCCAAAGCAAAGGAATGCCGCCCGGCAGAGACAAGTACTGTGCAGTACTCAGCCTAAGTGGATGAACAGAAGACATATACCTGTTCACCACATCAGTACAATGCCATGTAGTCGAAAGACATACTACTAGAGGAACAGGGTCGATGGTCTTCGGTGTTCTTTAGTTCGCCACTTGGAGAAGATCCCGGGGCCTCGAATTTTTTGTCAAGTAGAATCTACTGGTCTGTTCACCCACTACCAAGATGTTTTTGGCGCAATTTATGAAATCTTCAAGTGTTTTTCATTGTGTACATGCAACTCCAAGTATGTTGTAAAGATTGGGCAATATATATACGAAACAAATTGGATGAAGTCTGGAGAGTCATCTAGACATCCAAAGCAAAGGAATGCCGCCCGGCAGAGACAAGTACTGTGCAGTACTCAGCCTAAGTGGATAAACAGAAGACACATACCTGTTCACCACATCAGTACGATGCCATGTAGTCGAAAGACATAATACTAGAGGAACAGGGTCGACGGTCTTCCGTGTTCTTTAGTTCGCCACTTGGAGAAGATCCCGGGGCCTCGAATTTTTTGTCAAGTAGAACCTACTGGTCTGTTCACCCACTACCAAGACGATTTTTGGCGCAATTTATGAAATCTTCAAGTGTTTTTCATTGTGTACATGCAACTCCATGTATGTTGTAAATATTGGGCAATATATGTACGAAACAAATTGGATGAAGACATCCAAAGCAAAGGAATGCCGCCCGGCAGAGACAAGTACTGTGCAGTACTCAGCCTAAGTGGATGAACAGAAGACATATACCTGTTCACCACATCAGTACAATGCCATGTAGTCGAAAGACATACTACTAGAGGAACAGGGTCGATGGTCTTCGGTGTTCTTTAGTTCGCCACTTGGAGAAGATCCCGGGGCCTCGAATTTTTTGTCAAGTAGAATCTACTGGTCTGTTCACCCACTACCAAGATGTTTTTGGCGCAATTTATGAAATCTTCAAGTGTTTTTCATTGTGTACATGCAACTCCAAGTATGTTGTAAAGATTGGGCAATATATATACGAAAGAAATTGGATGAAGTCTGGAGGGTCATCTAGACATCCAAAGCAAAGGAATGCCACCCGGCAGAGACAAGTACTGTGCAGTACTCAGCCTAAGTGGATGAACAGAAGACATATACCTGTTCACCACATCAGTACAATGCCATGTATCGAAAGACATAATACTAGAGGAACAGGGTCGACGGTCTTCCGTGTTCTTTAGTTCGCCACTTGGAGAAGATCCCGGGGCCTCGAATTTTTTGTCAAGTAGAACTTACTGGTCTGTTCACCCACTACCAAGATGTTTTTGGCGAACATTATGAAATCTTCAAGTGTTTTTCATTGTGTACATGCAACTCCATGTATGTTGTAAATATTGGGCAATATATGTACGAAACAAATTGGATGAAGTCTGGTGGGTCATCTAGACATCCAAAGCAAAGGAATGCCACCCGGCAGAGACAAGTACTGTGCAGTACTCAGCCTAAGTGGATGAACAGAAGACATATACCTGTTCACCACATCAGTACAATGCCATGTAGTCGAAAGACATAATACTAGAGGAACAGGGTCGACGGTCTGCGGTGTTCTTTAGTTCGCCACTTGGAGAAGATCCCGGGGCCTCGAATTTTTTGTCAAGTAAAACCTACTGGTCTGTTCAACCACTACCAAGATGATTTTTGGCGCAATTTATGAAATCTTCAAGTATTTTTCATTGTGTACATGCAACTCCATGTATGCTGTAAATATTAGGGGTACATATAGAATGTATGTATCTCTTACGATACGTGATGTAATAAAAAACACATTGAAATGTATATCCTTTGTTTCTTTTATGTATGCTTTTATGTTTGCTAAGCACATTATACATCGTACATTAATTATAAATATGTTAATATGCAGTGAACAAACCTGCATTTATAATTTCTAATAATAACATGCCATATGGGCATTGCAGTGCACTGTTATACTGCACTATTATATTGACTGTGGCTTGTACCACAATGGGAGGTGTTACATTAAAATTAATTCTACAGCTCACTTTCTTAAAGGAAAAGTAAACTAAAAATTCAGTATCATTTTCTTCATACGGATTGAAAGAGAATGTTTTTAAGAAATGATATTCACTGCTAGAAATGTTTTACACCTTCACATTTAATCACAAAACGAATCTATTTATTGTAACGCGATGGGCGCGTGACGTCACGCTTGACGAAGGCTTGGCTCAGTCTCGCCCGGTGAAGACATTTCACAGCATTCTGTCTACTGTTACAGTTTTTTAGTGAGTATCTGTTCAAACAATGGTTTATTGTTGTGTTGTGGGGTGTACAAACTCATCGTCGAAGAGTGATAACACACTTAAAATATCTTTCCATCGATTTCCCAACAGAGATAAGTCACCCGAACGTAAATAAGCAATGGCTGATAAAAATAAAAAGAGAAAAATTTGTTCCTACTAAATACAGTACGGTTTGTTCACAACATTTTGAAGAAAATGATACCGAGCTTTTGGTACAGTTACGAACACAGTTATCTGGAGAAACCCCGCAATCTGTTTAAAAAAGAAGTGCTGTGCCATCACTTCTTTTGCGTGGGAAATCTGAAACACCGCCAATGAAGAAAAGAAAATCGTCGTACTCGAGGAAGAAGGAAATGAGAGAGTTGTTGCAAGATTTGAATAGTAATCCTTCAGTATCCGGGAATGGACAAATCATGATGTGGAATCTAGTATTTATGACGAAAATTCAGTTTCTAACAGAGTAGGCGTTCAGTGTGAACTAGGAAATGAAAGTTATGTCAATGTTTGCCCAGATTCATTGAATGTTTCTTCTAGAAATTGTGATTTAGATAGCTCTTTTAGCATTTCAGAAATTTCTACTACCGTAAAAGATGATTCTGAATCTGAAAGTGACTCTGTTCGTATCTTGAAAAATGTTTTGTTTTTGAACTGTATTAGCTCTAAGTATTAACTGATAACGCCTGGCAACTAGTGTATCTTTATTTATAATAACGCTATCGAATGAGCAATGTCGTGTTATACAGTCTACAACCCCCTTCTGTTCACAAATTACTTCACGGTCCCAACAACACACACTTTCGTGGCCCGTTTTCATATGTACACACAGCCCACATTTACACCATTCCGTATTTTCTTTTCTTCCTTGCAACTCTTTAAATAATTCCTTGTCATTTTCTTTTCATGTGATATTAATTTGTGAATACCGAGATTTGTCCTTAGAAGGTAACATTGCAGGCATCTCTATCAACAACAAACACAAATGAGACTTTGTGGTGTATTAGAAACACAGGCGCGAGCATT
This sequence comes from Ectobius pallidus, assembly GCA_964059195.1. Lineage (NCBI taxonomy): Eukaryota > Metazoa > Arthropoda > Insecta > Blattodea > Ectobiidae > Ectobius > Ectobius pallidus. Next base: position 109,389,825 of record CAXKWD010000002.1, read on the forward strand.
ACAGTAGCTGTTGTCCTGCCAGCGAGTTAGTCAGGAGTGACGTCACAGGAGCGTTTTACTTCACCCGTACAAGGCGTAATATTGGGCACCTGAAGTTCAGGAGATCACCATTCGTTTCGTAATTCAAAGCTCCGTGCGATGAGATTAAAATTAGAAAATGGTATTTTTTTAGTTTACCCTTCCTTTAAGTAACAAACTTTGTTCAGATAATCGTCTAAATAAGAGCAGTAGAATCTGATGCCTGGCCCATGTGGAATACATGGAGGATGATAATCCTGTGAAGAAAATACTCATCAGTAAACCTGAAGAATGGAAAAACAGTGGTAGACCAAGGATGACATGGATGAATGATGTGGAGGAAGACTATAGAACCTGGGAATCTGAGGCTAGTGGACAAAACGGAAGTCATCAAGGAGGGAAGGCACCTCAAGGGCTATAGAGTGACGGAATGAGTTAGTGAGAACCTACAGGTCTGTACACCCACTACCAAGATGTTTCGGGCGCAATTTATAAAATCTTCAAGTGTTTATAATTGTGTACATACAACTCTATGAATGTATAGAATATATGTATCTCATGAATAAAATTGGATTCACACTCAACATAATTATACAACTTGATGTGTATTGGAAACAGCTGAAATGCATACACTTGTGACGGTCACCGGTATAGATACATACTGGAGCACAGCAGTGACCCAACCAGTTACAAGTGATACTGCAGTGTTGACTCCGAACACATGTGACAATCACTGCCAGAGATGCATAGCTTTTAATTGGAGCGTTCACACCAGGACATAAGTGACGGTCACAGCATTTTCGGATTGCCAACACAGCAAAGTTATTATATAATTCAGTTGTATAGTCGAGCTCAGCGAAACTAGTTATCCAGCCATGAGTTTAGACTTGATTAATATGGTACTGAAGATTTTATAAGTGAAGTGGAATGTCTACCTGCCATTTGGTATGCCAAAAGCGTTGACAAACTGTTTTATCATGTAGCTACTATTAGAATACTAGCAGTGAGCATCACAAGTGACCCATGTGTGTTCACTGCAAAAACCAGTGACCGTCACAAGTATTCACAAGTGTTCCATTGTGAAAAGGCCCTAACATCATTGATAATCTACAGGCTATGGAGAAATGAAGGCAGTGACTGAAGCACAAGTTGGAAGCTTGTAATTAGTGATATAAAATTCCCGGGAACTTAAACTCAATGAAAAATTCCCAGGGAATGTTCCCAGAAATATTTGCAAAATTCGTAAATTCTCGGGTATTTATGATTTACAATCAAGATAACTCAAAGAAACCTATTTGTTACATAAAGTAACATAAAGTATTATGTTAAATAATACATAAATTTGAACATGATTAGGTTACATAGAACTCAAAAATTGCTATAAGTTCAAAGATTAAAATAGGCTATAGTTCATGAAAGAACATAAAAAATTAAAGGAAATTAATTACATATAAACATTTTACAATGATTACTGGGTTTACACTAATGAGGTTATTAATAATTAAAATATGCCCTGGTTCTTGAAGGTCAATAAAGAACATTAACAAAACTTATCAAACTGGCTATTAAATACTTACAAATATGGTATTAATCATAAACAATACGAACCCAAACTACTTTTAGAAAAAGGCCTATTTGATTTTGTTACATTTGTGACCTTAGACTATAAACTTAATGTAAATTTGTGTTTGTGTAATATTAAAAATTTTTAATTTGAAGGTTTTAGGCATTTTATGCCAACACAATCTATTAGCAATTATTTTAAACCAGCTTAAAAGGCCTGGTGTCACCCAGGCTTTGTATTATGCATGTGATTCAAAATTAAATTATGGAGGGCTTTTTGTTTTCAATCTGTAAGTCTTTATATACAGGGGTATAGAGTTTGAAGCAAAGAAGAAAGACTTATACTCAAACCCTTTCTTCAGAAAACGCTAGATGGGTTTTATCGCTCATATAGGACTTACAATTTTGCAAATCATTGCTTTTACACACCAAGCCTGGTAGGGGTTGAAATAAGAAGAAACAGAAATTCCGGTAACATAACATTTTGTGTTTAAGGGGTATTTTATTTCCCAATTTCATGTTGTCATACAGCCATTTCAGGCTAAATTCATAAGAAAATCAATATCACTTTCACACATTTTTGCCCCAAAATCTGGGACACGATATTTTACTCTGCACATGAGACTAAAAATGTTCCATCCTATTTTGTCTTTTTTTTTTATATATATATATATATATATATATATATAATACAGCGATGAATAAAGTATCAGTGGATAGAATTTTTACAGATTTCTGGTATAGCATTACTCGCTACACATTGTTGGCACAAACTCAGGCTGAGACAACTGTAAATGCTGTCCCTGCAATATGACTTCTTATTCTATATCAAAATGTGAAGTGAGAAAATGATATTCTCCATGTCCAGGGTAGAAAAAGTTATGTGATGTATCACACCCGATACCCGATAAAGCCCAGAACATGCAACAGCCAAAGTCCTAAGTGAATACTGCAAACAATATTATTGTCATGAGAACTGCATTACGTTTGAAGAATTGAGTGTAATGTTTTCAGAAATTGGGCCCCTACTTTCTTTCTACTGGTCACTTCAAGAATTTCAATAGCTTTAAACCTCCCCTGGACAATGCGGATTATTTTGCAAAAAACAGCATGTAAATCGGTCCTGTAGTTTTTAGTCTATAAAGGACACGCATACTAATATTGCCTTTTATATATAGAGAATTACTTACCTTTAATGCTGTTTGAATAAATGTGAGTGAGGAATGACTTTATAAAATATAAGTTTATAAAGAAAACCTAAGAGATTATCACAAATTATTAATTATTTTTTTAAATAAAATAAACTCGAGAAAGGGTAAATACTTTTTTGTGATGATTCCTAGATAAACAAGTGGAATTTTAAGGTACCTGAACCTTTAATAAGCATTAAAATGTTCAAAACTATGGATTTTCATAAATTTCCACTTTTTGGGAATATTTCCTGGCCTTGGAAATATTCCCATTTTATAAGTTCCTTCTCACTGGGAATATTTCCGACCCACATCACTATGGCAGACTGCCAAAGATATTGTCACCTATAAGCGAATAAAGTGGGCAATTCAATCATTTGCCCCCTTTAAAAGCCCAGGGATGGATGGGATTTTCCCGGCCCTGCTTCAGCAGGGACAGGATTTACATGAGTAAGAATTATCAGATCTTGCCTGGCGATGGGTTATGTACACTCGTCGTGGAAGCAGGCAAGACTAGTTGTTATTCCTAAGCCCAGTAGGAGCTCGTACCTTGGGCTTAAGGATTTTAGACCTATTAGTCTGACTTCCTTTCTTTTAAAGACTTTGGAAAGGCTAATAGATAGATATATCAGAGGACCTATCTTAATTGAAAGGCCTCTGAGTGCTGAACAGCATGCCTATCAGGCTGGCAAATCCGTGGAGACGGCACGTCATCAGCTGATTTTACGGGCTGAATAAGTGCTTGACCAGGGAGAGCTAGCCATGGCAGTGTTTTTGGACATAATTTTACTTCATATGGCTCTATCTATAGAGGGCTGATTAGACATGGAGTTAACTTGAGTGTAACTTGGATTATGGCATCCATGGAGGGCCGCCGGGCAATAGTGTCTCTCAATCAGTGCAAGCTGATGTGCACTATGCCCAGAGGCTGCTCCCAGGGAGGGGTTATATCCCCACTTATTTGGTGCCTGGTGGTAGATGAATTACTTGCCAGGCTCAATGAAAGTGGAGTATATGCCCAAGGCTACGCAGATGATATCTGCATTGTGGTCAGGGGCAAATTCGCTGATACAATTTCGGGCCTTATACAAGGTGCCCTTGAAACTGTTGAAAGATGGTGTCGTGAGGTAGAATTGCCGGCTAACTCTGATAAAACTAACCTCACTGTGTTCACGAGGAAGCGACGGCTTGATGGTTTACATGAACTTACCTTCTTCGGGAAGAAGCTCCTTCGATCTACGTCGGTCAAGTATCTGGGAGTCATTTTGGATTCTAGGCTGACTTGGAAAGAGCATATTGAAAACAAGGTGACTAAGGCCTGCAATACTTTGTGGGGCTGTCGGAGGGCCTTTGGTGAGAGGTGGGGACTTAAACCACATGTGGTTTATTGGCTCTATGTCTCCATCATTAGGCCTTTCATCACCTATGCTTCGGTTGTGTGGTGGCCATGTGTTAAGTCACAGGCCACCAAGAGCAAATTAAATAAAATCCAATGCTTAGCGTGTTTGGGGATTACTGGAGCCTTGCGCACCACTCCGCTCAGTGCCCTGGAGGCATTGCATGGCTTACCTCCTTTGGATCTGGTTATTCAGGGAGAGGCCGGAGTGACTGCTCATCGTCTCTGGAGTTTGGGTTGTTGGTCTTTTAAAAATCCAACTAAAGGACACAGAGAGATACTTAGTAGACTTCAGAAGTCGCAGCCTATCCTTGCGATGAGCTGTGACAATATGAAGCCAAGTTATAACTTTGACACTGTATATAGGGTCAGTATTCCGCCCAGAGAGGAATGGACTCATGGCCCACGGGCTCCGGAGTGTGTCAAGGGGCTAGTCTGGTACACGAACGACTCCAAGACAGACGAGGGGACTGGGGCTGTCATCTATGGGCCTAAGACGAGGCTATCGTACTCTTTGGGAGGTTATACTACAGTATTCCAGGCTGAAATATTTGCTATTTTGGCCTGTGCTTATCATATCTCAGGGATGCCTTGGCTGCAAGGTCGGATTAGCATCTGTTCTGACAGTCAGGCTGCCCTGAAGGCACTATGTGCCAATACAACAAGATCTAGGTTGGTATGAGAGTGCCAAAAAACCTTGGATATTCTCTGCTCCTGCTGACCAGTACAGCTCTGCTGGGTTCCTGGGCATGCTGGAATCAGAGGAAATGAACTAGCGGATAAGCTAGCAAGGGAGGGCTCGGCCAATGTCTTTATTGGACCGGAACCTGTCCTTGGAATCACTCCAAGAAGGGCCAGACGTGAGGTCTTAGACTGGATGTCTCATCAGCATGGCACTTTTTGGAGTAATCTCACTACTGCTAGGCAGGCTCGAGCTATGATTGAGGGACCTAGCAAGAAGAACAGCAAGATTCTGTTAACCCTTAACCGGGTACAACTTAGAGGTGTGTAGAGAAGGTGAGTCCTCTCTACACATACTGTGCGAGTGCAAAGCACTTGCTACAATTAGACAATTTCTCCTGGGCTCTGATAAACTGAGACCAGATTACATAAGGAGAACTAACACAAGATCTATCCTGTCCTTCTTGAAGGCAACGGGACTTGAATGAATTATCCAGTAAGAGGGGTACAATAGGCTCAATTATGTGGCCTATGTGCACGGGACCGAAAGGGCCCAACCCATTCATTTTCATTCATTCATTCAATGCCATAAAAAAAATACATAATCACATCATTAGTTTTTGGAACTATCGGTACGACATTTGTAAGTTTTACATATATATAAATAAATGCTGTTTTGTCTGAGGAAATGTGAAATGAGATTTGAAATTGAGGGTAAAACATTTAACAAAAATACACCGGTGTGGTAGTCACAATTTCATCCAAAGTTAGGTTCTTGTCACATATGTTGTGGTCTATGAATATACATTCATTTTCAGATTTGGGAAACACCCCTGATGTTTAATTCTATAAGCAATGATCTATGTTAATAATAATAAGATTAAAACTTTAAAACACTTAAGCACCACTTACGTCAAACATAAAATGAGTAGGACATGTTTCGGGAGACCTTCTCCCATCCTCGGCTACTGGTAGACCGAGGATGGGTATTATTCAGTTGTGCCACGGTTTTTAACAACTTCTTCGTAATTTTTTTACAATTTTACTATTTTTAATGATCTATGTTATAAATTGTTAGGTATACAATTCAAGTTCAGAGAAAGATATTTTTACCTTTTTATGGTTTTTAAAGGTCATACTCATCCCACTCAATTCAATTGTACACTTGTGACCTTATACTTCTCATAATGAGGATATGCAGGTAGACATTCAAAAATCTGGCCACCGAAAAACCGGTTTTCTTCAAACTTCTGGCACAGAATTCGCAGCGCATTTTCAAAAACACCACATTGGTGCACCACTGCTTTCTGGAGGCAGTGATTAACCAGGACCAGTTATTGGGTGTTGCACTCGCTAACAGGCATTCGTGCTCATTCTTTCTTACTTTTTAATTTATTTGCTGCTGTATAGCCCCCATTAAGAATTCAGCAAAGAAAAGAGGTGGCAAAGAATGTAAACATTGTTCATTGTCGAGCGCAGAGAAAGAGGAAAGTAATAGCGGAATGTCTGTGCGAACCATGTGAAACATAAGACACTGGTTCTTCAACAGTGTAAAATCTGGTATTTTCGAAAATCCAGCACTCCTCAGGTCTGGAGGTTGCCAGATTTTTTTATTGTCAACTTGGTGCACCCTCCCTACTCAATAGTTTTGTTCCTAACAAGCTGACATAAAAGCTGATAAATGGTCTCAGTGCATTAAAGAATCTGCAATGGAAGCGACTTTAAAAAGAAATACAGCTAAGCACAAGGATGCACTATTTAATTTCCTTTGCGTCCTTCATATTGATAAGTGCCTTTATTATTCTAAATTTAAGTCTATATTTAATTCACAACATTACTAACTTATATCAACATATTTCGTAGTAGAGTATTGTAATTGGATGAGTCAAATGTTGCTTAGCGACTATTCACTTACATTACCCTGGACCAGATCTGTGGTCAAGCAAGAAAGGATACTTCTGACATGTTTCTCTTTCACTGGAGTTTCTAGTTGGTTGATTGCCTTTCCAATGCTAATTGACTGTAAAAGAAAGAAAACACACATTACAATATGTTACACACTAGTAGTTCTGTGAACATTAGATCCAGTGTCCAAGAAAAAGAAAACTAAGAAGACTGAGACATAATGGTTTAGAAATGGAAAAAAGAAAAAAAATTAAAATCCTTACACATAAGTTACTCGTCATTTTTAATCTTTTAACTAATGTGGATGTGGCTGGGACTCGTGGCGCCAACTTATATGGGCCCATGGTGCTCAAGCCCACCCAATAATTTTCCATGTGTTATTAATTATTATCATAATTATTTATTGCTATCACTCAAAATTGTGTTTTGGTGAATCGCTGTAAAGCGAAAATCAGGCTTGTTCCAATTCCCTCAAGATAATTTGAAATCGTTCCACAATTAATTACATTTTTACGTCTGTCAGTGCAGTTTCCACAGCCACCGCTGGTCTAAAGACTTAAGGAGAGAAAAACTACATTTATAATTTAGACGATCTTGTGAGAAAAAATCACAGGAAGGCCAAGGCAAAAAATTGTGATATAAGACAAAAGTGTGGACATGGTAACTGGTTAAAAAGAAAGAGTGGATTGAACATGTAGAAAGAATGAATTAAAAAGGTCGAGGGATAATAAACCACGAAAAAGGTAGTGTGATTGGGGAGAATAGACTCCTACTCTAAGGAAAGACGAAGAAGATAGTTTACTCCAGTGAGGAGAAACTCATTTTGGAACACGCCGTGCTGAGTAATTATTTTATTTTAGTAAGATCCTAAAACAAAAAGTTTACAATATAACATTATTAATTTTAAAGGATTCCCATTAACTAGGCTACACAATTATTTTTTACCGGTTGAATTACGTTGGTTGTTAATCATTATTACAAAGACATCGTTTCTTACCCAATTCTATATTTATCTGAATTATAATATAAGACCATTTCATGAATCAAATAAGGGGTGGGAGTATGAAAATTTGAAAATCTTTGAGCCCACTCAATGTTTTTCAAAAGTTGGCGCCACTGTCAAGCACGACATGTCTCTGCAAACCCAACACAAAGATCTAACTGTATTACAAACAAGATTCCGCAGTGTGTAAGTTCTGTATCCTACTGGCCGTACGAGTGCATCTATTGACTGAATGACTGATTCTATTGATTAAATGACTGACTGATTATGGAATAGGGATCGTAACAGATCACCTAACCACTGGGAGCTCCTCAGCCTTAAGAGGATATATCTCTCTACCCCAATAGGACACGCATTTCGGTCCTGCAAAGAATCCTACAGATTCATCTATGTAACGATCAAGAGCGAAATTCAACCGACTCAGCAGTACGGTACCCGTGGCATTTACCACTATCACAGCGAGATATCGCCAGAGGGATTGCTTTCAATACCGCACGGGTATCACGTACCTTACGGTAGCCATATTGCGTAAGTATAAATACCACCTATAGACGAACATATAGGCCCATCTATAATTATCAGATCATTGAGTATTCAGCCATTTTAAGTGATAATTTGAACATTCCTCAATGAACTTGAAAAGTTAATACTTTTTTCCGCATATTTGAGGACAAGAGCATGTTTATAATCGGACCTAAAGATGAAGACAATTCCACCATTATCAGATCTGGAAATGCTTAAATCACGCAGAGGTGTACAAATCTCGATTTTAGCTTGCCCAAACTCGCTTGAACGCCAGGCAAGCAAGTTGCCAGCGTCATAGGTAGGAAGCAGGCAGGTTTCTTTAAGCCTGATGGGTCAGGTCAAACCCAGCCTAGGCAAGTCAGAATAAGCTTGCGACATTCCTATCAGCTAAACAACTGTAGTTGCTGAGTGTAGGTAATACTTTCTTGCTTTTCTGCATGCTGGTAGAAGAAATTCACCATGCAGACAAATAAAAGGTGGATAAAGTATTAAAAATCGTTTTAGCGTCTTAACACAATTATTATTTTTATTATTAGGTAGATTTCGAAGAAAAATCTACCTAATGACTTTCAAAAAATTTGTTCATATCGTTACGTTTCATGCCTCCCTAAGTACGAAACCACCGCCTGTTCAAAAAATTGTGATATTTATATTTATATACAGTATATGTATATGTATATATATTTATATATATGCATATATATCTTTACACGCTAGCGGCCGTAATTTTCAAGATATTTGAATCAAATTTTATTATGTTATTTCTAGGCCCAATAGTTCAGACAAGTTCGTTAATGAGCAAAATTGCCCTAAGGGGATGGTCGGGGGAGGGGGTTGAAATTTTAAAACATTTATATCTCGGCCCCTATGAAGTATAGAGGGAAACTTGGATTGAATAAATTAGAGTACTCCTTATGGAGTTCACAGTGACACCAACGATTCGAGGGTTTTGGGAGTACGAGTGGGGGTGGGGGTATGGGGATGGAAATTCGAAATTTTCGAAACTACGTCTTGTGGGGTATCGTTGAAAAGCTCTTGATGAGTACTCTACAAATCAATAACTAGTTTCTTGATAGTTCTCATATAAGGCGAGATTTGAATGTTTTAAAAAGTTCTCTTTCCTCTTTTATGCAGTTATTATTGCGGGTTTGTCATGCCAAGGCTAAAGAAGAAGAGTGCTACGCAGCGACAGTAAATTAAAACAAAAGCACTTCGAAATCTACCTCAGCTTGTAGGCTTGTCTAAAGGGATTTTTGTTATTGTTATTAATGATTTTATGATGTTTTCTCGAAAATGTTTGAAAATTTTTCCCATGCCGGACTAGTACCTTTGTTCATTGATAATTAATTCAAACTGTCCACATTTTAGTTTCTCCTCGGCTTCCTTCAGGGTAAAATTCTCTAAATACAACTGCACGACTTACCAGTGCACTGCTATACCCAGTTTCATATTCTTTCCGCCAGGCCTTGCAGTTTCCTTAGGTCCTGTGCAACCCACCAAGTTATGAAGAGCTTGTGACTCATAGCGACAGTATTTCTTATCATCGTTGTAATCTGGCTTGCTTTCAAGTCAAGCAAGTTAAAAGCTGTGACTGGTTGCAGAATTTCAAAGGGGCAGGCAAGCTAAAATCAGAATATGTACACCTCTACCCGTGATCAGTTCGAAAGTAGCATGGCCACTAGTTTACAGGAGATCCACTGAAAAATTAAAACAATAAAATAAAATGAAGCAGAATATGTTGTAAGAACGGATAGAACTAAATATTATAAACTTTATCCCTACTTCATAAAAATCCCATGGGAGTATGAAAAGTTGAAAATCTTTGAGCCCACTCAATGTTTTTCAAAAGTTGGCGCCACTGCTGGGACTGCAAGGAAAATTTGCTTAAATGTGCCCAAACAGAGATGACAATAATAAAATATAAATTATACAGTAATGCTTTGTACTAAGTAGTGTTACAAACAACACTCGTAAAAATCTTCTGCCATCACAGTGATGACTACAGCAGTTAAAAGATTAAAGACTTCAAGAACATTCACGCAAAACTGGAAGAAAATCGAACGTGTTTGGTTATGAGGTCAAAACTGCTAGATTTCAGTTCATATAAGCCTAGTCATTTGTTTCTCTTCTAGTCTTTTAATATACATTTTATTTTTAGCAGAGGCTTAATCATGAGAGCTGATTGGCTACTGCCCCCCACCCGAAATATTAAGTCTTAAATGTATGCTAATATGTTGTACATTAGGATATTTTAATTAGACAGACAGTAAACAATTTAATTCTACATCCTGACTCATGAAATGCAAAATGTGAAATGTGAAAGCTTTGTCTAAGTCATATATGGGCATTTACTGGTTCGCGAACCACTTGTGGTTCTCGACCTTCCCGCATAAGACACAAGATGGCATTGCGGACATTCGGTGTACGTGGTGGATTATTCCCATGCATGAATCATATCTCTTTGCAAGCAGTGATGGGTAGTGACACAGTTCCGATTGGAAAGGCGTTATGGTATATTCTAAGCCTTTGTATGATGAAATAATTGCACACGTAGAAGAATAATTAAAAATACAAAATTGTTTGCATTATTTGTATATTGCAGTGTATATTATAAAGTGAAATTAGTGTTTCCCTAAGAATGCACTTACTGTCTGTTTGTGTCTCCATCTACCCGTTCTTTTCGAACTATGTGTAAGTTGACCAAGTTTGCAGGTTGCATTTCAATGGATAGGGGTTTGCCCATGATTGGTCTAAGTACATAAAAAAATTCATCCTAACATTGAATTTTTGCCTATGCGGCTCAAGCTGGCATTAAGGCATAGCTTAACTTGCTTAACTACTAACAGCTGATCAAGCTGGCAATGTTGACGCTTGATAAATTTTCAAACAGAGGGAAAGCAAGAAAATTAAATTTTGTTTTATGGCTAACCGTAGGCAGCACTACAAAGTGTCCTGGGTGTGCCGGGCACACCCTTATAATTCTCCTTTTTGGACAAATATTATTGGAAAAAATTTAAATTAAACCTTAAAGCAGTTAAAGTACATAACAGTTGGTAATGCACCTGGTAACCCCTATCACCATAGCTCACAGGTTGGCAGGCTGCTCACTCATTCAAGTAGTAGTCTAGGTTGAACTTCAAAAAACTTTAACATTCACATATCATAATTCTTATGTTTTTGAGTTGCTACAAACACCTCAGCGACCGTTACACTCCTTCCCCTCAGCAACCTTGCAGTAATATAGTACAAAGGAGTAAACCATGATTCAGAATACTGAGATGAAAATGGTATTATTGAATCAGCGTGTTCGAGGATTGAAAGGACTTTCGATTCACAGAGGTTTTAATTTATTTCTTGAACTGAATCATGGCTTCACAAAGGAATCTGTTCATTTCTTGAACTGAATCATGATTCATTCATTATGGTAGACTTGTTTACAATTCTCCACTTGTTCACAATTATCAAGACTGCTGTGAAAGTAAGAAGTTATTTCTATTTTATTCTTGAGTTTTGTCCATTCTGTAGTGATCTTAATCTTAATGATTTATATAGAGCATAAAGCTTTTACACTGGAACTCACTACTGTGGAGTTGCTGAAGATGGCCGCTCCACACGGTTGAAAGTGCTCCAACAGGTAACAAAATACCACAGTAGTGAGTTCCTGTGTAAAAGCTTTATGTTTCTATTCTATATTGTGAAGTAAAGTTAAATTAATTTACATTGCAAGAAAACGGATCGTTTTATACTGAATCTGGGTAAAGATGCCTACCGTAGTAATAAAGGCAAAGGAAGAACTCTGTAACGATATTTCTTCCCCCCCCCCCCAACCATGCTTGTTAAGTTTAATGCTGGCACACCCTAATGAATAGTTCTAGTTATGCCTATGTGGCTCAGCAGCTTTAATGCTTTTAACTTAATTAGATTAAGGTGTGACTGAGACATACATATCAACAATGAAAAAACCTGCATACTTTGTTTCAGTATCGTTGTGTACTTATGTTATCCTAATAGTACGAAGGTTCAATAAAACTGTGTGTGATTATAGTAGTGTTAGATTTATCACAGCCCCTCCAGGGGGGGGGGGAAATCCTGGATACACTACCTAAAAGGTCTTATAACATGAAATTGGCTACTGAACACCCTTTACTCCTTTACTGTTTGAACACTTGAGATAAGTTCCTGTTTGTAAGAAAGCCCACATAGAGAATTTATAAATAGCACACACAGGATGGGAAAAACTTCAGATAACAGATTTTTAGAAGCGGTGTACTGTGTAGTAGGTTAGACCCGAATAAATAAAGCATGAATACATAATCTCATTCTTATTCATGATCACACACTAACATACACATGCACAAAGACATCGGCGTAGCCTGCATTCCTATCATAGGTTCTGCTATTTAATGAGCTTAATTGAATTGTTTGAGGAAGTAAGTTTTCGACTGCTTAAAAAAAATGCATTTATAGGAAAAAGATATTCAGTAAATATCTTTGTGATGTGAATGTGTCATTTTACTATTTGAATTTGCCTTATGTATTTTAGGCAAGCCGTACAATCAAGGAGGCACAGAAGAATGGGGCGTGAGGACAATCTTGGATTTGTTGTTGTTTTAGCTTCTTGGCCCTTGAAAAATCCTGTTGAATCACAGAGTTTTCTGCATGCAAGTTCCCTAATATTCATTATAACCCCTCAACACAACAATAACCCTCGTATAACAACACAATGTGCTAGGGACTAAAAATGTTGTTATATGGAGGTTTGCCTGCATAACTGTGCAGGCCAGCAAAGTAATGGACGATGAATAGTGGACTGGCTGTTGTGCTGTGTATTGTACGAGGGTAAGTCAATAAGTATTAACACCTTTTGTTTAATCCTTTATAGGTTGACTGTACCGTTTCATGATCGCATATGTCGACATGTTGTTCATTTGTCTCCGCTTGTGGTATGTTTGATCGTTATGGCTCCACTGGGTGTTGCACTATTGCATATTAAACATGGCTACTCCGCTCAGCTTTGAACCAAAGAAGAACAGAATGCAGTGATTTGTTTTTTATCATCTCAAGGTGTACCAGGAGCCAAAATCCACCAAAGACTTTCCGCACAATATAGGGGCAATGTTTTACCATGGCGAAGCATTTAAGAATGGATTGAAAAGTTCAAAAATGGTCTAACTAGTACATAGAGACACCAACACTGAGCAAGTGCACATCATTATTCAGAAAAACCAATGAGTGACTTATTTAACAAATTCAAAGTCCATAAACTTTCCACCGGTCAGAAATATAAAAATACTGTACAAACAGACTAAAACTTTTAACAGCGGTGGATAACTCAAACACTCACCAGCAGCACAACGTTTCAACTAGATCCTTCTAGTCTTCCTCAGGCACTGGTTGGCAGATCAGCTGGGTTGAGTGTTGCAATCCCCTCTACGTCACCATCATCATCGGTGAGGAGTGGGTGGGTAAATTCACAAAGTGGACGCTCCGATGCATGAAGAAACATGGTGTTACGTTGGAATCTCTTAATCCATTCAGTAGGAATTGCAAAGTCAGATTCGGGGCATTTTTTAATACTCTGCCAACTAATCTTGACGCCCCAGGGGTTTACTCTGTTCTTTGTGATGACTGTGATGGGGTATATTATGGCGAAACTGGGAGAGCTTTTAAAATCAGGCTCCAGGAGCATGTTAGGGATATTCGTAATTTGAAGACCAACACTGGATTAAGTCAACATATGGTTTCCTTAAAGCACAGCATTAAAGATTTGGAAGTGGTGAAAGTTGAAAGGGACTTAATTAAAAGAAAGATTTGTGAAGCTGTTCATATTGCCAGTAATCAGGACAAATGTGTCAATAACTACGAGGGTGACCTGGGAGACGAATGGATTAGTGTAATTCGTAGAATGGTTCAGGACAATGTTCCCCCTAAAATTAGTTGGCAGAGTATTAAAAAATGCCCCGAATCTGACTTTGCAATTCCTACTGAATGGATTAAGAGATTCCAACGTAACACCATGTTTCTTCATGCATCGGAGCGTCCACTTTGTGAATTTACCCACCCACTCCTCACCGATGATGATGGTGACGTAGAGGGGGTTGCAACACTCAACCCAGCTGATCTGCCAACCAGTGCCTGAGGAAGACTAGAAGGATCTAGTTGAAACGTTGTGGTGCTGGTGAGTGTTTGAGTTATCCACCGCTGTTAAAAGTTTTAGTCTGTTTGTACAGTATTTTTATACAATGAGTGACTGTCGATGAAGTGGCAAACATGCAAATTAGCCATGGTTCTGCATATAACATTATTCATAACAGGCTTGCCTTTCATAAAGTCTGTGCAAGGGGGTTCCAAATAGCTCACTGAACAGCACAATCACAATCGTGTGTCCATCGGCCAATGCTTATTGGACCAGCTTGCTAACAAAGATGAAGCTTTTTTGAAATGAATAGTCATTGGAGATGAAATGTGGATCTATCACTTTGAGCCTGAAAGCAAATGCCAAAGTATGGAATTGAAACACCCTGCATCCCCAGTCAAAACTAAATTCAAGAGTCAACCCTCCACAGGAAAAGTGTTCTCACACTTTTCTTGGACTCACAAGGGCCAATACTGCAACATTACTTGGAGAAGGGCTCAACAGTAAACAGTGCATGCTACAGTGAGATGTTGAGCAACAAGCTGAAGCCTCAATTTGAACCAAACGTCAAGGCCTATTGTCGAAAGTTGTTTTGTTGCATGACAATGCATTCCCACATACTGCTGCCCACATTGTTCAAACTATTGCAAAACTGGGTTTTGAGGTGTTAGAGCATCCTGCATACAGTCCCGATCTCGCCCTGTCAGATTTCCATGTTTTTGGCCCACTTAAAGATGCCTAAAGGGGCCATCGATTCACCACAGACCAAGAACTGAAGGAAGAGGTACATACGTAGCTTGCTATTCAGTCTGAAAACTTTTTTTCTTTGGGCATCAGGAAGCTTGTGCAACGATGGAGCAAATGCATTAAGAACCAAGGGGGACTATGTTGAAAAATGAGGTATTGAAACTTTTGTATTGTTGTTGCAATAAATTTTAAAAAGGGGGTGCAGATACTTATTGACTTACCCTCGTAGAAATGTGAAGCAATTAAATTTTTTATTTTTATTTATTAATATACATTATAGTTCAGACAATATCTATCTGTAATTTCAAATATACATTTTTAAAAACCCTTTGAAAACACTTTTTTTAATATCAAAAACAAAAATTGAAACAATTCTTTCATCAATGTTATTCACTACATATTTTCTACGATTTCTCATAAATGGACTAGAGTACTTTGTGGAAATGAACAGTCTGTTGAACAATTATTATTTGAATGCCCAAGATATGTGTATATACGTACAATATTATATTGAAATGCACCCAAACAATAGTAATATTATCATAGGTAATCCCACAAGCAAATGTATCTGATGAAACTCGTAAACTCTAGTTGGATTTATTAAAACTATTCCATGAATAAAAATGTAAAGTATTATACAAATACTAATTACTTTGTTATTTTGTTATATAAAAACAAAACTAACAGCTGCGAGATCATGGCATACTATGCATCAACCAACCATAAATCGATTTGAGTTACCAGGTTGTGACCAATGCTACCAATTAACTAATTCAGGTAAGCTAACAGCAGAACAGAATAAAATAACACGAACTGGCTTGCACCGAATTGAAATTATGTTTTTAATCAATATACTTTTATATTACCGTATTTCAATTTCCAAACAAGTTATGTTGTATAAAATAATGTGTTTTTATTGTGTTTACTGCATGTTGATATCTACATTTCAGTATCAAGATGACGTTTTATCATAGGTAATCCCACGAGAGGTTACGAGTTTATCGATAGATTCGCGACTGCGCAGCAGGAGCGAATTTATCTTATGAAACTCGTAACCTCGAGTTGGATTTATTAAGACTATTTCACGAATAAAATGTAATAGATTACATGAATAATAATTACTTTCTTGTTGTTGTTGTGTTTGTTTACGGACGCTACTGCTGCTCAGCTGCACGAGTCGGCTACTGCGTCCCTAGCCGGTGATGAGCGGTACGCGTGACCTAGATCGATCACTACGTATCGTACGGAGTAGTAATGTTTATGTGAGATTGTAGATAGAAGATCCCATTAAATTTTCATTCTGGTTTTTGTTATGTATCGGAACAATGCTTTGGTTACTGGAATGGAGCGTTGTAATAGGAGAGATTTCATAGTAAGGGGTCCTGCGGGTTGGAGTTTATAGATGGATTTTATAAGTGCAGTTTGATGGTGAAAATGTAGTGGACATCCAAAAAAGACATGATCAATAGTCCCCATTTGCCCACAGGGGCAAAGCTGAGATTTGTAAGGATAGAGTTCATGTTCATAGACAGGAATTTGGGCGGTTCTGAATTTGAGTCTATAATAGAATATTATAGATCGCGGTGGAATCCTCCGTGCTGTCTTGAGAAATTTCACTGTCCTACTCTTTTTACGAGCCTCTGAGGTGTCCAGATTGCTGTCCCTGAGTTGGGAGGTTACGGATTGTACAGTAGTATTATTTCTGTCTGACACTGCTCAGAAAGATGCGCCGTAGACAGACGAGTCCACTATAGAAAAATTGTCATGTTAAGGGGTGGTTGTTTATTAGTACACAGGTCTCGGAAGAAGGAACATCTCTTGTTGCGGTGCCTAACAGACAGTGCTTCAGGTGAGTGCAGTTGTGCGCAAGACTTATATAATGAAAAAAATATTTTCGGGATGTGAGGGGTCAGCGTGCATCTGTATATAAAAGGGTTTCAACAGCTACAGGTGTATCCATTAGTACTGTGAAGTGAATCGTGAAAGAGGCCAAAAGTATTGAAGAAGGAGCTTCTAATTCTTTTTCTACCCCTGATAAAGAAAGAATACGTACCTCGAAGAAATCATCTCCTGACAATTTTAACGAAGAAGTAGTCCGACGAACAATTAATAATTTCTATATTGAAGAAAAGCAGAGACCGACTTTAAAAAAAATACACTCAAGACTAAAAGAAAATATTGACTTTCAGGGTAGCATCTCTACACTCAGGAAAATTATTTTACATATTGGTTTTCGGTGGAGGAAAACAAGAAATAATAGAAAAATTCTTGTGGAACAACAGAGAATAAAGTCCCTCAGATGTGCCTATTTAAGGTCTATTCATCAGTATAGGACTGAAGGGCGTTCAATAGTGTACATGGATGAAACCTACCTTCACACAACACATACTACACCATGTGCCTGGAGTGACGAATCGCTGAGTGGACTCTTCTCGCCAGTTTCGAAAGGACAACGGCTTATTATAATTCACGCTGGAGAGCATGGCTTTGTGCCCAATGCTTATTTGAGATTCATTTCACACAGAAAAACAGGGGACTATCATGGGGACATGGATTTCAATAACTACGAGCAGTGGCTAAAGGAAAGACTAATTCCAAATCTTTCTCCTCACTCAGTCTTGGTTATTGATAATGCCCCTTACCATAACGTGCAGCTGAATAAGCCTCCCACGTCGAATTCTCGAAAAGACGTGATGATATCTTGGTTGCAGTCCCACCTTGAAAACGATAATTTTGAGAAACAAAACTTTCATAGTAAGACAAAAGCTGAAATTTATGAACTAATACTGACACTTAAGCCACAACACCGAAGCTACAAAATCGATCATCTTCTCCAGCAACATGGCCACGATGTTTTAAGGCTCCCCCCTTATCACCCTGAGCTCAATCCGATAGAACTCATATGGGCTACTGTAAAAAATTGGGTAGCCGAAAACAATGTGACATTTAAAATGGAAGATGTCATGAAGATTACGGATGAGAAGTTTTCCTCAATATCTGCAGAGGAGTGGAAACGGAGATGCCAGCACGTGAAGAATATTGAACAGGAATATCTGGAAAGGGAGGGACTCCTGGATGCGGCTCAAGAATTGGTCATTCATTTGGGTGGTGATAGTGATGCTTCTAGTGAGAGTGATTCGGATGCTAATAATGTTGGTGGTGATGGTGATGATGATGCTGATAGTAATGGTAAAGGGGAAAGACTCTCAGTCTCTGGTGTCACTCCTATGGAATAATATCCAGTCCTGTAATTGAGCACAGCGGTAACACCACACTTGGTATGTAGAGTAAATATATGAAAGTTCCATACTGTATGTTAGAGTTAAAACATTTAATGTTAGTGTTATAACATTTAATGAATGAGGTAAAAATATCTGCCAGAGCTGTACTTGGATAGGGATTTGTTTGTAAACACAAACGCTGACTAAAGATATATAAGCTACTACTGTCATGATCGGCGGGATGGGAAGGTCTCTGAATTAACCCACACCGCTGGATTCTCTTCTCCTCACTCGCGTTTCGTCGGGGTCAGACAGAAATAATACTACTGTAACTTCAGAAATTGAGCTATGTCCTGTGGCGGAGTCAGGAAATTCCCATCCGTATGCATTTTATCTTGAGCTGCTTTGGCCAAGGAATCGACAATTTCGTTACCAATAATGCCCGAATGTGACGTCAAGGTGATTCTAAGTCCCTTCTGAGTGAGGTTGTGTAGGAGAGATTTAATGAGAATTTCATAGATGGAATGATTGGCAGAATAGTGTTTCAATTGAGCCTGCAGAGTGGATTGACTGTCAGAGAATATGATGATATTTTGATACCCCTGACTGGCAGCATCCTTTAAGGCCGTGTAAAGCGCGATGTTTTCAGCAGTGTAGATTGAAGTCTGCGGGAAGAGCTTCCAAGTCCTTCCATACTTTGCACTCCAATTGAAGAACGCCGCTCCTGTATGCTCGTGGGTTTTTGAGCCATCAGTGAAGTATATCGCCAGTGGCGGATTCTGTGGCTGTTCTGCTACATATTCCATCCACCGTGTAGCAGGGCGGAGTTCGGCCTGTAAGAAAGTGTGAAGATCGATTTGAATATCCGGCGGGCTGGGGCGAATCTCCATCAAGTACATGGGGTGTACTGGTGTGTTATATATGTGAGGGAAATTTTGAAATTCCTCATAAACTGCTGTTAGGTCTATCATGGAGGGTTGTATTGGAGGGTCCTCTCGAGATCGCAGCTCTTGCAGTCACCGGAGTTTCGGTAAAAGACTGTTACTGCGTGTATTAACCAATTTCGAAATGATCTGTAAGGCCTTGTGTCTTCTGCGGGAATCCATATCAAAAAATGGGAATTCCCTCTGTAGGTCCATTCTTGCTGGATGTCCATTAATACGGAAGATAATTTTATACAGTTGATAGAGGAGAGATGAATACTGGGTTCGAGAAGCTTGTGTGAGGTGACAATATGCCAAAGATCCATAATCAATGCGCGATGATATCAACGGGGTGATTAGGTGGAACAATGTCAGCGTGTCCGCCCCCCAATATTTACCAGTCAGGGCACTGAAGAGTCGTAGTATATTACGACAGTGACGGATTGAGGATTGAAAATGGGAGTTCAAAGAGCCGCGAGAATCCAAAGTGCAGCCTAGAAATTTGACAGTTCTGACTGCTTTTAGACGGAAAGAGTCAAGTTGCAGATATTGGTCCGTTTTAGGAGTCCCTGGTTGAAAAACCATATATTTTGTTTTCTGATGATTAATTTGAATGCCGAGACCATCTAGAAACTGTATGCAGTCATTCACGGCTATTTGAAATTCCTCTGTGTCCGCCCTGACCCGTCTTGGCCCAAGGGTCCGGTACAGACATATGTCATCCGCGTACTGTAATATTCTAAGTGGTGTTGGAGTGGGAGGAATGTACAGAGCGTATAAAAGAGGACTCAGGGAAGAGCCCTGGGGCAATCCTTGTGATTTCATGCGGATCTCCGCGTTGTTGTAGTGAGCTGCCAAAGAAATGCTGCAGCTGTTGATCAAATTGTATATGGTCCGTCGAACAGCCGTAGGAAAAGAGAATTTTTGAAGACGAGATATGAGGATTGGAATATTCACGGATTCATATGCGTGCGAGGCATCCAGAAATAAAGCAGCCAGTTTGTACTTCTGAGTGAAGGCTAGTTGGACATCGGTGGTAAGTATGTGTAAATTATGTTCTGCGTTGTATCCTTTTCGGAAGCCGAATTGTGTAGTCGGCCAGAGATTGTTGCGTTCTAAGTAAAAGGAGATTCTGTCAGTTATAATTTTTTCCATAGTTTTTCTTAAAGTAGGCAGAAGTGAGATGGGGTGATAGTCCCGTGGCGTTAATCCGGTCGTACCCGGTTTTTGTATTGGAATTATGTATGCTCGATTCCATGAGGAAGGAATCTGTCCAGAGTGCAGAATATGGGTGTAAGCTGTGGCTAGTTGTGAGACAAAGACAGAAGGCAGAGCTTTGAGAAGGGTGTAGGATATGTCATCCGGCTCCGGACTGGAGGATCGGGTCTTGTTATTCCAAACATGCTGTATCTCGTGTTTACTTATTGGCTGCAGAATGGTGTGACCCAGGTCCAGATCTAATGGTGGAAAATCTACTGGAGGCTCCTGCACGGTGGCTGGGGCAATCATAGCAAGAAATTCCCTTTGCATGTCCACATCTCCTGCCATAGGAGGGAGCTGCGGAGAATGATCTTGTTTTTTAAACCATGCCAGACGTCGCCATATTTGTGTTGTATTAAGGGTTGGAGTAATAGATAAGCAGAATTTTTTCCAGGATAGACGTTTCTTTTTGTTGAGGATACGTTTGGTGATCGCCTCCTGCTTTTTATAAGCCGTGAAAGTCTGTAGGTTGGAGCAAGCTCGGTATCGTGATAACGCGAGACTACGGTGTGATACTGCAACAGCACAATCCTTATCCCACCAAGGCGGATTTTGTTTCCATACAGAAAGAGTGATGTCGTATGGATGGTAATGGTCGAGGTATGTGTTTAAAAGGTTTTCCAGGTGGGAATAGGAAACTTGCGTAGGTGGCGTGTCGATCAGGTTGGAGTCTATGAAAGACTCTACCTGTATGGGTTGGATCTTACCGATCCGTCGTTTCCTGAAGAGCGTGTCCCATATGGCAGCTGGCTGTGTTATCCGGATGTGCAGCGGAAAATGGTCACTGTTATGTGTGTCATTCATTCGAGTAACTTGAATGAGATTTAGTAGGCTTCTTGAGGCTATAATTAGATCAGGCGTCGAGTCCTGTTGAGTATGGTAGCCTATCCGGGTCGGAATATGGGAATTGAGGATGTGTAGGTCATGTAAAATGCAGTAGTCTATAAGAGGGTGAGATATCTGCCGCCAGTTAGCACTCTGATGTATACGCGGGATATTAAAATCTCCGCAGATTAAGGTATGATGGTCAGTTAATACTGGGATTAATTCTCCCCACTGTGCCACGGGTATGCGGACCGACTCAGAATTATATATTCCGAGTAATGAAATGTCCGAGATAATTGCGTGGATTTTCTCTAATTGTGGAAGAGGAGTCGGCGAGCTGTCATATTTATTGATAGAAATCTTTGTGTGTAGAAATATGATCACACCACCTCCATGTCTGTTTCTGTCTTGCCGGAGATTTCGATATCCTGGCAGGTGAAATTGGTGCGAAGCATCCAGATGGGTTTCAGTAATAATAATGATATGATATAATGAGGCATGTATTATTTGTAATAACTCAGTTTTCTTATTCCTGATACTACGAGCATTCCAATAGAGAATGTTGATGTGTTTGTCTGTCCTCATTATTCTATGAGTTCTGTGATATGTCTTTTAATGCGTTCAAGGTCCCCTCGGAGCTCCTCTGGAGCGTCACTCAGAACATTATTTATAGCTGTAAGAACATTATTTATAGCTGTAAACGTAGGTCGTGGCGGGGGGCGCTTGGCTTCTGAACGCCCTGTAGCTGGGATGCTGTTAGGCGTGGACGAATGTTGTCCCGCTGGATTAGTCTGAGACTGTGGATTGGCTGGTGCGGAAGACTGTTTAACTCCTGCTGGCTTAGGAGACAGATTCCGGCCATCAGGGTATAGAAGCATCTTTTTGTAGGCTATCGTATCCAATGTAGGTGGAGTGGCTTGCGCTTTGCGCTTTTGCTGTGCAGACTGCTGCACTTGTGGCGGATGTCTTGAGGGGAGGTGTCCACTCTGGAGAGGATGCGAGGCCATGGGCTGAGTGATTTTGTTTGCGATGGAAGGAAATTGCTGGTACGGTTCGAAAATGGGCGGAGTCTTCTTTTGAAGAACCTGTGCATACGATGTCCGCCCGAGCACTATTTGTTTCGCTTCATAGCGTGAAACTTGCAAGGACTGCAGTTTGTCATAGATTTGATTCTCCAGCTTGTAAGCGGGGCAAACCCCGGTATCTGTGGTTTTGTGAGCAGATTTACAATTTAGGCACACCATTTTTTAACTACTGCATTCAGCCGTGTTGTGGTCTTCCCCACAATTAAGGCATTTCGTAGAGGAGCGGCAGAATTTTTCCCGGTGGTTCATTTTGCCACATTTTCTACAGATGGGAATCCGTTCTTTATAATTCTCCACCTGGAATATCTGGTGATAGAGTTTTATAGCGGTAGGAAGAGTCTGGCTACGGAAGGTAAGTTTAATTGTTTGAGTTGGGATGTACGCTGATTGGTCGTTCGGGTCAGTAACCTTCCGGTTGAAACGGTAGACATTAGTGATGCTGTACCCCTCGGGGACTATTGAATCCGTTTGAATATCCTCAGCCGTGATAGATGACTCGACTCCCTTGATAACTTTAGTGGAGAACAGATTATAAGTAGGGATGAAAGACCTGGTGCCATGACTGCGTGGCAAAATGGACATCGATTTGAGAATTATGTACCTTGTTTAGGTACAATACGTCATAGTGAGCCTTGAAAAGCCATTTGCCGACTGTCATAGGATGAATTTTTCCTAGCCCAAGTGTGTTACTTTTCACAGACACAAAAAAAGGCCCTACATCGCTGGATTGATAACGTAAAGGTTCTTTTTGTTGATGGTTGGTGTGCTCTTCCTTAGAAACGGAGATTGTCTTGGTATGCACGTCATGAGACTGTGTGAGTATAGAAGATTGATCTTGACACTCATTTAAATTAGAATGAAGGGATGGGAAGATGTTCAGGTTAGAAGAAGGGGTGAGAGTTCCACATTCCATAGTTTCAATAACCTCTTCACGAGCAATCATCCGGTGATCATTGCGCTTCTGCGCCTCGCTTTGTGCGTCCATTGCAGAAAAATTCCTCCCCCTCCAGGGGAGATCCGAAAAAATAGCGAACTGCACTAAATAAAAGAAAAAACTATAACGTATTCGCGATAACCAAGATAAGAACATTAAAGAGTATCTAATAAGGCAATAAGTAAGATACTATCAACAATCGCACTCGGACACTTCCTCAAAACTCAACTACACTGAACCGAGACAACAATGCGATAATTATATATATAATTAAGGAATCGCGCACAATGTGCATTATCTTAACCTAAGACTTAACCTACCCAGTCCTGAACCCGGGAAAGGGATTTTTCACTTCTTCTTGTTAGTTTAAAATGAAATCATTAATACTGTCAGTTGTCAGATCACGGCATACTAAATAAATGAACAGTCTCCATAATGGAATACTAATCAATGCTACCAACGTATATTGACAAAATACGGTTGTGAACCACTACCAACGTATATTGATAAAATGCCGTAGTTAACCTAAAAATCAAGATACGAAATAGACACATTTTAATTCAAGAACGTAATTTTAATACATGAGCAATCTGTTGCATTTCAGTTTCTTTAGTCAATTCGTACTTACGTTCCTCACAAAACTTTTGGAACTGAATCCATATGCATTTTCTATTTCTTTCGGTATTTTGTGGCCTAGCTTCCTTTATAATAATGTCAATTTCGTCAACAGATGCATTACCAAACTTGAGGCTGCCATTTCTGTTTTCAATTTAGTGCCGACAATGGATGACGTAATCTAGTATCACTGCATACCGATACTGTTACAGTTCAGTAACGAACAGCGTGTTTTACCCGATAAAATGCTATCCTCGCGATTCCTACAAGAATATTGTAAGATAAACGGCCGTGATTGGTCTATATCCGAGGATTTGCTAAACGTTATTGGTCAATATCAAACACGCGGCATATGAGTGGAATAGTCAGAAAAAATGGCATCCTCATATTAATAGCAAGCATTTTGTAAGATAAATGATAGTGATTGGTCTACATCCGAGGAATTGCTAAACGTTATTGGCCAATATCAAACACGTGGCGTATGAATATAATAGTCAGTGAAAATCCCTTTTGTAATAACGAAAAATTAAAATTGTCACAAATTCTTCATCACATACACTACATAACAAAAACTGTAACAATCTGAATTATGTCTCATGCATTAAACCACGAACTATCCCTAATGTAATTAGGTAAAATAGAGTTTGAGCCATTGAAATATATATTGTATATATTTAATAATTAAGGAATCGCGCACAATGTGCATTATCTTAACCTAAGACTTAACCTACTGACAAACACCCAGTCCTGAACCCGGGAAAGGGATTTTTCACTACTGAAAAATTCCCGACCCGGCCGGGAATCGAATATTGTATATATTTAAAAATCAGTTAAAGGATAAAATCTAATTGTTGGTATTCCCTTTACCAGCGGTAAATAACACTGCATACAGAGTGTTAGGGGTATAAGAACACATGGTGTTCTCTAATGCGAAGCAATAAAATAGAACAAATTAAATGAAAACTATTTTCATACGGTAAGCTATTAATTAAAAAACAAAAAAGTGCGTTTTAAAATATGGCATAGTATATCTAAAAATTGCATCTTGACTGGGCTAAACAAGCAGTATTTTGTACCTATAAGACCAAAAATCGGTACTCATAAAGTATGGGGGTTATGGTGTCCACGTGCGGTCTCCTGATGTTACCGCCAATCCTTTGCTTTTATTTTTAAATCAGTACTTGGGGACAAAAAGTTATAACGTCCGAAATAATTATATATTGTTGTCGACTCCAAACAAGGGTCGGTTCCCTCATACTGTAAGCTGGAAGGACACAAGTGTATCCTGTAACTGAGTACTTTAGCCCATTTATGGAAAATTTATTAGGCGAGAGGAATAGCAAACTGAACGATCTGTTCAATGTATTTTTATCGAAATAATAATGTTTAGGTTTCTTAAAGACAGATTAGTACAAAGCACAAGGATTCTAAAGAGAAATTTATAGCCTCCTGGCGCCACGTTCACAAGGAAAAATAAAAATCTGCTTTCATGTTAGGTGAGTACCTTAATTTTAGACTCGTGGCACGGAAGCTGATTTCTTATCTGAGAACAGATATTCCCTGCCCTAGCAGTAGCGCACTGGAGTGAGTCAGTAATAAACACGCCAGCTAATTTACAATTTAAATCATGCTGCGTTACAGTACAGTACCCATTAGGAAGCGCTGACGTAGGTTATGACCAAGGCTAGTATATGAAAGGTTGCCTCGTTCCCGTAAGAGCTGTGGGGAGAGTCCTACACTGCTGTGTGACGTCACTCGCAGCCCGCGCGAGAATTAAGCAGCTACATACAATGGTAATGATGGGAAGAAATAACACGAAAACACCATCGTTTTACCAACAATAGGCCCCTAATACAAGTTTCCGATGTGAAGATAGAATGCATACGACCCTGCATATAAAGAGGATTTAACACAAATTAAAATAAATATTTAATACAGGTACAAATAAGAATAGTACAGCTTTACGAAGTTAGGAAAAAGTTTGTCTGACTGAGAAAAAAGTAGTCTAGCAGATATTGCTCAGATAATGCTTGAAAGGTTTTTAATTTTATGATTACTTATTCCAGGTAAATTAGTCTAATTTATGGAAGGAGACTTGAAAAGAATAGACTTTTGCATATTTTGCGATATTCGTCTTGACTTAGAAAAATAAATTTCTCAATTAGATTGTATATTTTCTATATTTATTTATTTTACATGAAATTAAGTTAAATTAAACATCTATAAGATGAACCAATACACTTCTGATTGCAATGTATTTGACACAATTTAATTACAGAGCGTGTAATCGTAGATACTAAACAATTATTAAAACCAAAGAAGAATAGAAGTTTTAAAAGTTAACAGCTTGGAATAATGCTTTCCAGAGACAAAAAACTGGAAGATTTAGCCAAATAAAATGTGCGCACGGAATGACTATTATATTATAAACTGGAAGATGTATATTATTATATTATAAAACTGGAAGATGTAGCCAAATAAAATATGCGCACGGAATAACAATTAATATATTACAAACCAGTCTGTGTACTGTTTGTAGAACATTTTGAAATAAACATTTACAAATGATTCAAAGTGATCACGTCATAAATGTTAACAGGTATATCTTTAAATGTATACCGACCGACAGCATTTAAATGGTCGAACAATCCAAGACTCAATACTGAGTAACTTAGTAATATTTTTCAAGTAAAAATGGATTTTAAGACGCGCTTATAATAAAATAATAATAAAAGCGTCATAAACTCACCTTCAGTAGGAAATTGGCTTCTAGGTTTCCATTTTTTTGCTGTTAACAACAGATCCATTGTTGAATATTCTTCCCCCCCCCCCCCACAGTGAGCGAGGCCCAGCTGATTTATGGGTATATACTTGTATTATAGTTATTCGGTTTCTGAAAGATGTTTTATTAGGGGAGTCCATAAATAAAATGTTCAAGGATTTTACTGGAAAAGAGCATTCCTTTCCTCTGCATGGGATGAAAGTATTTTAATACTCGAAGCACTATTATTTCACAATAAAACACACAATCACTCCCTATTTTTGTTGTTGATAAAGTGCCTCAATAAAAGATTTTCTGCCTGTCTGCTGGTGTCTATAAATAAAATGGACAGGCCCTTTAAGTTTCTATTGGAAATGTGAATGAATATAGATTTATTTACAGAAGGGTAAACTTGCCTCTGCGAGACAAAAAAAATCGTAGTATACTTCCCATTTTCTTAGTCATAACCAAACAGAGTTGTAAAAGTACCCCAATAAATTTAAAGAGAGATCCCTTGCCAGAGAAATGTAGGGTTTCTGTGTGTTTTCTTTATTTTGTGATCCACAGTATGTTTTACAGAAACCAGCCGCTTAAATATTTTAATTTGTTTCAAACGTCTCATTATATTTTGTTACAGCTTATTCATTTGAGGTCTGAGCACTCAGAAGTGGTCTCTCTATTAAGCCATAACCCCTGTAAGATCATATGTAGTATATCTTTACAGATACATGTATTATTGTAGTTAAAAATAAGTTTTATTCCCATCATTTCCATTGTGTGTAGCTGTTTAAATCCTGTGCAGGGCTACGGGCCACGTCACATTCCTCGTGCTCAACACGCATGCGCGTCGAACGAGACAACCTTCCATATACTAGCCTTGGGTTATGACAGTGTGGGGCTACTATTTAGCCTATTTCATTTCACAAGACGGAAATGTCACGCTTCTTCATCTTAAATTTTTGCACGGAGTAATATAATAATTAACACTTAAGGTAGGAGTAACATTCTAATGACTGAATGGTAATAATGTGAAATATAAAAGCAGAGACCACCACGTTTTCACGTTTAACAAGGATAGGTAAAAGAAAAAAGAATGGAATTAAGAAAACCCATGCATCAACTTTATCAACTTTGTCACTTGATAACTATCGAGGCATTGTACGCCCGACTAATGAGATGTAATCCGGTCATGAAAACCACCATTAACGGCCGTGGGTGCCGGCATGCTGACCACATGCCCCCAATCCTGCTATCTGCCACGGTAGATGACGCAGCGGTCGGGTGGTAGGCCAAGTCCCTCCAGGGATGTAGCGCCACGGATTTTAGTTTTAATTAGATGTAAAGTAATTAGCTAATTACATTTAGGGAATTATTCTAATCCAGGGCTGTAGCGCCGAGAAAGAAGTATCAATGGTTGTTAATTACGATAACACGAGAACAGTAATTATTAAGTATCAGCTATGTATACTTATAGGCAAAACCGAATTTATAGTCATTAAATAATAGCTGGATATAGCCGACTTTCCTCTCGGGAGCTTAAAATCTGTGCAATTTTCGTGAGCCGTCGGAGGTATTCGACAACGTTCGTCATTAACAGAAAGGGAAAGCTGACAGGGTGTCATCCCTTCGTGGGTGGGACTATTCAGGTCTGGCTTGCAAGCACTTGAAAGTTTTTGTGTGTGTGTGTGTGTGTATACGTGATTTCAGTCTTGTTTATCGTTAAAATTTGTTTAAGTTTTATTATTTATTAGACTGGCTGGCGTTCTTTTACTAGAATTTAAATGTAAATAGTGTCTAGTTCCGATATAGAGTTGTAAAAAAATTGTGAAAGTTTGTTTATTAGAT
The DNA here is from genome assembly GCA_964059195.1 of Ectobius pallidus. Taxonomy (NCBI): domain Eukaryota; kingdom Metazoa; phylum Arthropoda; class Insecta; order Blattodea; family Ectobiidae; genus Ectobius; species Ectobius pallidus. The sequence goes on from CAXKWD010000002.1 coordinate 109,418,458, forward strand.
AGGATTTCGTTTTTTGTATTAGAAATGTAGGAGCAATATAGTATAAATGTAACTAGTGTCTAGTGTATATTCCAATACAGGATTGTAATGATAGTGTTTGATAATAATAAATAATTGTAATAAAACAAAGTAACAATGAATGAATACGGCTGCAATCTATGTGACAAAACTTTCAAGTTCTATCGAAGTCTCAAACGTCACAAAAGGATAAAACATGATAATTTTAGAGTATCCTGTGACATGTGCGGTTCAAGTAAAACCTCAAAGTCCGATCTAATCAAACATATAAACAGTGAACATGGATCTACATCTCAAAAAGTAGAAACTATGATTCGTTGTTCTCTTTGTGCCGAGAAAAGGTCAAAAACGAGTGATATTGTCGAACACTACGTTTTCGATCATAACATCGTGATTGAAACCGAAAATATAGAATTTCCTAATGAAATAGAGTTTCAAATATGGAAGAAGGAGATAGAAAAACAAGAAGTGTGCGAATTTGTTTGTAAGAGTTATTACAAGAAGAAAACGAGCGACGAAACTAGAGTATTATATAAGTGCCATCGTGATGGTTTATTCAAATCACGAAGTAAATCTGTTCGACACACTAAAATATTTGGATCAAATAAAATAAATGGGCACTGCCCAGCAAAACTTGACATTATTCGCGGAGATGGAGGTACAGTGAAAGTGTCATATTGTAAAACACACGTTGATCACCGGGGAGAACTGGGTCGTTTAAGACTGTCAAAAAATGAAAGGGACGATATTGCAGGTAAACTTGCACTCAAAATACCTTTTGACAATATTTTGGACTCAGTTAGGATTTTGACGTGCAAGGACGAAATTGAGCGCGCTGATCTTGTTACCCGTAAAGATCTGCACAATATAGCACGTGACTACAAGCTAAATGCAGAAGCTATAAGGCACAACAATGACTGTACAAGTGTAGAATCATGGGTAGGTGAAATGCAGGGAGCTGGTGGTGTGGTGCAGTTTTATAAACCACAATCCATGGTCCTGGAAACACATCCTCAGTTAAAATCTGAGGATTTTGTTCTCATAATAATGAATGAGGCACAGAAAGACATCCTTAGACAATTCGGCCCTAACTGCATATGCATGGATGGCACACATGACCTGAACCCTTACGGGTTTGAACTTACGACTCTACTTGTTTTAGATAACCTTTGTGAGGGGTTTCCTTGTGCGCTAATGTTTTCGAATAGAGTAGATGTACAGGTTATGGAAATATTTATATCTGTGATTCAAGAATCATTAGGAGAATTTATTCCAACTAGAGCAGTGACCGGCATGTTCCGTGCTCTGTGACGTCATACTACAGAGCATCCGCGCTCTTTGCTCGGTAATATCTCCGTACTGAGCGTGGAGGAAGGGTTCAACTGGCCAGTGGCGGAACGACGCCTATGCATTGGCAGAGTGCGCTCCGATCTTCGTAGATAGTATGGGAATAGCACAATTACAATGCATTTGTACGAAAACAAAATAGTACAACTGTGATAAATCAATGTAACAGAACAGTTTTGTTTGTAATGAAATTTAATATAGGCCCTACTTACACTAATCTGAAATGCATCCAGGTGCGGATGCGTCAGGTTATTTAAATGAGGCTCCGAAACTACTATAAACATACAAATACATAAAACATAAGAATACTTTAAGGAGTACTGCAAAACTTTGTCTACTCGGAAACTGAAAAATGTTAAAGTATACAAAATATACAAAATACACAAAACATACAAATTAAACTATACACCTTTGTGAGCACTATGCCAAGTATAGGCCTATTCAGACTTTTGATACACACCCTTACTTTGTGTCACTATCGTGCCCAAGCTCAAGGCATTGTCGAGATTTTTTCCCTCTTTTCTCGCGCACTAATTTTGCAATATTAGGAGACATAGTCTGGCTAACACACAAACGAGAACATTTTTCATGTTCTGATCAGATAGGCGGTTTCCATGTTGTGGTTTGCAGATCTTCATACAAGAAAAGAACTATTCACATACATACGTCGATACAAATATACTCAACATTCTAGCAGCAAATATATTATGTAGTTGCCTGGGGAAATCTTCTATAAAATATAGATAGATCCTTTTTGTTTTGAAAGCGGTCTTTCATTTCAATATTCTTTTGCAAATCAAAACTTCTAAACTCTGGCCGTTCTAAGAAGGGAACCTCAAGTAAACAAAAACAAGTACATCTGTCTCACTCTAGCACATTACTCGTATGACTTAAGAGTGAGACAGACATACTGGTTTTTGTTTACTTCAGGTTTCCTTCTTAGCTTGTCTCAGGTATAGTTGCAATGACGTTGGAACACTGTCAACATCCACAGAAAATGGTGTCGCAAATATGCAAATATCGGATTGGAGTTTTGCAAAATCTTGAAATCTGTAATAAAATATCCTGATCCAGTTCTTCTAATATTTGTACATAATTATTAATGTCTGTAATTGAATGACATACTGTAGACAACTTTGGAAAATGTGGCGTGTCTCCGAGGGTGACCTGACGTTTCCGTAAGTCTAGTATTAATCTGAATGCACTAAATCTAATATACATTTCACTGATTAACTGACCTCTGCACCCTTGCCATGGTTAATGCACGCAATTCAATGTACCATCACGGCTCACCTTAACCCTACTGCTGCCCTGAACGCCACTGCGCTAGTACGTATTAACAGGAATGCAACTCAACTGCTCGCTCTCTCAAGCTCTTGCGAGATGATCGGCTCTTACGTCACAACTGCAGCATCTGCCGGACACTGAACTAGAGTATTTATGTCGGACATGGCGCCAACATTTTACAATGCTTGGGTGAAAGTAATGCCTCCTCCAGAATTACATTTATTTTGTACATGGCACGTAGACAGAGCGTGGAGGAATAATCTTTCAAAGGTGAAAGGACAAGAGAATAAGGCAGAAACATACAAAATTCTTAGAACCCTGATGGAAGAAAGGGACAAATTTGCATTTTCTAAAATGTTAGAAGAAGCCATTAAACAGCTTAAAAGAGATCCTGACACTGAACAATTTGGACTTTATTTCGAAAGGGAGTATAAGCCAAGGGTTCAAAATTGGGCTTACTGCTACCGCCTGCATGCAGGTATAAACACCAACATGCATCTGGAGCGAATGCATGGGGTCATCAAACACATGTACTTCAAAGGGAAGAAACCCATGAGGCTCGATATCGCAATTCATACCATTTTGCGATTTGTAAGAGATAAACTGTTTGAAAAACTGATTAATCATTATAAAGGTAAAGTAACGTCAAAGCTACACCACATTCGTCAGAGGCACAACAGTTCTCTTACAATTTCCCCTCAGAATGTAATATGTGAAGGAGAAGTATGGAAAATACCTTCTCAAAATAGTACAGAAATTTATGAAGTGAGAAAGTTGACAGAAAACTGTCAGTGTGATCTCAAGTGTACAGAGTGTGACACATGTATTCATTCTTTTTCCTGCACATGTCCAGATTCATGTATTAAATTTAATATGTGTAAGCACATCCACCTAGCAGTAGGCCTACAAATATCCCAAACTGAGAGAGCTCCAACTTCAGTGGTAAACAACAACATGGGTGAACTCGTGATTGCTGAACCAAGCATTATGGAAAATCAGGAAATTATTATTCAAGAGCTAAGAAAAAACACATACACGAATCTAGACAAAGAAGAAAAGAAAGCACATATTATTAGGAAATTCATGGACATTGTGAGCAAGGCTTTTGAAGTAATAGATAAACACCTCAACCCGATATTACCAACGATGCAGGCCCTAAAACGCAAGTCAAAATTAATTTCAGAATCAGCTACAACATCCAAAACAATAAAATTTGAACCACAAAGAAAATTATTTTCAACAAAAAAATCTCACAAGAAATCCACAAAAACAATTGTAAAACCTAGTACCAGTGAACAGCAAAACATAGCTGTGAATTTACTGCTTAAATAGAGGCGTGGCTTTGTTTTTTTATTAAGTATATCTTGCGTTTAATGTGATTTAATGTTTGTTCAAGTGTGTTTATTAAAAAAATAAGTGGTGTTAAGTATAATTTTTTGTTTATTTATTTGTTGTGGTAATTTATTGACGGTTGTGCACAGACACTTATACCGTGTGCCGAAATTCTTATACATGCCATAATTCAGGCACAGACACAGGACTGTCGCATTTACTCACTGAAAACAGAAAAGCAGTAGGCAACTTAACACTCGTCCGAGACATTATGCATCATAGCCCAATAGTACCTGTAAAAAATGGGATAATTCTGTTCCATAAATCCCAGCACACAGATGGATCAGTTAATCAACATTATTTTCAGAAGCAACATGTCTGGTAAGTTTGTACTATTTTATATTTTTCTGTAAAATATTCTTGCAGTACTTTGTCAGTTTCAAACCCTTTAAAGTTGCGTTCAGCCCTACTATTCTCCTTAACCCCAGGCATGGGCATCGGCAGGGGGGCATGTCCCCCCTCTCCTTATAGCATCATTAATTATTTTTTCTGTCAACTGTATCAGTGTATTTATAATAAGTTTTAATAATCCATCACCACGACTCTTACTCAGAAGAACTTATCTGTTGTCAATAATGAAAACCACCCCTTACGTTTTATGTCAAAAGGAAAATCGTTTCCTGGTGTTTGCGTCTGTAATAATAATAATAATAATAATAATAATAATAATAACAATGATGGTGATGATGATCATTCTGTTTTATCTTTCATAGCAGAGAGAGAATTATTTAAATTTCTGTAATATCTCTATTGTTCACAATAGTAAATTAATTATTAATTTTATAGAGTAGGCTACTGTATAATTTGGTTCAATAAATAAGAATCATTGTGTTTGGAATTATTCTGAGTTTGCCACCCCCTTCCCCTTAGTAAATTCCTGGCGACGCTGATGGCCCCAGGTTACTTTCTTGAATTTCAAGAATTAAGTTCATATTTTATTTAGACTTAGGCACACTAAACTGATTATGTTTATTAAATTTTAATTGGCTATTGCTAAGGGAACTGTTAATATTATAAACATACCAGTAAGCCTACAAATCAATGTGATTTTGCTGTGAAGTGTGGGCCCCCGGAGTTACTGATTTCTAGCAGGAGGCGGGCAACTTATCTGTCTTCTTCTGCTAGTAACGAACATCATCGAACATCTCCGACATCTCACGAAAAATAGCACTGATCTTGTGCTCCCGAGACAAAAGTGATATAGCCGGCACGGAAATATTTTAGACAGTGGAATGGGAAGGTATTGCCTGCTCTAGAACCGACCCTAAAGTCAAGTATGTGAGATTTAACTTTGCACAAGTACCTGGCCCGTTGTTTGGGTTGGAAGAGTTAGGTTTTCCCATCATCAAAATACCCTTTAAATGGATAGCAACTTCTTTTTTTTTTAGCTGTCAATAATTTACCTTCACAAGCTAGTCAGCGGCGAGCTGACATTACTGCAGTTGAAAAGTATTCTTGGTAAGGAACGTTAGTACTGCCAGCTCATACAGGTTCATTCCGCTACTGATTCTACGGATGGCATGGAAGAGATTTCCCATTTGCTATCAAAATCTCAAACAGAAGAGAAGACGAGTATATCTTTCTTTCTTCCTCTAAAATTCCTTGCCAAGTAAAACCTCACAGACTGTAAACAAGTAGGCCTAAGTCTGGGCTATAACAAAAATTCTTTTGGAAAAGTTTCGTTTTGATAATATAATCATGAGCTGTTATATATTGTGGGTGCCACTTCTTAAAAACTCCCCCCCCCCCAAGAACTGCCTCAACCTATTGCTACCCTAATCCTTTTCGACCAGTCAATCGGTGAATAGAAAAGAATAGAAAAGGGATATTCACACTTGTCTGCAGTCCAGTACAATGTTGCCAAATACGTACCACAGCAAGTTTACTTCACTTGAGAAGTGGTGAATGGCAGTGGCAACACTGGGGAAATCCACGCAACTACAAGAGCACCTGTTCCTTGTCGGTGCAGATTTTCGGATTAAGGAACAATGTTATTATATTCTTTTCTAGATAGGCGATGGTTTGGGACGAGGCCTTCTGAAAATGGCATTAACATTAATTACGCTACAGCTACTATTGCTGCTGATGATGATGACGATGCTGTTGAAGTGCAATTTTCCGTGTTACTAGTTATCACTACTGAGAATTTGAAAATTTACCTAGGAAAATTCAACATTGTACTTCATTTCACAAATGAAATACGAATTAATAAAGCCCGAAGAATCATAAAGAGAGTAGAATAGTGTATATAATTTATACCTAGGTAGAGTTTATTTACCGTTAACACATACAGTTCAAAGCATTCGACATCTTGATCAGATCTATAGCGTTAATAATAATAATAATAATAATAATAATAATAATAATAATAATAATAATAATGTACGTTATGTTTTCTTCTAAATATGTCATCATCAAGGAAGATTTTCATATTGTATAAACTTTATGTGAATACTCATTTAAAACTAAACTAAACTCCGTGGCGCTACATCCCTGAAGGGACTTGGCCTACCACCCGACCGCTGCATCATCTCCCGTAGGCAGATGGCAGGATTGGGGGGCATGTGGTCAGCATGCCGACACCCACGGCCGTTAATGGTGGTTTTCTGGACCGGAGCCGCTACTTCTCTATCAAGTAGCTCCTCAGTTTGGAATCACGAGGCTGAGTGCACCCCTACCAGACCTCCCTACCTCAGAAAAATCCGAGGAGGTACCGGGAATCGAACCCGGGCCGACGGATCTGTAGTCAGCGACGCTAACCACAAGACCACGCTGGCGGACGAATGCTCATTTATAAGTACAAATCTATACAATTTTCAACATTCAGAGCAGAACTTACCGCTTTCTGAGGTGAACGAATCTAATTAAAATAGATAATACAGATTTTATTTTGTGGTCAAGTAAAATTCTGAATGTTATACTATTTTGTTAAAAATTTCTACGCTTTTAACCAAAAAGAAGAAAGAAGATGTCGTCGTTGATACTGCTATACGTCGTATGTAAAAAAAATTGCCATTTTAATTTTAGTGCTTTTGTGATCAAAATGATCAGACCTACCTTCTTGTAATTTTAATTTTAGTGCTTACAAGAAGGTAGGTCTGATCACTTTGATCACAAAAGCACTAAAATTAAAATGGCAATTTTTTTACACACGACGTATTGCAGTATCAACGACGATGTGCTGATGTTGCTCAGCTGTAACAGGGATGATGCATGTCATCGAAATAAAACCGTTTTGAAGTAAATTCTTACTCATTAGCCTAATGCTCCAAAATGAAAGAAGCAGCATATGAGTGAAATAGTCATACATCGGCAATGCTATTTGCGACTTGAGTTCGCGTGGCACTGCATTACCCCACGGGCATAACCAGAATATTAGGCACGTAACTGGGCTCCTTTACATACTAAAGAAGTCGATGTAATTGGATCTTTCTCTCCAAGTTTAGATGTTAGTACCTTCCATCAATAAGTAATGAACCTCTATTTAGAAAATCAATGAAACGTCTCTACTACATAATCACTGCAGCCCACAATTTAATAAATCTTTAAAAGGCCTCTACGTCTACAGTGATGGCACCAGTGCCGGACTAGCCCTTCGGGACTATTGGGAATTTTCCCGGTGGGCCAATGCTTTACGGGGCCGATCTTTGGTTCCAGACATTAAACAAGGGTCGTTTGGATGCCTGTTTGAATTTCTGAGCGTCTTTTTGTTTGTTTAGGCCTATCTACACAATAGGACAGGGGTGGCAAGCTACCATGGTCTTGGGAGTCACATTTTGATGTAAGAGTTAGAAATGAGACGCACATATTTTTAAAGGTTAAATGAGAATATTTGAAGGTTAAATATAGATATAATTTTTTAAAAAGCAACAAAACTTATATTTATCCACAAACTTAGTCTCAAAACTACTGATGTAGCACACTAATAAATATTTGTATAACTTCCACAAATTACATGACTTTTTGTTAACATGCACTTTTTCTGCTGTCCACTTTGCTTTTTAATTGCTTGAAATCTGTTAGGTGGCCAGTTAAGGCGGTTCTCACAAGTTTAGTTAGATGGACGTCAGTTAGAACTGCTCGATGCTTAGATTCAATGACTTCATCGTTGAATACAATGACTCACAAGAATAGGTGGTACCAAAAATGGAAATCAATATTTTTGCGCGCTGTTTCATAATTGGATACTTTTATCCTAAGACCTGGTTTCAAAATTCAACCACTGCACATCCACTTTCTTAATCTCCAGTAGTTCCAACTTTACAGCTGCTGCAGCTGTATCCATCAATATGTGCATTGATACAGGGCAACCATTGTTCGAGACAACAAGAAGGGTTTTTGAGAAGGAAAAATTAAACGATTTTCAGTTTAGCCTCAGAATTTTTAAAGAGACACGCGAGAATGTTAGAAGAGCCGCATGCAGCTCGCGAGCCAGGGTTTGGCCACCGTGGCAATTGGATATACAAAGAGGCATACAAAACTATGAGATCAGGTCAACGAGCCGAGCTCTTGTTTGGGCAAGTGTTTTGTATTTTTCTTCATGCATGTCTTGTTAGGTCTAATTATGCATCTCTTTATAATTGTTAGGAGACATGTCTATTGCCCTGGCCGAGAGTTGTGTGAAAGACTTCATTCGCAATGAACATGTGATCTCGGAATCAGAATAGCCTATACTACTGGGTCATTCCATATGAAATCATCCAATTTTTTAAAAAAATGGTTGCATGACCATTTTAGAAAAAAATCATTTTTTGTATATGAGTTCATACATGTTTCAAGATATCAAAACAAGTTTTCAAAAAAATCTTGTGTTCTTGGTTTCCCAGGGGTGTACATTTTTCAATCCTGGTGTAACATATTTTTTTCGAATGTAGCTATTTACAAATATTTTCATAACTCAACAACCATAAGAGTTAGAAATTTGAATTATGAACCATTTTGTAACTATTGAAGCATACTTTCAGAAATACTTTACTATTTTCTTCAACAAAAAACTTTTCATATGAATATGAGTTTGAAATTCGGGTAAATTTTTCCAAAAAAATAACTTTTTGGACCAAATTTTATATGAGAAGGAAGTGATTGTAAACATTCATTTTTTTAAAATGTTCAAACCTGTATGTGATTTGTCTGTGAGGAAAAAATCAGGGTCTAAAAATACATCCCTTATTTCTAAACTGGCCTCAAATATTAGCATTTTTCAGATTTTGACTATTTTTGGGCTTAAATATCTCTGATGGGTACCCTTCAAAAAATCTGAAAAAATTGCTTAAAAGAAGAGTTTCATGTGCCTAACTCACAGTTAAAATTTCTATTTCTTGACTCAACTCCTGCTATTAATTTGGTAGAACTGAAATATCACACTTTTTAGGGTAGCGTATTTGGGAGTAACTACATATAATTCAACAACTATAAGAGTTAGAAATTTTAATTATGAATAATTTTATAACTATTAAAGCTCGCTTTCAGAAATATTTTATTGTTTTCTTCAACACAAAATGTTTCGTATGAAAATATGAGTTTGAAATTCGGGTAAATTTTTCAAAAAAGAATCAATTTTCGGGCCAAAATTTACATGAGAAGGAAGTGATTGTAAACATTCAAAATTTGTTTATGTTCAAACCTGCATGTGATTTGACTGTGAGGAAAAAAACAGGGTCTAAAAATACGTCCCTTATTTCTAAACTAGCCTCAAATATTTTTGTTTTTCAGATTTCGACTATTTTTGGGCTTAAATATCTCTGATGGGCACCCTTCACAAAATCTGTTGCATAAAAGAAGCCTTTCATGTGCCTAACTCACAGTTAAAATTTCTATTTCTAGAAACAACTCCTATTAATTTGATAGAACTGAAATATCACACATTTTAGGGTAGTGTATTAGGGAGAAACTACATAAATGTGATAGTGTGATGTTTCAGTTCTATCAAATTAATAGAAGGAGTTGAGTCAAGAAATAGAAATTTGGATTAGGAGTTAGGCACATGAGAGAGATATTTAAGCCCAAAAAGAGTCAAAATCTGAAAAATACTAATATTTGAGGCCAGTTTAGAAATAAGGGACCCTGATTTTTTCCTCACAGACAAATCACATGCAGGTTTGAACATAAAAAAATTTGAATGTTTACAATCATTTCCTTCTCATATAAAATTTGGTCCAAAAAGTTATTTTTTGGGAAAAATTTACCCGAATTTCAAACTCATATTTTCATATGAAAAATTTTGTGTTGAAGAAAACAATAAAGTATTTCTGAAAGCACGCTTCAATAGTTACAAAATGGTTCATAATTCAAATTTCTAACTCTTATGGTTGTTGAGTTATGAAAATGTTTGTAATCAGCTACATTCGCAAAAAATGTGTTACACCAGGATTGAAAAATGGACACCCCTGGGAAACAAAGAACACAAGATTTTTTTGAAAACTTGTTTTGATATCTTGAAACATGTATGAACTCATATACAAAAAATGATTTTTTTTCTAAAATGGTCATGCAACCACTGTTGGATGATTTGGCGTGGAATAACTATGCCAACGAAGATGTTAAAAAAAAAAATTGAAATCTGGACAAGGGAGAATAAAATGCAGTTTAACGAAACTAAGTCCAAGACAATGGTAATATCTAGGAAAGATCTGAAGATAGAATTCCGCAAATATACTTAAATAATAAAAGACTGGAACAAGTTACTGAATTAAAATATTTAGGAATCTACCTTGATAGTAACTTCAACAAGCACATAGAATACATATCTCAAAAGTGCACCGCAGTCATAAACATATTGGTAAGATCAGCAAAACTTACCTGGGCGCTAGAACACCAAGCATTGGGCACCATCTACAGGGGAGCAATAGAACCCATCCTAACCTACGGAGCACCAGTATGGAAGGAGGCGTTAACTAAGCAATACAACATGAAAAAATACCGAGTCCAAATAATTATGAATATCAAGATAGCCAAAGCCTTCCGTACCATATCATACGAGGCCTCATGCATACTGCTGGAACTACACCCATTGGATTGGTAATTGAAAAGAAGGTACGAATATACAATGCCTTACATAGTAATGATTACGACGCACCCATACCAATGCTTCAATGGCCCCACCCAGCGGAGGAACCGAGCATCAGAGAGCCATCAGATACAATCAAAAGGACACTTCAAATTTACACAGATGGAAGCAAGATTGAAGGAAAGGTGGGAGCAGCTGTTGTCATAATCAAGGACAACACTGTCATCTATGAAGCCAAATTCAGATTGTACAATAAGTGCTCCAATAATCAGGCCGAGCAGGTAGCCATTTTGAAAGCACTGGAGAAGCTACAAGAATTAGAGGATACAGCGGAGAAGATAGCTGTATTAAACACTGACAGTAAAGTTACCCTAGACACCCTGCAGAATAAAAATAAACATTATCCACTAATTGAGAAAATCAGGAAAGAAATTCAGAACCTGACTAGATGGGTGAAGGCTCATGCCGGGCTACAGGGGAACGAAATGGCCGACCGTCTTGCTAAAAGAGCAGCAAAAGAGGACGAAGCAGAAATAGCATACAACAAAATACCAAAGGAGGCAATAATAACAGAGGAAAGGGAAAAAAACCTTAACTACATGGCAGCAACAATGGTCAACCTCCCCAAAAGGTTTAATATGCAGATCATTTTTCCCATCAGTAAAGACAAGATTAAAGATAAAACTACCAATAGAACCCAAATTTACAGCACTGGTAACAGGCCATGGTTTCACAAGATCATACTTGCACCGCTTCAAAATTACTCCAGAACCAACATGCAACTGCAGCATAGCGGAAAATCAAAGTATACATCACCTTATATTTGACTGCACACTCATAAACACACAAAGAAGAAAATTGAAAGCAGCGGTGTTGCGAGGAGGACAGACTTGGCCTCCAACACTGGAACAACTTATCATAAGGCATCTCTCAGCGTTCTCTCAATTTTCAAAATCCATAGACTTCAGTTTATTATAACATTACAGTGAGACACGTGGTATTAAAATAATATTAAGAAGTGCAACTTACATCTCAAAGACGCTAAGATAAGAAATTCAGGAGTTCATAAATACATTACTTGGGTATAAGAAAGTGCATCATCAAGATCCTCAATACATTCTAATAATCATAATTCTGTTAAAAATTTGTATATTATGCAACAAATTACCATACAGATGTGAAGCATGTAGTGTTGCAATGCATCGGAGCATGCTGTTAGTAGCTAATAAATAAAAACCTACTATGAGTGGCTAGGTAAGAGTTAGCTCATTTGCCACCACTCTCTCGAAAACTCTGTGAATTTAGTAACATTTAAAAAATATCTTAAATATTCATATAAATTTTCTGAGTAAGCTACTTATCTCGTCAAAAAATATAATTTGTCTTGCCTAGCTAAAATAAGGCTTTGAGTAGGGATGAAACAACTGAATGCACATTTACTCAATGCAGACGCTTATTCTGTCGAAATATGAAGAGTAGAGAAAGCTATGTGTTTCACAGATTTTCTGAATATTTTTATGTTAATGTTTATGTGGGACACTTAGCCTACACGATTTTTTAAAATAAATAATAATTTAAGGACAATGCTTTAAAATAAAAAAAAACAACACACACAATGTGGTGACGATGATAATGAAAATGAAAGAAAATTGTGAAAATTATGAAAATAATAATAATAATAATATTATATATATATATATATATAAAGATATTTAAGTGTAACGATGAACTTATGATAAATGATTTGCCTAATTTGAAATTTCTTGTACAATATTATTATTATTATTATTATTATATATATATATATTTGTTTATTTATTTTATTTGTACAACATGATATTATATTAATTTCTTAATATGGGATAATTGATTTAATTAGTATTTTAAAAAATCTAAACTACGAATATATAAAATTAACTTCGAAATTTGCATATAAAATTGCAAGCCTATGGAACAAAAACAGTTGAGCAAGGAGCAATTTTAAAATGATAGGATTTTTAAGTTTGGGAATAATCCTTAATTACAGTATCAAAGTACTTACAACTACACATACCGAAAATACTAAAAGCATACTTTTAGCGTGGACCCTCCGGAGAGAATTTTGAGTCATGCGTCCCAAGACTGAGATCACGATCAGATCTCTTTAAGTCTTCGTGGTCCAGAGATAAGCGTTGCTGACTATGGCATGTTCCCTGGCATCTCCTTGGATTTTCGAAATATGTCTAGGACTCTGTGTAAGTTACTTAGTTTCATGAGGACAACTGAGTTACTAGTTGATAAAGAAGGAGCGACAACATAAATAATTTATTTCAATAAGGCCGTGGTATATGCATGCTGACTACATGCATGCCATCTGGTAACTGTGTCAAAAGAGGAAATAGATGAAACAGCGGGGATTGGTCTTTTCACTTCATGGGAATGGAGTTTATTCATTGCATTTTTTTAATTTAAAAATCGCATTAGGCTAGCATATTCGTGCGCAAATCTATGCATATACGGTTTCTCAGGATACGGCCTGCAAAAACAATGACCATTTTCAGATAAATTCATTGCTATGCGATAAACTTAGCTTTTATTTATGAAAAAAAAATGTCAGATATGAGTTCAAGGAGAAGCTTGCTAAAGATGATTGGCGCCGGGGCCATTGCCCTAGGCGTGGGCTTGATGGGGATTCACTCCCATAGGAGAAATAGGTCTAGGACCATTGCTCCTGTGAAGGACCCCCTTCAATACTGGATTCCGGATGGTGTAGATGCGGAGTGGGATGTTCGAGAATGGCTACAGCAGGAATTGGAGAACAGATTTATATTTGGGGAAGAGCAAGAGGAAGGAGGGGTGGGTACAGATTCAGAGCTAGACATTCATAGCGATAGTTAGAAGGATGCATCTTCACCATCTGGAATCCAGTAAAAGTCCCCCATAACATCTCGGGAGCATGGTGTGCAAAAGTAGGTTGCCTCCACGTGGTGCACACTGGGTAACGCTAAATAACCTACAAATCCAACATAAGCGGCGTGTTTTTAAAGTACGTGCCGTTTAAATATTTTGCTGCTGAAGCTGCTGCACGTTGCGATTTTGAGCATGTGCGATCACTTCCTCCATTCATTAGGAAGCCAGACGCAGTTGTTAGCGAGCGTCATTTTGTGTTGCTATATAGTTAGAGCGTTTCGAAATGTTCAAAAGAATCGAATGAACCGCTGGTTGAATTTTTGCCCAGGAATTTTTGCCCAGAAACGTCTATTGTGACTATGCTACGAAAGCTCCGTCGTGCAATACAGAACAAAAGGCGTGGAAAGCTTTCGCGTGGAATCCTTTTGGTTCATGACAATGCCCGGTCTCACACAGCCAAACAAATTCAAGATTTGATCGCTAGGGGCCGTATTTTTTGGTAACAACGATAAGTGCGAAATTTTATAAAATAACCTCCCTTAGCTATATTTAGTTTTTATAAGCTTAAAATACCGACATGAACCAAATTGAATCCACGAAATATCGCGAAATTTACTCGATTCTGCGAAATGTGTCTATAAGCGCGAAATATGCCCCTTCTGTCCGTAAAGTGAGAAATGAGCACGTGCCTTAAATTCACAATATTGTGTTTTAGTGTACTGAATTTCTTATTTCTTAGCAGCATGTTTTTTTCTGCTGTTTCTGTGGCTGTCGAAGATTTACCGATATATCGATATTTGTGATCGATTACAAAGATTGCAGAATTTACGCAAAGATTGTCTGTGACCTGGTTTGTACTGTTGAGTACTCTCCTTTCCTGCTATCTCTTTGCCAAGTTACTGATGCCTATGATCGATTACAGCAGAAGAGTGTAGAATGTTTGTTACTTGTATACAACAGATTTCGTCTTTTATCCACAGTGGTATGGTTGGCACTTCTGTTTGCAAATGGCTGTCTGATGGTGTTTAATATAAATTACGATAATATTTCTCGTTATTATATTTTAACATTAACTCTAGTCATGTCTAAACCGAAAGTTACTTCAGGTCATACAAGGGCAGAAGAATATAGAAATGAGCGGGGGGGGGGGTGTTAGTTCATGTAAATAAAGAAGCAATGTATATCTTTGCGCAATGTTTCCAATGTAGTATAGTAGTAGTAGTAGTAGTCGTCCTTTATTTCTTTCATCCTGGCATCTTTAATAAAAGCCAGGACTTACTCGCATGGCTTTTATTAATTGCCTTTATACAAATGTTCATTTTACAATTATTATATACTAAGGACAAATTTTTCTATGCTTTGAACAGTATTCTATTATTCTATATGTCATTTTATTAAGAAAGAAGAAAAGGAAAAAAAAATAATAATAATAATAATAATAATAAAACCTACTCTACTTGTTCCTTCTACTGGAGACCAGTAGTCGGAACTTAAACTACACTATACTATACTACACTATAAATGAAATAAAAGATAAAACTATTGCTTCTAGAGCTATTTTACTAACACTACAGCTGAAGCTCACCGGTATTCATTTAAATTTACATTTCAATGTTGTTCTTCGGTGTGCTCCAGCTTCTACTCTAGTTAAATGAAAATGAAAATTTCTACTCCTACTATAATATAATTTCACATTTTACACTTTCACTTGCAAATATTGTCTATAGTCTTCCTCTTTCCTCTCCCGAAGTCTTCTCGCCGCCCCCACTCTTCTCATCTTGCTGTGGATTCCCAGAGTTCCCTCCTCCTGTTTATGGCTTCGGGTTCCGGTTGCTCTTCCACATGTGGTTGAGCTTCCGGCTCCCTAATCTCCACAGGGTTCTGAGCACTCTATAGGCGACTGGATCTCCTGGAGGGAGTAAGAGTTTCATTGTTTTCGTCTTCGTCTTGTCTGTGTCTGTTTATTCTGTCCACTCTGTCAACCCTGAACGTCTCTGCTGCCTCCTTGGAGACAACGTCTGTCAGAGTCTCAAGTAAAGAGTATTTGTCTTTTCGCCTCAACAAGTCTGCAATCTGGAAACCCTGTACAGTTGTTCTAAGTTCTTTCACTTCTTCAGAGGCACCGGTACACTCGAACAAGACGTGCTCTGCTGACTCTGTGACTCCCTCGCAAGTTCCGCATTCATCTGTCTGTCTTCTCTTAATTTTGTGCAGGTACACTCCATACGGACCATGGCCCGTGATGAAGTGTATCATACCTTTGCTCGGTGTCACATGTCGCAGTCGCAGTCGCTCCTGGATGTTCGGGAAGTATTCTCTGGTCCTAGCTCCCGCTTCTGCCTCGGTCCATTCCTCCTGCCACTCGTGTATGAGGTGTCTCCTAATTCTGGTTTTATCCAGAGTTCGGAGACCCACAATACTCTCAATTTTATCCATTCTTTCCTTCTTCCTCCAGTACATGGCTCCCTTCCACCTGACAAGGAGGTCGAGAGGCCATATACCAGTGGCCACAAGCAGAGCGAGAGTTGGAGTTGTTCTAAATGCACCGGTGAACCTTATCAGAATTTTCCTTTGGGATCTCCTAAGCATTCTTTTAACATACACTTCATTGGCTTTATGAGCCCAAACTGCAGCCCCATACCCAACAATGGCGGCTAAGATAGCACTATGGTACGTCTTAATTGTTTGCAGATTAACTTTGAACTTCCTCATTCCAATATTGGCGAGTTTCATCATTATCTTCTCACCCTTAAGACGCACCATCTCCACATGGGGTTTGAATCTGCAGTTTTCATCCATGTATACTCCAAGGTACTTTGCCGACTTCGATCTTGAGATTACGTTGTCAATCAGTCTTATGGTGGGACGCCTCTTCAATTTGCCTTTCAAAACAACGTAGGCCTATGTGGTTTTATTTGCCGCAATACGCAGTTTTGCCTCACTGCGCCACTCATCCACAGCCCTCAGTGCAGAGTTTGCCTGTTCTTCAAGTTCCCTCCTACTGTCGCCCTGAGCTAGGATGAGAAGATCGTCTGTCCAATGTAGTATAAAGTAATTTATTTCACGAAATACCCACCGAAATAGAAGGAAGCTAACACCGAAATCAGTCATTTTATTTCACCAATAAATCAGGGCCCTACAGATCGCATCTTTCATTGGGAATAATTAGACTACCCTCCCTACAGACCGGATTTGGCACCATCCTCATCTGAAGAAATTCCTTGGTGGAAAGCATTTCAACGACAATTATGTTGTAAAACAAGACTTGGCTTTCATCACAGACGTCATCATTCTTTGACGAATGCATACAAAAACTTAATTCCAGTTACAAGTGCTTGAAAACGGCGGTGACTATGTGGAGAAGTAGTGAAAGGTGTAAGGTAGTGAATGATAAAATATTTGGAAAATAATGTTCTGCTATTAAAAAAAAAAAAAAAATCACCGGTTCTTACTTTTAAAACACGTCTCGTATAAGATGCTCCTATTGTACGTTAGGGGAGGAACGAAGCGCTTGACTCAAAAATAATTAGTGATGATCTGCTTTATGGAGATCTGGATGCACTTTCCGAAAGTGCGATCTCTCGGGATTGGATGGCCGTAAGTTCCATAGAAACTACATAGTAACTTAAAGTTAATAAATTTCATTTTTCTTTCCGTTTGTGGTAATATTTGTTAATATGAAAAGACTCGTCCACCTGACCACAAACCACAAAAGACCAAAGTTCAATGGATGCAACGTCACTACGCCCTATAGTATTGTAATATTAATTTGGATTTATGCACATATACAAACCTATATAATGTCCTCCTATATGAATTTATTGATTCTTATAAAGTATTCGATATCTTGTTGGTTCTGAAATTTCACTATTGTCATAAAATATGTGTTTGGATATAAAATTATGAAGTCATATAAAATACACTTACATTTAGATAGCAATATGCTATATGTATCTAATTAAAACTTAACCATTAAAAATATATACACTGATGCTGTGCACTGTCAGTTAATTTAAAAACACACCGTTGTCATCTGTTAAAATAGACATCTGTACTCAAGCTTTCCACACATCGGAAATTACAATCAGGACTGAAGATGATCAAATGATCGAAATGCGCATCTCCGTATAAACAGAAGCCAACAGCCCAATTGATGCAACGGAACACATTCACAAGCCGCCTCCAATTCAACTATTTTTACAATTATTTAAATACCAACTTCAGTGCACTCAAAATACAATTTTATACGACTTTGCTGAGAAGGTTACAGAAGAATTTTACTGTGTTCATCAAATAGACAACCGACTGTCTTATTTTAATCTACATGTATTCAAGTGTATTTATATCTTTTAATGACTATTGCTGAGATATTCTCCGGCATCATTTTACATATTTTAACAGATGACAACGGTGTGTTTTTAAATTAACTGACAGTGCACAGCATCAGTGTATATATTTTTAATGGTTAAGTTTTAATTAGATACATATAGCATATTGCTATCTAAATGTAAGTGTATTTTATATGACTTCATAATTTTATATCCAAACACATATTTTATGACAATAGTGAAATTTCAGAACCAACAAGATATCGAATACTTTATAAGAATCTATAAATTCATATAGGAGGACATTATATAGGTTTGTATATGTGCATAAATCCAAATTAATATTACAATACTATAGGGCGTAGTGACGTTGCATCCATTGAACTTTGGTCTTTTGTGGTTTGTGGTCAGGTGGACGAGTCTTTTCATATTAACATAGTAACTTAGTTTTTTTTTCCTGGAAAGTGTCCAAAACCCTGGAAAATGTGGATGAAGATGTCACTTTTCTAACCTATAAATGACAGTCTCTTCAAAGAAAATGCCTATTGGAAGGCCAGAACTACGACTGATAATGAGTTGTGCAAGGGTCAAGTGATCCAGAAACAAGGCTGGGATTGTATACTTGATGGCGATCAACACTAATTTCACTGTTCCTAATCTAACTGCAACCAACTTAGCTCTACATGTCACTAACACTAATATAACTAGTCTAACCTAACTGCCACTTAGCGTACCTAATTCACGACCTGAGGTTACACTTATGTTCTGACATAGAAATGTGTCAAGAAGTGTAGATATTGAATAAATAATAATTAGACTGGTACAATTTTTAATAAGCTGGACTCAAACTAGGATGGATAGCAATCCACTCTCCATAGTCCCCTTCTTCTGATCACAGCATCTTAGTTAAATAACTCATCTCTTTTCCACAGAAAATTAAGACACCTTAAGCTATATCCAATTAGGACATCATAGCGCCTGGTTGAATTTTTAGTAAGATTAAGATACGAATGAGTCTTCAGTTAAACTTGTCAAGTTTCTTTTTCACCGAATTTATTAAGAATATACTCAGTGCTAGTATAACTGAGCCAATGAGACATGAATCATGACCTGCGCGAGAACGCCGCTTCGAAACTACTCCACAAGCTTAAATTACTACTGCGCATCCTGAATCCAAGCTTCTAGATATACTGAAGAATATAAATGCTTCGAAGGAAGAAAATTGGAGCGGTTCTTATATTAATATTATTGTTCTTTACTATTTATTATTGGTTTTTATAGTTATTAAGTGCCAGAATGGTACTTTAAGATTGTGGGGGGGGGGGGACGGGAAAATGTAGCCTATATCCGTCTGTCTGTCCGTCCGTGTGTCTGTACGCGCTATAACTCAAATAGGCTTTATCGGATTTTCATGAAACTTGGTATAAACATTTATAACGTTCATGGGAAGAATCCTGTTGATATTGGACCAAATCGGTTGACCGGTACCGGAGCAAAGCCCGTAATACATTTATGGTAATATATTAGAAAGAATTTATCAAATGCAAATCAGTTATCAAGACGACATATTGTTTTAGTGTGTTCGTATAAGACTTTGGAAGTTGCAATACGTTTAGCTTTGACAAATAACACTTAACCTTCATATATGCTTATCAAACTAGGCCGTTAAACTGAGCGAGGTGGCCGAGATGGTAACGTCTTGGACTCGCATTCTGGAGGTTCCTGGTTCAAATTCCGTAGCCGGACAATTTGATAGTTTTTTTTTTTTTGTGTGTGTTCGATTGTCAAGATATCATACATCTGTATAGTTCTGCTGATGCTGGACGATGTTAATCTGATTTTTTTTACACTAGACCTTTGTTCTTCCTTTAATGAGTCAATCTGGAACTTAACTCAGAAATTGATTTTAAAACAAAACTTAAATTCCTGCATATTATAATTACAATTATAACTAATTAAACAAAAGCATTCTGGCACTTGGTTACATCAGTTTACCTGATTTATTATGATTATTATGATTATTATTATTATATTAGGTATCAACTGCACCTCTCTTCAGACCTGAAGCATAGGCCTACAGTACAAAATACATCAGGTGCAAATAGGGCAGAAGAACTAACTGACATACAGTGGAACAGCGCACAAACACTTCATTAAAATATAAGCAAGGCATGGTATACCTAGATATTTCATATAAATATTAGGTAGAATTTACTGCACCATGAGTGTCGCATGTGAATTAATAATTGAAAATGTTCATTCCAGTTTATTCGTTAATTCAATGTCGAATAAATATCCAGATCAGAACTACAGATAAACGATTTTTTTCTTTTTCTTCTTTCTTCAATCATATCTTTAGAGGCGGGTTTCGACTGTGAGATTTTACTTGGCAAGGATCGTGAGAGAGAGAGAAAGGAAGATTCACTCACCTCTTTTGTTTAGGAACTTGACCTCAAATAGAAAATCCTTTCCGAAGAGTCCTATATGAGTTGACAACACCAACGTTCCTTACCGATAATATTTTTCAACTGGAGTAATGATAGCCCGCAAATGACTATAGCTTGTGACGGAAAATGATTGACAGCTAACAAAATGAAATCGTTAGCCATTAAAGGGTCATTTGTTGAGGGGAAACCCTATCAGCCCCAATCCACCAGTAGGTCAAATTAAATCTCACTACTTTTACAACAGGGATGGCCCACTAGCCTTGGGGATGGCCAACTTCTTTACAAACGAATGAGGGCCTTATATGATGTGTTTTAACGTCAGAGGCCGCAGATTTTTTAATGCAGTAAAATTATTATTGAAAATCAAAATTATTATTTAGTAAAATGCAGTACACATTAATTGAAAACCCTTTTTGGATGGAGTAAAATTATTATTATTTATTTATAATCAGAACACACAAATGAGAGCACTTTTTAGATGCAGTAAAATTATTTGTTAAAATGCAATGCACATTAACGAAAGCACTGTGGACGCTCATGGGACGTAACAAGATCACTAAGTTACTGATATATTTCATATTCTTCAATTTCCAAAGATGCTGTTGGTATTCTTAACAAGTTCTGAAGATATGCATCGGCAAGTCTGTTTCTTTATGAAGATTTAACTGCCTTTATATTGGAAAATGTGGATTCGCTCAAATACATGCTTACAAATATGGGAGCAATTCTTTTGCAAAACGCACTCAATTTATGATTTTTTTGTTAACGTGGTGCAAGTTTCCAAAAGTCATAGTCCGTCTCCTCCGAACTGTGAAGAATTGGATCACTTTCCATATCATGTAGCTCCAATTGGAATTAGTCTTTCTGCTCTGAAATGTCACACTGCAACGGATTACTAAATAATTTTAGCTGTGACCACATATTCCTGAAGTCAGTCAACAGCTAGGTGAATTGCATAGGCCTAAATTGGATGATCGGTGTAAATTAGCTTAGATTTTATATTTAACTGTTATCCTTTTGCCCAAAGAATATAGTTTGGAATATAGAAGCATCAGGATATCCGTGGCTAAACTATCCATAATATAAAACTATAAATAAAAGTATAAATATTTTAAATTGTATTATTGTAATGAGGTCGAGAACGGCAAGCGGCCCGTCAGTTGGCCATCCCTGCTTTACAACATAGCATGATCCCTTAACTTAACAAGAGACAGGAAATTGGGGCAAGTTGATTGAAAATGTCATACTCTGACATTTTCTATCTTACCATTAATTTAAAATCACACTGCAACAAGTAGCAACCGGCGGAAAAGGATTTTTAAGAATACAGTCGTTAATGTTCCATGAAACTGCTAGCGACTACAGCCAGTCAACAAAGTCGTTTGCTCATACCTCCATGCTTACATTATAACTTTCATTCTCCATTTTTAAAATACTGTCCTAATAGTTGAAGATAAGCCGTGAGTTTAACGTCATTTAACTGATAAATAAATGGTACTATAGTTCAATGATAATTTCTTCACAAAACAAAAATGTTAAATGACATGCACTGCAAGAACCCAGTGTCTCTTGGTAATGGAAGTACTTCGTAGAAAGTACTTGGTAATGAAACAGTTATGTAATTTAAAAAGAATATCGTTGTCTTTATAAGAAATTTTAGAAAATTCAGTTTGTAAAATTTAATAATTTGGAACAGAGAATCCAAAATTTATTTTAGGGAAGAAGACTTCGGAAAAGTGCCCACACACTAGCAGCATTCTCTCTTTGTATGGCTAGGCTTATACCTACTGTAACTTTTGCTGATTTCAGCAAACACACACCTCTACACACCAGAAAACAATGTTTCAACTGCAAAGACGACAAAAATGTAGGTTGCAATGTTTCGGTGCTTACTGAATTTTACCAAATAGTATTTTTCTCTGTGTCAATGTTTGCCATTGGTGGTTTTATTGCTGTTAATGATTATGATTGTGATTATTGGCATTATTATTGTTATTTTAAACTTTAAATTTCCACGGTTACCTGAAGATTAGACAAAAACAATCATGCTATTAAAGCAAGACTTATTAACTAATTATTGACAGAGTAGAATTATTTATATCTCAAACATTCATTCCACTGAAAATGTAAGCCTATTAAAAATAAAACTTGTCAAAAATGCTCTTCTAAGCATTTTCTAAGCATTTAAGATAATGTTTAGTAAAATAAATAAGCTGAAACACTAATATATAATGCCCATGCCTCTTATCGTCACTTAAGTGCCAGAAAGTCGTCGAGTTTCCATTAAAAATGAGTTAATGTGCAAAACATAGGCCTACTGCAAACATATGCGAACTATCTGGACCCATAAGGTTGAAGATCACTCCCGCTTAATGTAGATGTATGTATTTCATATAGTTGTACGCCATTTTTTCCAATAGTTCCAGCACCGAAAGATCGTTTGTTGCGTAACTTATACAACTTTCTGGCAGAAATGCACATAAGACCTTATGGCAGTAAAGCGAAGTTATATCCCCGATCATTCATTTACCGTACATGAAATACCCGGTGTAGCCCATAGAGTGTACTCTCGTCCAATTAAATGACTGAAACCGTAAAAGAAATACAGACAAAGAAACACAGATCCCACAAATCACATCCCTAATACACAATGATTTAATAATTTACTTTCAGAAGAGGTGCATGAGTAGAAACACGAACCTTTTGACTGTATTTGTATATTACAAGGAACTAAAATCTAAAACATATAAAATTAACTAACCAATCAAAAATAAACACCCGAAGCTCAATTTAAATCGCCTGATTAACACGTCTATACCAACTACATGCATGTTCGAATTAACTAATGTAGCAAAATGTACTAAGAAAAGCAATTTCAAACCATGTGCTAATGATATTTAAGTCAATGACACTGCATCCGCTGCTACCGGAAGTCAAACTTCGGACGCTAATTAATTGCCAACACCAACCTGTAGTTTAAGTAATTGTTGTATTTTTAAGACACTGTTAAACACATCAAGCGAGCAAGTGTGAAGACATAAGCTTAATATTTGAAAACATCGAATTAAGGAGACTTCACGAATATATTTGTCTTAATACCCAGAGTGATTATTGGTGCCCTGTAAGCACACACACCGTAAAGTAAGAATTTACAGTAGAACTACAATTATCCGAACTCCAATCATTCGGATCGCCAATTATCCGGATCGCTTTGAGGTTTTTACAGCAGCGAGCACTGGGAAACTCTCTTTCAGGGACGATTATTTGTCAAAAAGCATAACTTTTAGCCGACAAAATCGACAGTTTGTCATCAATACAACTGACTTTGACCGACAGGTTCAAGATATGACACTGTATGTAAGTACAGAAGGCCTACTTTAGAGTTTAGACTTTTTAAAGAGAAATTACCTTTTTCATGTTTTATCTAATTATCCGGGTATCTGATTTTCCGGATCGGGTCCGGTCCCAATTAATCAAAGTATTAAAACGTAGTTCGTTTATTTATTATGGCCGGTACGAAATAATAATGTTGTTAGCAGTGGTATAGTGGCAAATTTTTCTAGTGTGTATATATTTAAAATTAATTTGTAAAATTGTTTTGAAACTTGATTTCAAACTAAATATATGGCGTCTGGTTTAAAATTCTCTAATAACTATAAACACTTTTGAATCGGTTTTTTTTACTTAATTTTATTAAGTAACTTAATTTTATAGCCTACTATGCATTTTTAAAATAAAATCTACTTTATTTACAAGTTTCTGAGTACACTTTCTTTTGAATATATATTATTTTATAGTTCAATAAAAAGAACACACTTTTCAGTAAACGTGCTAGTATGTTTAATCTGTTGTACTTGCCTTTTATTTTTTAAGTGGTATTGCCACGACTAGTGGTCTAAATATATATTTTACTCAAAACCTTTTTTTTATTCAAAATTTTAAATGATTTAAATATTTATTAAATGTACAAAAAAGGCGTACCTCCTGTTCTCCTCCTCTACACCCCTGATTGTTAGCGAACGTATACAGCGCACGCATAACAGCAATTTAAAAGAAATGAGTTGGGTAAGATGAGGCCTTGATTGATTCAATGACGTTTGAGGCCTTTCGATAGCATTAGTTCATTCATGTCCGTTTCCATTCTTTACACGTACCAGTACAGTATTACATTCAGAAGTCAAGGGTAAGTAAATTTGTATCCTGCATCCGGTTCTGCGATTAGAGAAAACCTATAAAATCAAATTCAGCTAGGCCAGTTCCGGGATTTGAGCCTCCTGAGACCTCCCGAAAATGAGCTCGCATTGTTGTGGCAATACACCCTTTGGCCAACCTGCTCGGCTTGACGCCTTGATTATAACTTCAGTTTTGGGAAAATAAAAATGCAGAATTTTACGGAAATCTTTATGAATGTGCCGTACTTTTATTTTTAAACTTACTAAATTTATTAAACCTACTTGTAAAATAGTGGGAACTTTGTATAGCCCTAATTTAAAGAGTGCAGAGATTACATGATACTTTGTTAAGGTTGTATTACACTTAACCTTGGATACTGTGAGCAACATGCGGTGATTCACGGTAAACAAGGTTCTGACCAGAAACGATTTCACAACTATGGCTCTTCAGCTTTCTAAACTGTACAAGATAGAGGCCTATTATAAGCATAACTAACATCCGTACATATCGCTTAATGCTAGGAATTATTGCCAAGTATTATTAGGCTTCATTTATTAAAACTTTAAATGGATTTACCAGACCTTCGTAGTGCAGATTACCATATGGAACAGGGTTATGCAATATAAATTCTCTTAAACGCTTTTCATGATACACTGAATGACACAAAAGCTCTACTATCCACTGTATCTACTACAGTAAATAACAAGTACTTAAGGAAATATTCCCCAAATAACCAATATAACAACTGCACTGGTGTGTTGCGGTGACTTGTCCTGTAATACCAGCATTACAAGTGTTTTCAAGTTGTAGTAAGTTATGTAATAATACCTACTGTTCACACATAAACGAGCATGCCAACTACTGCAAACAAAAAATAAAGAAGACTGGATGAAAACCAGGGAAGGCATTTTCACAATTGGACAACAGCAGTTAAAATGAACTTTAATACAATTCCATTTAGATCTGCTCCTGGTACGTCCCAAGACAACCGTTGCCACCACATTGGCTGTAACGAGATTGAAACTCGGTCATGCCTGGGTTCCTGTCCGAAGAATGGATTACTGAGGGTTATATGACACTACCAAGTCCGAACCCTGATTGCACATGCCTTCCGGAAGAATTTGGAAACATGAGAAAGTTGGCTGCAATTACGAAGAGCCAACCAGAAGGGTTAACATAATAGCAATACCTCCACACCAAAAGTTTGCAATACTGTATTTTATTGATCCGAGATCAAGTTGGATCCGACACGGACACCTCATTACAACAGGCTGCTGACGCCGACCAAGAAAAGAAGAGCGTATACGAAATGTGCTTCCCTGACCTTCCAAAGATATATAATATAATATAATATCAGTCATTGGAAGACCGTTGACTACTGTTCGGTGCCAGAGCAGCAATGCCGAAGTTGGCCGAGTCTTTTTTTAAGGAGCAAGATCTGCCACCTTCCCTCCTAAAGACAAGTTGTCTAGCCATATCAAAAGATACCAAAAATAGTGTTCAGCTACTTTTGATGTTTCTTTAGTGTACTTCTTAATTTTAAAAAAATTATATTTTCATAAACTGGATCACTTTGGTTTCCTACATTTGTAGACAGCTGTCAATAAATAGATCCCCCTTGCCTAAGAAATATTTGTTTGATTTTGAAGTCAATGTTGTGGTAACATTTGTTTTGATTTGTTAAGCATAACACGAAAGAGGATTGTTTGTCTTGTCTGCCTGTTTTATGAGGTCATCCCTATGCGAAACCATCCTACTTGCGTTCCTTTTTATAGTTAGATTTAAGGTGAACTTCAATATAAATATACGATAATATGTGTATACCGTTGCTTAAATGGTTCAAAAAGTTCATGATTATACATTTCAAGGTATTTTGTATCATAGTGTTCAACTCACGCTCTGAAAAAAGGCTTCTCCCACTTATTCTATCACCCATCTAAAACAACAATGTTAACGGGGCATTTAGATTAGAAACCACAGAAGCCATAAATGTTTGCCTTATATCTGTGCAAGCATTTTAAGTATTCCATTCGTTTTATTCCAATTTCAATTTCTTTTCCATTAAAAAAGCAGTTAAGTCGAACTCCCTTTGCATAAACATTTTTTCTTTTCCTTGACACCCAGTAATTTGTCACGGGTACTTTGTAAATACTGAATTTAGTGATTTTTCTCAGGACTTGAACTCAGGAATTTTGTGTCAGTGCTGTCTTTCTTTATTCCGTTAACTGGCTGCTGTATGTCTGCCCTACAAAATTGATTCGGCTTCCTGATTCACTTATTCTCTGAAATTTGAAGCGCTCGCTATTTTCTCGCTCCCTGAATTACTACCATCCTTATTATCTCGCTGTAGTGTCTCGAGCACAGAACTGATTTATTTATTTATTTCATTTTTTTTTACTCTCTCTCACTTATTCCTTGGATATCTTATTCTCTAGCTCCTCTCTCATACTTTGAATCTCTCACTATAATGTTTGTAATATAGAACAGAATCGATTTCCTAACTCACGCTTTTCTCTTATTCCGTCGCTTACAATTCTGTGAATCCGTGGGTAAAACATTGAAGAATGTTATTAATAGAGTGCTCTCTGTCTACATTTTATCTACATTTGTAACATCAGAACTCATCTGTGGAGAACGATATACTGTAACATTACATTACATTTGGTTTTAATTAATACTTGCTTACAACTGGAGGGAATAGTACTATGTACTGCACTGGCTTTTTCTCTCAATGGTTCTATTCCGGTCCAAGTTTATGGAATTTAATATATCCGTAAATACGACAATCCATCTGCATATTTGCAGTTGCGGAAAAGGCTACCTGCAGGACAAAATTTTGTCAAACCGGAGACGGTTACAGGTATAATTAGGCTATCAGTAAGCTACACAACCGTCCATGTAATTTTCGAAGAACTGATGCTTGATAAGTGAGCACAGTATAAAGAAAGCGGAACTCCTCTAAAGTCGTTTTATTTATTTCATATCCCACAATGTTAATAAAGGTATTCATTAGGCTGTTTAAAAGCTAAAAGGAATTACAGGAACATTAGGGAGTTGTTAACAATCCTAATTTTTTTGCCTTAAGATTATCTTAAATAAACGCATGGAAGCTCTCAGCTGAGATCTATCTTTTCTTTCATATACACATTGAACATTTAAATTCTATAACAGTTTTATAAATAGCCTGTAGTAGTGCAACACCTTCCCCCGGAAGTACTTATCAAGAAAATAATACTATACTCGGACCAACCCAGAGGAAGTCTCTATCTCTATTTAAGGCGTTTTAAAATGTTCTTCCTACTTACGTATCTTCATCGTCTTAATGGTCTTCAATGTTAAACAAACTAGTTTATTTAGCTGTTTGTTAAGACGAGACTGCTAAGTCCTCTCTGACATATGAAATGAGTGACTACATATAGAATTAACTTCTGGGGAACAACATGAAAAGCGGGTCGACCTGAGTGTAAGTTGTGGCGAATCAAGTGGAAATGGAGCCTAATTTCCGGATGCTAACGTTTCTCCTGTCAAATATCGTTCATTCCACCTCTGTTTCATTTTCGTAAAAAATGGCCAGTGGCTGGTATTCGAATCAAAATACAAGCACGGAAAATCACCTTCATCAAGCAATAAAAAGAACAGTGCAAAAATAAACTTAGCAACGGTTTACACAAAACAACATAATTATTATCGTGGTACCGTCTCTCAATAGCTATTAGAACATTTAATAATGATGCACCCTCTTTACCAACGTTCTTCTTCCGGTAAAAGTACCTTATGTTTATAAGCATTTTATTATTAGGAGCTTTTACTCAACCAATTAAAAAATACTATTTTATCTTAAAAATATAATATTTATTTATATTTTTAATGCCTAGAAGGCCTATTAAAAAAAGCACGGGCTACTCTTCGTGAAATAAAATATTTCAACACACACACATATACAGTATATGCAGTAACAATTTGAGGTAACCTAATTGTACTACGGTTAAGTAGGTTTTGAAATGAATGTAGGCTATGTCTATTGCCTTCATGGGTGTGGCTGGTGCTAGTCATTGCGCACTTAAAAGGGAGAGGGGAATGAAAGAATAGGAAAAAGAATGAATGCAAGTAGGCCTATGATGGAAAATGGATGACTTGAATTTAATTAGATTTTATTTCATGTTAAGGATTCTAAGCATAGAACTAAAGAATTTCTTCTAGCATACAATCGGCAAGAGAAACACTTTGATAATGATATTCTATAATCGAAAGGCCTTACATATAGGCTACAGGCCAATAATATGTTATATATGTATTAAACATATTACATACATGTACAGTATTATATACATTATATACATGTATTACTATAAATATATTACAAATGTATAATATTATATATATATACACACAACCTTAAAGAAGCAACAGAGTTAGGATCCACTCTGCTTCTAGGTATATTGATATATGGCAGTAGTACAATTCATATTTTATCTCAGGGCTAGCATCCATAATAATATAATTCATGCATACAGTTTATACTGTATATTTCCGTAGTTCCGTAACTGTAATCTACAAGCAAATATACAATCCAAAATAATACCTACACATATGCATTTTCAGTGACTACTCCTGGTTTCAATTCTTACACGCCCCATTGTATTACATAGTCTACTCATACTGAAAGGGAAAAAATCCTTTCTGAAATTTCTTTGAAGAATTCCAAGATTAATTTAACGCAGAATTGAAATTAAAAAATAAGTTCTAGAAATAAAATATTTAGCACTTAAAAGAACTGTACTACGCTACTTCATGTGTTTACTATGTATTTATTTATTATGATATTTTCTTTCCAAATAAATAATAAACATAAACACTCCAGTTGTTTTAACTGTAAAACATGACACAAATTTCAAAATTAAAACAAGCCTATGTGGCAAAAAGAGCGTCAATACTCTACGTTTAGGAGGCCTAAAGCCTTTCAGAGCTTACTTTACAGATTATTATAATTTATAAGCAATCATCACATGACATCATCAGAGGGATGACAGTTTGAAATCGATTAGGCACATTTCAGTGGATACCATCAAAGACAATCTTAACACGCAAATAAAATTCTTCACATTTTACATAAAGAATTACAGTAT
Source organism: Ectobius pallidus (assembly GCA_964059195.1). Lineage (NCBI taxonomy): Eukaryota > Metazoa > Arthropoda > Insecta > Blattodea > Ectobiidae > Ectobius > Ectobius pallidus. The sequence continues at coordinate 109,448,471 of CAXKWD010000002.1, forward strand.
TACAGATTAATTTTACGTATATCTCTGCTTTTATACGTTTCTGAGGTGACGCATTCGTAGGCCTACATCAGTAGCAGTGAAAAGGTTAACGAATTAACTTCCGATAATATAAAACCGGAAGAAAATGAAATCCGACAAGAAACCATACAACACACTACTCAGAAATCTCCCGGTCAGATGACACTATCTAGCACCTGTGTGAAATATACCCTAGGCAAAATGCAACAAAATGGTACCGTACTTCTTAGAATTCGAACTGCTTTATGCATACTTAGCAAGAAATTAATCTTGCTAATCAAAACGCTCTAACGTACACACCACGATGGAAAAATGCAAATAATTATAAGCTATAAGAGAAAGAAGACGAGAAATTAAGGATACATAGAAATAAAGGAACAAAATAGAAAGAAATGCATACAGACAGAAATAAATGAAGAAATAAAGGGATAAGGAAAGAAAGGAGAGAAATAATGAAAGGAAAGAAAGGAGAGAAATAATGAAAGGAAAGAAGAAAAACAATGAAAATATAGAAAAAAGAAAATAAAGACAAAAGAAATAAAGGCAGTCAGACAGAAATAAATTAAAAAAACGAAAGGGAGAAAACAAGATCGAAGGAAAGTAAAAACAAAGTAGTTCACTTAAAAGTTAAACAAAGATCGAAGGAAAGTAAAAACAAAGTAGTTCACTTAAAAGTTAAACTGGTCTTCTCTGAAAATTTGAATGCACTGTATCAGAATGATTATTATGGGAGTTGAAGAAGCAGTTTTATATTTCATTTAATTCGATTGATATTACTTCTACTGAAATAAATAAAACTATGAAGCAAACAAGGGACGTGCGTAGCCTATTTAATTTTCTTTCACACTACTAGCTTATAGGAAATAGATAAGTTAATAATAAGCGCCTGGACGGCGAAGCGGCCGAATTGCATTGACCATATGAAAATTCAAGATATATACAATATAAATACTTTTTAATTTTTACACTTATTTTAATCAAAGGCCTACCCCTCAAAAACAGCACACCCTTATACGAGGAATCAGGTGATATTCTTCTTGGGTGGAAAAAATTAAGTATGTTAAATATATTTCTGGGGACCAATTAAATAACTGCTCTACACCCGGAATAAAACAATGCATAGAAATTGTTCTATATTATTAAATCTTACGATGAAATTAATAAAATACACCAAATGATAACATGAACATTATTTAAAACAAAGGCATGTTCTTAGTTATATCTCAAGACAAATATCTCTGCCGGTTTCGTGTTTACGAACTATTTTCCTCCACAGTGATGTAATCGTTATGTGCAGTATACCCTGCACGAAATATCAGTCGCCTATAACCTGATGAGTCGGCCGCGGTGGTCTAGAGGTAGCGCCTCTAGATCCGCAGGGCGCGGGATCAAACCCGGCCGCGGTCGATGGATTTTTCAGGACGTAAAAATCCTGGGCACGGAGTCCTCCGGGGGGGACTTTAAGCTGGGGGTCCCGTGTCGTAGATTTACGGCACGTAAAAGAACTCCAAGCCTAAATTAGAGCCTCTGGACAAAATTTCTCGGCCCTTTCACGTCCAAGAAATACTTAGTTTCCAGAGGGGGGTTGCGAGGCGATGGGCTCTACCACTGCCTTCTTTATTTCTTACAAGCCATGATGTTAAATCTAGCAACATCGCATCGGTAGTCCTATCAGCTATCGATATGCCGTAAATAAAGCAATGAACTCCATCAGAATCATCTCATATTTAAGCTTAAAGTAATCCCAGTCATCGCCTATGGTTTAGAGAACATCTGGACACACCTGAAGAGCAACTGGAGAGCATAGAGAAGGTAAAAACCGTGTACATAATGAGAGATTTATATACACCGTCACCTCTACTTCAGTACACCAGAGAACAGTATTTCATAGAAGATTTTCGTGTTTATCAGCTATTACCATCTACAAACGAATACAAGGGAGAGGTGCGGTATGATATTAGCGTCCTTCAGGAAGAATTGGCTGGTATTAAAGAAGAATTGAAGAGAAAAAGAGTCACTTTTACTGGTATGAACTTTTATCAAGCTGCTCACATTAGGCATAATTCATCTCAATGTGGCAGGCGCCAAATCGTAGTAAAGTATATGCAATCTCCTATCCTCCCAATAATACTACTAGAAAATCGATTCAGCGTTTTCCTACAGTTTGGTGAAGGTAATGAACGGGATTCAAACCCTAACCTCAAAAGTGCTGGCGAATCAACACATTTCACCACCGGAGCCAAGGATGAACGAATGAATGACTTTTAGACAGCAAATAACGGAAAGCTGCGTGATCCCAAGGAATTAGGCAAAGTTATTCTTTTCAGTGGCAGTCGTGGGCGTAGTCTTCCACAAAGTGCATGTGACAAGAAGAGAGATATTAGTGTTCTAGGTTACCTATATTAAACCAGGGACAACTAGCTCAGTGGTAGTACAAAATGACCCAGAGAAGTGTAGCAGCTTAATAAAAGATGACTCTGTTGTGGGTCAAATAACAGAGCTCTTAGGCCTAACAGGATAAGTGAGGTTACTACCAATAAATAAGAAAAAACGCGACATCATATCGTACAATGAGGAGACACTGAGAATTACGATTCCTTCAGATATGTGGGAGTCACAGCGCGTTACGTTATAATGCACATCACAAGTATAGGTTGTGTAATATAGGCCTACTGATTTGGCCTAAATAAAGTCAGTATTTGTGATGAAGAAAATTATCTGCATTAAAAACGTATTCAAATGCTTCCCACAGACCGCCACGGATAGGACTACCTCCTTTGTTGCCACATTTCAAGCAGCATGGCTTGTAAGACATATAGAAGGCAGTGGCTCTACCCTCTACCCTCTCTCGGAAAATAAGCATATCAAAATTAGTATAGGTAATGAAACCTCCATTGGAGGACCCTTCGCCCCACCTGGGGATCATAGGGTACCAGATACAGATACAGATACAGATACAGATACAGATAACCTGATGAGTGGTCATAGTTTCGAGCATCATTAAGTGTTATAAACGTACCCACGGGATCAGTAGTCCCAATTCAGGATTAAAAGGTAGGCTAAACTGCAACTATTTCTGAAACACGGCTCACTACTGTGAATGACATTCTGTTATATACAGATGGTACTTACTTTTCCTTTCCTCCTCTCACTCTCTGCGAGGATTTGTATGTGTAAACATCAATAGCAGCTCTCTTTGCCCAGCGGCATTCCTAAATGTTCTGGGTACTGTACAGTTGGTGCCATTTTAAAAAGGCCTCTTCCCAAACCATCGTCTATCTACAAAAGAATATAATAGCATTGTTTCCTAATCCGAAAATATGTACCGACTTCGACACCGACAAAGAACCGGTGCTCTGGTAATCGCGTGGCTTTCCCCAGTGTTGTCGCTGTCATTCACTACTTCTTAAGTAAAGTAAGTGCTGTGGTACGTACTTGACAACATTTTACTGGACTGCAGACAAGAATGAATGCGCCTAATTGCCTTTCTATTCACTGTTTGACAGGTCGAATAGGATTAGGATGGCGGCAGACAGGGGAAGTTTTTGGAAAGTCTTTAAAAAGTGGCACTTACTTTACAGTGTAATCAGACGTGGCAGTCCAAGCATGGAAGCGCAGTAGCTGCAGAAGAGTCCAATAAACATTCGTACTGCATGGAGGGGTGTATGGGTCAATTGTGTCGTTGCTTTCAGTGCAGTAAGATCATATAAATGCAGTTAAGAAACAAGAGACCGTGTTACAATACCTTCTCCTCTCTCGCTAGTGCAGTTCAACATTCTTACCCCTCCCCATGATTCCTCCTACATGCGTCACCTCTCTCACGCGCATCTGGCTGCCGCCTCTGTTTAATACCACTGTACATTAAAATACTTCTACACACGGCATAAAGTTTACATCGGGAACTACACACTATTCTTAATGCCTGCATACTACTGTGACGAATGGATTTGATTCAGGAGATGTTTGTTTCCGTTTGAAAAGTCACAGAATTATTAACAACTGTACTTGTAGTTGACTGTCACCATCAGTATTGCTTTCAAAGTGTTTACTTTCATTTGAGCTTTCTCAGCTGTCCATGTCTTCATTTTAAAAAAGTAAATAAAAATAATAATAAACAAAACTCACATACACACTCTCCGCTCCAAAGTACACAATCCTCAATGTTTTCATAAAAGATTTCTGCTCGGATATAAAGCTGGTCATATTTTATTCCTCCTGCATTAACACCTTTGAAGCAAATTCAGCCTAGTAATACCCGAATTTGAGCGCATTGAATAGGCGTGAGAACGTATTTCATAATATGGTACGAGTTTTGAACCAGCTGAAATGACTTCATAACTGAAGTTGCTAGAATTTTTTTTTTTTTTTTAGGCGGCCATATGACAACATTCCTGATTTTGTTGCCGTTGTTTACTTTGTTTAACCGCTTGTTTACCTTGTTTTCCATATCACGCATAAACACCCATGCCCGAGGCGGGACTCGAACCCACAGCCTCCTTCACTGCGGCTCCAATGCAGCATACCTTAGCTACGACGGCTAAGGAGACCGGCAAAAGTTGAAAACCTCAAATGACCGGGAATACTATTTTATTCCTAACAATTGAAACATTCAGTGTCCCAGCAGAATTCGATGGGGACAAAGGGACCTGACTCCAAAAATAGTCACTTTATGTCAGCACAAGACAGTATAGACAGAGGTATAACATAGGCCAAAGTTTTGGAAATTCGTTGTTGTAAAATCTGCCATGTTAATCTCTAATAAGCAATCGTCTTACGATCTTGCTATTCTTCCGGAAGCGAATTGTTGCCGGGTTGAAACTAGATCTCCAACTATTCAAGAACGAAAACAAATACAAGGAAACTTGCGATATGAATTATTTAATTACTTGCATCAAATCACATCTTCACGGGAAGTGAAGTCGCGGAACTAACGATCCAAACAATGCCCACAAGTTGAACACCCAGCGTTACATCATGGATCACGAACTTCCGTTAGGACACCGACCTCATCTTGGATTTACGACACCTGCATTTATAAAATCTTCCTACAACAAAAAGACAAGTGCAGCTTGTTATATCATGATCATCTGCATCTATTGTCCTGACTTCGTGACAACCGTGTTATGTAAATTTTGCGTACACTACGTCCATTACGTTCTGTTGCACACATTTCATTGGACAGTTGATATTATAACAAGCAAACTTATAATAATCAAGATCCCAGCTACTTAAGATAATATAGATCGTCTATAATATTGTTAATAATCGCTACAAATAAACACACAAATACAGTATATTGTATGTTCATGAAAATGATACCAATATAAAGTGGGACGGGATGGAATTTCATATCGTTCAGAAAAGTCTTCTGAACTTACATAATTGGCTTAAATTAGAAATACTAAATTCAGAGAGAAGAATAGAAGGAAATAAATTCCAGACAAAAGAAAATAAGCAATAATAAAAGAAAGAAAAATAAAGGGCCTAGGCGTTATACTTAAATTTCTTAGATTGAATATATGCCTATATGTCAATAGACAATCTGAATAAAGAACGAGTATTACTAAGATTACATATTACTAATTTGCCACTAAAGTTAACCCGCGAACGCTCGCGTAATCAGATCGGAACTAACAATCGTCTATATATTTTAATAAATCGCTTATATCTTAAAAGAGAAAGTTATTTTGCTAGCAATGCCTTCTACAACATCTGTGCTTCATTATTTGTGTAAGTCAACTGTAAGATGATATCACACACGTAGGCTATCAGCGGCGGTATTATTAACAAAGCGGCGCGCGCGTTCATCCTGTGTAAAGAGGAAACTTTTCACTAAAGTTCTTGAATAATATTAGATTGATTCTCAGATTATTTTCACTTTCAAATGCTATAATTACACTATAATAATAATTATGTTTAATATTACCAATAATACGAACAAAATACTAATAACATCACCAATAAGAAAATAAGAAAATAATAATATTATACTAACATAAATTAATTGTTTATAATGTCAGAATCATGTAAAATAATACACTTTTTCGAAAGGCCATTTATTATTATTAATGTTTTTTTAAGAAAATATAACAAATGTTTCAACGTTTATACAAATGTTAGAACCTTATTGTAACTTTAATCCATGCGTTTGAGTCGTATTTAATAGCTATAAAGAACAAAAACACATGTTTGATCAAACCTAAGCGTGAGTGATGGCGTGACAACCGTATAAGCGAGTGATGCCGGATTAAATCCAGTAATGAAAACTACCCGAAATAAATAGAATGCAACATCTTGTAAGAAGGCATCGATTTTAAATCTGTATTTTCTGATAAAAAAATTTATCCACCTTAATTCTTAATAAACTACTTTTTGAAACAGGTCAAAAAAGCTGTAGGGAAGGGGAAAATATCATAAAGAAAGAAGGAAAGAAGTAGGCCTAAAGGTATAACACTGCGAAAGACTGCAATTGATCCAAAACGTAACAATCTTCTTCTTCTTCTACTTCATGGATTTAGGCCTTAGGCCTGTTTCCACATCAAGAGATCGAGTCTCTCCATCTAGTAATTGGGCGTCCCACTCTTCTTTTGCCTTTGGGTTGATAATGGAGTAAAATCCGTGGAAATCTATCTGGTGTCATTCTTTCTATATGTTCTAGCCAGTTATTTCTTATATTTTATTCTGTCTTTTACATTGGATATTTTTTACTCTGTTCTGATTATTTCATTATATTTTTTGTCTAAAAGTGTGTAGCCCGCTACTGAACGTAAGAATTTCATTTCGGCTGACTCTATCTTTCTTCTATCTGATCTAGTAAGTGTCCAATTCTCACAGGCAAAAGTTAACATGGATACTGCCATTGTTTTATAAAATTTTATTTGAGTTGTTCTTAATGTTTTATTTTTCAGTGTTCTTCTTATTGTTCCGCACATGCTATAGAATCTGTTTAATTTTATATTGATGTCGTTCCTTTGGCATTAGGACACATTAAATCCCAGATAATTAAAATTATTTACTTGTTCTATTATTTTATTAGTTATTACTGTTTTACATCTTAAGTGGTTCGTCCCTTGGAACGCCATCACTTTTGTTTTCTTCTCAGAAATTCTCATATTGTAATTACTAGCTATTTCATTTAATTTGTGTAGGCTACTGCCATTTGTAGTTCGTCTTCTGTTTTACTAAATATTACTTGATCATCTGCAAACAAAACGGTGTTTAAGGCCTTGTCGTTTATTTTAAAACTTACATTTAATTTTTCTTGCCATTGTTTAATGACGTCGTCAATATATATGCTAAATAATGCTGGAGACATTGGGCAGCCTTGTTTAACACCTTGGTTTGTTTTAATTAGCTTGTCACTATTGTTAATTGATATATATGTTTCAAAATATAAGCTTTGAATAGCTCTTATTAGATGTTCCGGATAGCCTCTTTTATGCATTATCTCCCAGAGTTTTCTTTGTATTAACCTGTCGAAGGCTTTCTCGTAATCAATAAATAATATATAAGTTGGGAGATTAAATTCTCTTCTTTTCTGGATGATCTGTTCTATTATAAATATGCAGTCTGAACAAGAACGTCCTTTCCAGAATCCATGTTGTTCCTCCGAAAATATATATTCATTTATTATGTTTAATCTGCGAGTTATTATCTTTGAAAATATTTTATAACCTGTATTTAGTAAACATATACCTCTATAATTTTGGCAATCATTTCTATTTCCTTATTTAAAGATAGAATATACTTTTCCTCTTTTCCATTCTTCTGGGACTTTACAGGATTTCCAGCAGATATTTAATATTTCTAAGAATCTTCTCTTCACTTTGTCCGGAAAATATTTTAGGAGTTCAATAGTGTATCTTAATTAACCAGATAGGCTAGTAGACCAACTGCAGACCTGGGGCCCGGTATCTCCTCGGATATTTCTGAGTTAGGCAGGTCTGAAACGGGTGGTCTCGTGGGGAGCTACTTGACAAAGTAGTAACGGCTCCGGTCACGAAAACCATCAATAACGGCCCTCCCCAATCTTGCCATCTGCCCATGGTAGTGATGCAGCGGTCGGAACCCATGTAGGTTCTATGTGCCGTTCACTGTTACAGTAGTTGCTATACCCATGAACAGATGAAGAATGCTGCAGACCCAGTTATAAGCACCGGTACTGCGAAGTGTGAGATCTCAAAACTGAGCATTATTAAAATATCAAAGGACTTTCCTGGTAAACTGGTAAGAAAACATTTGAGGAAGAAGAGGGCTGAAAAAAGTAAACCTCTTGAAACAAGGAAAGCTGCCTTCTGATATACATGTAAGATCAATTTATCATCATAGTTCGTCTCCTTAAGAAGAGAGATCTTCTTAATATGTTGCCATATCTTCCTGTTCATCTTTATGAAAAGGCCTATATAGTTACGCTCTGTGGAATGTGCTGTGAGTTACTATTCTTTTGAAGTGTTCTGTTCTCTTAAATTCAGTATATATTACAGAAGTATTAAAATTGTAAAAAATAATATCTTATGGCACTTAGAACCTTCATGACGAAATGGTGGAACCTTCTGCAACATCTGTATCAGTACTAACTCATTAATACAATACGTTTTCTACAAAATGTCCTACGCAGTGTAATATATGTTCTTCAAGTAATGATGACCAAATAACAGGAAATTAAAAGAAGTACGTAAATGGAATTTTTTTTCAGTCTCCTGTACAATTTTCTAAAAGGCACTTTCTACTTAACGACCTGTCACATCTCCAGGCAGAACATAATAAGTATCACGATGCTACTTTATAGTACTTTATAGTACTGTAGATACATCTTTCGACGTAGAGCTACGAGTAGTTCAATGTACACGAAGCACATAACCTTACATATCACCAGTAACCTTCACAAGCTTCGGATAAAAAGCTCATGACATGGCTATGTCCAGAAACTTGAGTCACGTTTAGAATCTGACCTTCGAATCTGAGTGACCTGCAATGAAGTCAACAATTTGAAGACAATGGAAAGGAATGTGTAGAGACACAGGTAATTCCAGGTGGAATTCAAATTGCTGAGCAAGAAAGTGCTGACAAGACTGTTATTATATTTCATATCTGAATACAGACAGTATGTTAGTTTTTACAGACAGTATTGTTAGTATTGACTTTCTATGACTATTCGGCTCATCAATGATCAATGTCTGTTTTAACAATTTGTGGCATTTTAACAAATTGCAGTCGCGTATCATCAAAAACGTATCGTTTTCGTTTCATCGCTTTATGGCATATACTTGCACTTGTTTAATTGTTTTTATAACAATTTATTATTGAAGCCATAGGTTTCGTCAGGAGAATACAAAGAAACATCTTGGTAACTTCAATAAGATTACTCATATAAAAGTCTACTGTCACTTAATTTTAGTAATTGTACTTTCAATAAATTATTCAATTAATAATAATTAGTTTGGGGTTATGCGGTATTTCAGGTGTTAGTGTTCAACAATATGCAGTAATAGTGCATTAAATAAAAAGACAAGAAGATTTCGCATAGGAGAGTTCATTGTAATCCATTATTAACAAAGCGTTTCAGGGAAAAATAAAACAGGAGAAGTTGCTGATTGTTATTTATCTTTGTATAGGTTACGGGCAGTAAGCCACAATATCAACCCAGGGCCGGATTATCAAAATCTGCTGCCAACCCTACAATAGACTACACGCCGATTTGCTCACTCTTGACAACTTTGATGTTGCTTAGTAGGCCTACCATAGTTGTAAATCTAAAAAAAAAAATCCAGATGGCTCCACATCTGTCTATCTGGTCCCCACCAGATTTCTTCAGCTCTGCCTACCTACACCAGACACTCTGGATGATTGAAATCAAGACTAACAGACAATGGGCGTAGAAATTGTAATGAACCCAGTAATTTAAGGTAATCGTACGAAGCTTAATATTAAGACAACGCTTTGCGATTTAAATCGCCACCTATGAAAAATAGAAAAAAAAATCCCTTTAGGCAGGCCTACAGGCTGAGGTAGATTTCGAAGTGCTTTTGGTTTAATGTATTGTCGCTGCGCAGCTCTCTTCTTTTTTAGCCTTGGCATGACAAACCCGCAATAAGAACGGCAAAAAAGAGGAAAGAGCACTTTTTCAAACATTCAAATCTCGCCTTAAATAAGAACTATCGAGAAACTAGTTATGGATTTGTAGAGTACTCATCAAGAGCTTTTCAATGATACCCCACAAGACGTGGTTTAAAAAATTTCGAATTTCCATCCCCCCAGACCCCCACTCGTACCCCCAAAACCCTCGAATCGTTGGTGTCACTGTGAACTCCATAGGGAGTACTCTAATTTATTCAAACAAAGTTTCCCTCTATACTTCATAGGGAGTACTCTAATTTATTCAAACAAAGCTTCCCTCTATACTTCATAGGGGCCGAGATATAAAGTTTTCAAAATTTCAACCCCCTCCTCCGACCACCCCCTTGGGCCAATTTTGCTCATTAACGAACTTGTCCGAACTATTGGGCCTAAAAATAACATAATAAAATTTGGACAAAAATCTTCAAAATTACGGCCGCTAGCGTGTAAAGATATATATATAAATATCACAATTTTTTTTTTTTTTTTGAACGGGCGATGGTTTCGTACTTAGGGAAGCATGAAACGTAAAGATATGAAAGAATTTTTCGAAAATCATGACATGGTATCGATTGCAATAGGTAATTTTTTCTTCGAAATCTACCTAAACATAGTGGCATTGCTTCAGATATTTCTAAGGCGAGTAATCTAGGCGACCTGCATTTATTATACCGGGGTGACTTTAAAGAATGGTTTTGTAATGTGTCCTATGAATGAGGGTCGTTTATTGTTAGCTAATCCTCGAGTCGTCGAAGCATGTCACCCCTATCATGCATGACACCAAAAGCTGTAGCCTATTCAGCAAAGCATTAGTCAGGGGTTTATATAAACGAGGGTCATTCAGTAATTAAAGAGACAAACTGACCTGGAGAAAAAACTGTTTATTTTTACAAAACAAGACTTTTCCTACTTTTCAACATAATCCCCATCAACATTAATGCACTTGTCCCAACGGGATACTAGCTTTTTTATACCGGCTACAAAGAACTCAAACAATTCGAGTTTCAAGTGAGGAAGTTGCAACTTCAACAGGCCGGCCAGAACGGTGTTCGTCAGTCACTAAATCTCGACCACATTTGAACTGTTCTACCCACTTGTAAAAATTCCCATGGTTCATACAACTTTCACCACACACTTTAGACATTTTAGAGTATATATTAGCTGGTTTTTCACCTTCAGCAATCAAGAAACGAATCACAGAACGTTGTTCAACTAATGTGGAATTTTCAAGAAGACCCGACATCGTTAAATTTAATTTTGATGTTATAAACAGAGCAATGTTGATCCATCAGCTGATTAGAACCCATCCCAGTGATCCTAAATGTATCAAACTTGTACTACCAACCGTCTTTTCCCCAGACCAATTTGTCTCTTTAATTATCGAATGACCCTCGTATTTTAAAATTAATCATATCCGGGGTTTTTTGTTGTTGTTACTAGCTCAGTAGTCTTGATATAGGCCTAATAGAACTGAAGTTCAGATTCTCCTTTAGGATAAGTTTACCGATAACGTTCGGATTTCTGAATCTCTCGTAATATCACTTAGTGAATAGTCTTTCCTTACCCGTATCAGAACTAAATTTATGTATTAATATATGTAATCATCAAGTAAAATCATCAATGTGCTTTAAGTTTGAAAGCAATGAGAAAATTTTCAGTGCAATAACTGGTTTCTGTAAATAACAATCTTAACTTATGGATAAAATATTCACATTTTATATAAAACAGTGTACTCTATGGCTATTAGTTCTCAGCTTTTACACAATTTTTAGGGTGACGAATTCATACGTCAGTAGTACTGAAAAGATTAAAAGGCAGTGCTGTATGTCTTTAAAAACTGAGGTCCAGAGAATAAAGTCACATGGTACAATTATTGTTTCTGGCAGGTTGCAAGTTAGTTTAAAGGTAACAATGCACATGTACAACTACGAGCGTGAAAATACGCAGAAGGAAAACTTTTAAACGTTATTAACTATATATAGGTAGTAGCATAGGCGAAATACGAAGAAAAATAGCTGCAACGCGGCCTAATTCCACTAGCCTATTTACTTGTGGAGGTTTTCCTGGTACTTCCCCATCTGTGAGACGAATGTCGGAAAATTTTAAGCCATCGGGGTGCTCGGACATCATCTGGCCGTCATTATCACCATCATCCCATCCGCACTTGTTCGGAAAGAAATGTGTGTGTGATTGGTATGTCCACTGCCTTCTCGATATGTCTCGTCACGACTTTCGACCTACGTGTTCGTGTTGACTCAGAGGTGGCCCTGGCATTGAGCTGATCATCCGAGGCCTCCACGTCCTTAACAGGTCGATGAAGTATTATGTGATTCATTGAAATTCCCTCGCAGTCCTATAAGGCCAGGGCGGATTCAATGGGGAAGATAAAACTCAGCGATAGAAGAAAAGGAATTGTATTATATTATCTGCTTTTATATGTATAATTCTTGTTTTGTAATTGCAAAAGAATTATTTTATAATGTTTGCCATTTTAAGTTAAATATTAAGCATTGTGGTCCTTCTAAGGATTATAATTAACGTAGGGCCCGGAAATTATGCAAAATGCCTTTTCTATTTGGGTGAGTATATTGAAAAGTTAAATTGAGATTAAACATGTTTCCGTACATTTAGGGACGGTAGGGACAGTTTTTATTTGGCCTTTTTTGCCTATTTTAGCTTCTGTCGCCTATTTTAAGATTTCAAGTCTTTTTTGCCTGTTTTGGATCATTATGATTTTTTCTGTCATTATTTAAACATTTTAAAAAGCACATAAATAATTCCAATATACAAAAGCGGAAAATGATAATGAAATGTCACATTCAAGTCACAAAAATATTTATAGAGGATCTTGTTTCCTATAAATGCATATATTAATTTTCAAGTTGTCTGAAACTTACCTCCTCAAACGATTCAATTAAGCTCTTTAAATAGCAGAAACTATGAAAGGATTGCAGGGTACGCAATACATACAGGAAGAGGGAAATAGGTCAGATCCCATATGTTACTTTACTATTTTCATTAATGAAGAGTGGGATTACTCTCCGTTTTTACTTTTAATAAATGCCTATTTTAATATTATATTACTGCCTAGTTTCCGTATTTAAATGTTTTTTTGTCTGCCAATTTTAACCAAAATAAAATTAGGGAAACTGATGTAACAAAGTGCCAGTATGTTTTTGTTTAATCAGTTATGATATGCAGAATACGAAAAAAGTCAAATTGGCCGGTTCCGGGATTTGAACCATGGAACTCCAGAATGTGAGACCAAGACGGTACCATCTCAGCCATCTGGGTCAGTTTAACGGTCTAGTTGGATAAGCGCATGTAAAGCAATTGTGTTATTTGTCACAGCTAACTGTATTTTAATTTCCAAAGCCTTATAAGATCACAGTAAAACAATAGGCTATGTTGTCATGATAACTGATTTGCATTTCATAAATTCTTTCGAATGCGTATATTACCATAAAATAGACACTAAATTGAGCATTACTCCGAAACAGGTCAACCGATTTTATCCAATATCAATAGACGTCTTCCCATGGACATTATAAATGTGTATACCAAGTTTCATAAAAATCCGGTAAGGCGTATTTGAGTTACCGCGTCTTTAAAATAGACACTAAATTGGGTTTTACTCCGGTATCGGTCTACCGATTTAGTCCAATATCAGTAGACGTCTTCCCATGTATATTATAAATGGGTATACAAAGTTTCAGGAAAATCCAATAAAGCATATTAGATATCGCGACTTCTTATATATTAACATAAAAGCCACTAAATTGGGCATTATTCCGGTACTGGCCAACCGATTTGGTCGAATATCAATAGACGTTTTCCCATGGACATTATAAATGCGTATACGAAGTTTCATAAAAATCCGATAAAGCGTATTTGAGTTATTGCTCCTTTAAAACAGAAACTAAATTGGGTTTTACTCCGGTACCGGTAAACAGATTAGGTTCAAATTCAATACGGTACTTTTCATGGGCGTCATAAATGCGTATACCAAGTTTCATGGAAATCCTATACAGCGTATTTGAGCTATGGCGCCTTTCTACTATAATCTATTAAAATAGACACTAAATTGGGCATTACTCCGGTACCGGTGAACCGATTTGGCTCAATATCAATAGGGTTCTTCCCATGGACATTATAAATGTGTTTTCCAAGTTTCATGAAAATCCGAAAAAGCGTATTTGAGTTATGGTGCGTACAGACACACGGACAGACGGACAGACATTTTTTCGTCCCCCACACAATCTCATAAAGTATCATACTGGCACTTAATAAACTGCATTTTTATGGGATTCAACAACCATGACCTACTGTAATGAAGAGTGCAATAAAGATGTCAGTATTACAATACCAGCAATGTCCAAACTATTATGTTAAGACCACCTAGATAACATACTTTATCATGAACTTTTGGGCCTAAGTTATGTTTATTTTACCATATTTATTTGGCGGACTATGAAAATTTCACTTATTGGGGCGGTGTCTAGCCGGATCCCTAAAAATACGAAAATACTCTGATGATGTGGGATGAGTACCCTGATAATGTGATCTATCCAGGACCTAAAATTTAACGGGAATCCGAACCACAGATGGTTCTCCTGCTTTCCTAAACATGAATACAGTCAGAAGTGACGGTAGAGGTCACCCATACTCGTTCACACTATAATTATCACTACTTAATCCAGTGATCAGATTGGAAATGAACATTAGTCCATATGAGACACTTCAATAGTAGTCCAATACAAAATTTAATTTTTTCAAAGAATATATTATAATGGGAAGTACATAAATATGGTACATTGGGTAGGGCGTAATTTGTTTGTTCGGCATTTCAGTCAAGAAAAAAAAAGCTGTAACAGTTATTAGAATTAGATATGCTCGTAAAATAAAATAAAAAATAGTCTCTAGAAATTATTAATGCATTACCGGTAATAAAAAGAAAGTAAAAACTTTTAACCAAAGGATAAAGACTTCCATTTTCAAACAATTTCAACTGTTAAAGAATTTTGGAAAACTATTTTATGGAACTATTATTTTTACCGGTATTATTTTTATTATTATTATTATTATTATTATTATTATGACTGTTCCTCTTGCATGAACATGCTCATTGGTCAAGGGTGTAAATAATATATAAATAAAACCTATATATATATATATGTTCATATACATACATATTGAATTTTTTCCATGCGTTGTAGGAAGAACGGATAAAAAATTGTACACGTCACTGTGGTCATTTAGACTGTACCGAAGAGAACATTATGATGAACCTAACGTCGACATATAGTAAGGAAATCCACGATTTCTCTCTTCTGTCCTAATATTGGTTATTGAGAACACATTTCCTTATTAATAAAATAACATTTTCACATACTTAACATGGCCATGATGTTAATACTAAAATGTTTCCATTGGGTGGTTGTAGTATTGTAACAGAGTGTAGATGTCTTACCATCCTGCAGTTGTGAATGTTTCTGTAGTCTATGTGCTCGAGTTACAGTGAAATTAGTGTGGCTTTGTAAGGATATGACGTAGTATGTCCCAAAATAGTTTAAGGATATCATGCCGTTTTCGAGAAAAACGCGAAAAACGAAAATTTCTTCATGTAAAGTCCCCTTAAAAATAAGGGAAATTTGTCGCCAATCTTCGAATCACATCTTCAGAAGGTACCTGACCCAAATACGAAATTTTGTTTTCATACGATTCTCCGTTTCGGAGCTAGCCTGTTCACAAACTTCCACACAGACAGACACACACACAGACACACAGACATGTTTCCAAAAATAGTATTTTTGAATTCAGGGGGCCTTGAAACGTGTATATATGCTAAAAACTCAACTTCGAATTTTGGGGTCGAAAACAATACTTCCTCTACCTATAGTACCTATGGTACGGGCAGAGGAAGTAAAAATGAAACATTCAGATAAACACGTTCAAACTGTGATTTGCACAAGTATACCTACTTAAGTCTCAGTCAACGTCCTACAACATCATATAAGTGTGTTCTCCACCTACTGTAAGACTGACGTCGTTGTACACATCCAAATATTCACCTTGGCTAATGACGTCAAACTGCCTTTTGCTGTGGTGAAAAGTCCTTGTAAAGGAACAGCTTGTTGCTTACATCGCGTACATGTATAAACGCTCCCCACCCTACTATCAACAGAAAGCAGATGCAAGTGTTTTTTTCCTAGCAATCTCCACCGCAGCTGTAAGCCTGTAATACACCAGAATACTGGAAGCAACCTGCAGATTGACGACTGCTTACATTCTATTTATTCACGACGCCTATACTGAAGCAGACGCTTTCACGTCTTAGATCATAAACTAGCATGTGCCCGCGATAATTATTTCAAAAATTAAAAATTAAGAGCATAATAGTTAAATCATTATATTTATTAACACCTAAATCATGTGAATTACATACCACGATTAGATAGCGTCGCCTGGTAAAAGCTATCTCAGATTCGAGTTCCTTGGCCCAGAAAATCCCTGTATAGTGAGTTTCGTCCAAATCGAACGATGTTTAACCATATTTAGGTCTATGTTGATTATCCCTCTTCCGTGTAGGTTGAAAATTTCATATGTCTACGGGCCTTGACATTCTAAACAAATGAATCGACCAGCGTGGGCTTACAACATTCAAGCGATCGCGATGCTTTTATTTCCACGGTATGACAAAAATAGCCAAAGCCAACTGCAATTGATTTGACATTGAAATGTATTACTGAAATCTGATGCTTCGACAGCGCTAAAATCACGTTTTCTGCCAGTTTTTCACTCATAACTCGCGAACGAAACCTAAAATTAAAAATTCGGCTTCGAGGTGCATTCGCCCACCTTTCAGTACATCTATCTTTAAAATTTCAGATCTCTGCGTTCAGTAGATTTCGATGGGCATCGTGGACAGACAGACAAACAGCATGTGCCCGCGGCTTCCCCGCGATAATTATCTCAAAAATTAAAAACTAAAAATTAAGAGCGTAGTAAAATCATTATAATTATTAACACCTAAATCACGTGGAGTGCATTCCACGATTAGATAGCTTCCCCTGGTAAAAGCGACCTCAGATTCGAGTTCCTTGGCCCAGAAAACCCCTGTATAGTGAGTTTCGTTCAAATCGAACATTGTTTGACCATATTTAGGGTTGATTATCCTTCTTCCGTGTATGTTGAAAATTTCACATGTCTGTGGGCCTTGACACTATAAACAAATGAATCGTCTAGGATGGACTAACAAAATAGAGCTATCGCGTTGCTTTTATTTCCAAAGTATGAGGTATGATGACAAAAATAGCCAAAGCCATCTGTAAGTGATTTGATATTGAAATTTATTACTGAAACTGATGCTTCGAAAACGCATAAAATGCACGTTTTTTTCTCATTTTTCACTCATAACTCACGAACGAAAGCGAAAATTAAAATTCCGGCTTCGAGGTGCACATTCCGACCCTTTAGTCCGCCTATGTATGAAATTTCAGATCTTTGCGTTGAGTAGATTTCGCTGGGCATCGCGGACAGACAGACAGACAGACGGAGGACAGACACTTCCTTTTATTAATATAGATGAAATAACGAAAAATGGCAGGCCGAATTAAACCATACCTTCCACCACAGAAGCCCAGAATTTGGCACTCTGGAGAAAAAGTTTATATGAAGATGAATACACTAAATTATGAATTAAAGTGCATTCTTCTTCTTCTTGTATTAAAAATTAACAATACCCTAAACGAAGTGTAATATAATTAAGATTAGCAAATTTCTTCACAATGTAAAAAAGCTTAGTGCTGAAAGCATATAAAATTAACTTTTTCTAAGAACAAATAAATATGAACATTACTCTTTTAAGTTTTAAAGTTAAATAATTTCATTACGTGTAAGATTTGAGGCTTTCCTGGCGAATCTTATGTAGAAAATCTTCTCGGGTTTGCAGCCAGGCGAGAAGTTTGTTGTGGTCCAACGTTTCCGAGGCTGACGCTGCCTCCATCCTCAGGGATGAAACTTCTCAGCTGGCTGCAAACCCGAGAAGATTTTCTACAATTTCATTACGTGTTTTTAAAAAAATAAGAATAAAGAATTTCAATAACGGTGGTCATTTATATAGGCCTACATACATAAACACATACATACATATATATATATATATATATATATATATATATATATATATATATATATACATATCTATAATATAGTGAATTATGTGTTTATTGTCCCTGTCATTACCCTGGATAATCGAGAATGTACTGTAATTTCACATCAATTAAATAATATTTTATAAAAAAAAAAATCATGCATGGTTAATCTGTGAACTGGATAAGGCCGGCATAGGAAATCGAGAGTTGACTGTATATTATTTTCATCCAAGGACATCTAACCATATCATTTATTAGGCGTTGCAGGAAATAGTTCATATATTATACTTGCTACACATGAATGAAGAGATACAAGTTTCGTACCAATTGAAAGAGCAGTCCTTCAGCTTTCTAACAATATACAAGGTGCGAATCAAGCTTCTTCATGAGAAGGGGAGTGTTGTTCTAGCATTAAAAGTTAACAAGTAAATATTTCAATATATATAATGATCTATGGGCTTTTCGTCTAAAAGAACATAGTATTTTGGTTTTCTCTCCTTTATGTGCTGATTTGTTTATGTTGCTATTATTATTAGCAGCGTCATTTATGTTTATAATAAACTATTTTATTCTATTATTATTATTATTATTATTACCATACCATTAGTGTGGTATTAGAAATGGATTTTTGGAGGCGTTCAATAAGAAAATCCAGGAAAGAAAAAATTTGGAATAATATAATAAAGGAAATAATGCACGTTGAAAATAATATTTTGGAAAATGTAGAAGAAAGACGCTTGAAATGGTATGGACATGTACTCAGAATGACAGAGGATAGAATACCCAAGAAAATTCTGGATTGAAAAGTAGAAGGAAAAAGAAAAAGAGGGAAGCCCAAAGAGTGCTGGATGGTTGGGGTGAAAAGGAGTATGGCGAGAAAAGGATTAAGGCCAGGTTTCCGAAACGTAAGATATCTACTAGATGGCATTATTCAATCCGTAAGCGTTTCTGAAACGTTCGCTGGCGGCTAATCGTTCGATAAAACGCAACTATCGCACCACAAATCACTAGATATCTGGCGAAACGGTAGATAAACACGCAACATGGCGGAAATGCGAAACATTTATGTTGATGTATGTCTCGTTATTATGTTAGCATTTTATGTTACATTATGTTACTAGCTTGTTATGGTATTAAACTGAAAAGTAGTAATGAAGCTGGCATTGGTATTTTTTATATTTTTTTTATGGCATTGGTATTTTTATATAATTCATAATACTGTACTAGAAAAATTGTATATTATCGGTTAGATGAACTATGTTATAGCCTAGGCTATTAATGTATCCATCGTTTATTTGTATTAATTTCATTTTCACTTTTAGGAAAACATCGCGAATATTAATTCACATCATATTTTCTTGCTGGTCATCTTCAATGCCAGATCGTATAAGGCCTAGGTCTACACAGAAGAAAATATTCCCTGAAAGAAATACAGCAATCCTTTCAAGAAGTAGCCTACGATGATATTCAGATTCGGAAAAAATGTACCTTACGTATATTAATTTTATTTTCTGATGCAACACTTTATGAAGAAAATATTGATTTTTTAAAGCACGAATATTTATACATAATCATCATCTTTCTCGTCATCTTCATCCTGAGGCAATAATTAGGCCTAGAGATTTGTAAAGCAAAAGTATTCCCTGAAAGAATTAGATCTTTGACGATATTGAGTTTCGGAAAGAATCAGGCTGTCAAAGCAATGACCTATGGATAGATAGGCCATCATATTAAATAAGGAACAACTGCAAGCATGCCTTTTTCAGCGTTAAATAGCCCATCATTAGAAATGAGAACAAATCGCAGCATTCCTTTCTCAGTGGTAAATCAGCTATAACTTAATTAGTGTGTTACGTTTTATGCATTACGTTGTCAGATTGTAATGGGTGACATTTTCGCTAATGCACAAGTCTAGAAGTCGAAATTGCCGAAGTTTCTCTCATATTTTACATTCGTTTTACCAGAGAAACAGCTGACAAGAAAAAAGCAGACAGAAAATTCAGCCATTTTGAATACATAGCAAGAAGCGCTCCGATTGGTTGCTACTCAATCACGGTTAATTTGATATTACAGTAAGCACCGTGTCTCCATCTATTGACAAAGTGTTCAACTCATTTATCTGGCATTAGATATTTACTGAGCAAATCCGCTTTCGGAAATGGGAAGGTGTTTATAGAGTCTATAAATGTATAGAACCATTACCTGTCTAGAAGATATCTGGAGCTTTTATGCAACCGGGCCTAAGTGAAGAAGATGCTATGGACAGGGACTTAAGCAGGCAAAAGATTGTTGTAGGATGAAGGAAAACCATTGTATTGTGGAATATTCCTTAATAAAAAAATTATTATTATTATTATTATATTATTAATTTTGTAATGCTAAGAAACGATTAGCTTTAGAAATTTAGATATCCATTTCAATAATTTTATCACAGGCTCATACCGGTAAATACCAGGAAATACTTCTTTGGGAGCAGAAACGTGTCCTGATACAGTATAACGTAGTGCCACCAGGCAGCATAAGCAAATGCATGTGTGACAGTATGAGGGGATAACATACAGAGCGGAAGCTGCAGGCGAGATCAGTTTCCTCCCTCTGGTCTCGTCGCCATCGCATCGCGCTTCCTGTACCCATCAATTCCTGCACCCTTCTTCTCTACACAAGACAAGATACGGGTACACAACAGATGCTTGTACGTACTGTAGTGTATTCTAATTTCATTACCGCATTTCGTGATCCGATTATTTCTTGCATCACTAAAACCTGTGAGTAGAAAGAGGTCGTTTCCCAATAGTAAATAACATTCAAGTAGGTCTACTCGTTTTTACGTCAGAGGTAACGTTTGGCAGAAAAGGGTGGGGAAATGAATGAACGGAAACTGAGACAGCAGGCAAGGAGACTGGGAGAAGAAGGTAAAAACAGTGTTTGCAAGAGTCACTAAAAAGCGTGCGCAGGAGTCACTAAAAAGTGTTTGCAGGTGTCACTAAATGTGTTCACAGGAGTCACAAAATGTGTTCGCAGGAGTCACAAAAAGTGTTCGCAGGAGTCACTAAAAAGCGTTCGCAGAAGTCACTAAAAGTGTCCGCAGGTGTCACTAAAAAGCGTTCGCAGGAGTCACTAAAAAGTGTTCGCAGGAGTCACTAAAAATGTTCGCAGGAGTCACTTATACCACACAATACTTAGATACGATATGAGATTTGAGGGAAATGTTAAAAGTTATGCGGGAAAGCAGCTCTCCCGTTTCCCAGGGGATGCCATTCATTGAGTTGCCATGCCAATACAAATCTGGGAGCTTTCTTGATTTCTTTTTTACTTTCTCTACCTGTGCCATAGATATCGTAGAACATTATTAAAAAATTAAATATTTAAGACACCCTCTGAAATTCCTTACGAGAACGATATGATCTACACAATGATAGAATTTTCTTATACATCACTGAGTAGAACAAGGCCGTTTGCCAATAGTAAATAACATTCAAGTAGGCCTACTTCAAGCTCGATACATATTGTATTCGTAGTATAGGCCTACTGTATTATGTATCGCACAATATCACTACATGCATTTGCTTCATGCAATAATACTGATAAATGATAATGCAAAAGTAAGTTAACCTTGATACACGCAAGGCATTTAAATATCAGCCAACACTGCAAACACACCACTGTAGGCCTATGCATGTTTTATCCTGCAGTTATCTCGTGCATAGGCGTAGCGAGGGGGGGGTTTTGGGGGTTTGAACCCCCCCCATTGATTAAAAAAAGGAAAATTGTATAATTTTTTTAAGTCTGCCCATAAATTGCTTAATACAAGTATAAAGCGTGGGAAGCTTAAAACTCGTTATTTTGCGTCTTAATTTTTAAAATTTTCCGGGGAAGGACCCCCGGAAGCTTAAAACTTGTTATTTTGCATCTTAATTTTTAAAATTTTCCGTGGGAGAACCCCCGGAAGCTTCAAACTCGTTATTTTGCATCTTAATTTTTAAAATTTTCCGGGGGAGGGCCCCCGGACCCCCCTCTCCTTCCATACTCGCCAGACCCCGCGGATATTATAACCCCCCCCATATGGTCGGCCTGGCTACGCCTATGATCTCGTGCTATAACTACGCTAACCATATGTCCCGAGAAAATCGAGACAGTCCCGAGTTGAATGACTTTGTCCCGGCATCCCCCCAAAAAAACCCAATGTCCTGAATAATCTGGCTATTCTGGGAAAACAGAAATCAGCAAATAGAAAATAAAATGTGCCGTTATAAAAGAGACAAAGAGGGAAGCAAAAATTATAACGTTGAAAACATCAAGAAAAACAATAACCTTTTTAAAAACTCTGAATTAATCAGAGAAATATTATTGGTAAGAACCCAAACCATATTTTTCTACGAACACTGAAAAAGAGTAATAAGAGTGAACATAACTTATGAATAGGGACCGGATTCTTAGGTTTTTACCTATTTTTTTTCCTTACTTCCAAATCAAAAAGCGATCATACACTTTTTCGAATCATGTCAATAGGATTCACCCAAATTAATTCTGTGGCACCTAAAAATACCTAAATGGGGTATAAAAACCTAAATATACCTAAACGGTACGTAAAACCTAAAATATCTAATTTAGGCTACTTTTTTCTTTTTTGTTTGTCGATTGAGAAATCGATATTTTGCGGAGAGACAATAATTTTTGTCGGGTTGAAATTAATACCACCAGTGTTTCGTTCAACCCATTGTCGTCCAGGATGGACAGTATCAAGAGAGGAAGTGTAAGAGTACAGTGGTATTAATGAGACGTGGCAGTCCAAGCATGGATGCTCAGTAGATGCAGACGAGTCCAATAAACATTCGTACTGCATGGAGGGGTGTATGGGTTAGTTGTGTCGTAGCGTTCAGTGCGGTAACATCGTATAATGCAGTGAAGAAACAAGAGACCCTGTTACAATCGCTTCTCCTCTCTCGCAAGTGGAGTACAACATTCTTACCCCTCCCCATGATTCCCCCTACATGCGTCACCCCTCTCACGCGCATCTGACTGCCGCCTCTCTTTAATACCACTGTACTGGCGTATTCCTTTTAAAATATTCGTACGAACAACCATTGTTGCCGTATATGAACAAGGATATAGATTTATGTGTTCTAAAACGCTTGTTTGCCTTTACGCCCTTTAGTACTGCGCTGTTATTCATACTGAGTTTGAAGAAGACGTGTTAATTATGCCGAAACAAATGAAATCGAGTTTATTACGGCAGTGGATTGGCGACGACCTGAATTTCACTACGGGTGGCAAAGTAATATTTTGTCAAGCCTGAAGCACGAAAGTATTACTGTATTTACCTTTCTAGGAAAGGAGGAAGTTTTCGTCCCTACTTGATCTGTTGTGCGGTTAGCATGCGTAACAACCGAAGAAAGGAAAATAATCAGATTCACATTATCCACATCCAGCCATAAAGTATTTTACTCACTAAATTAGAAGCATCGGATTCGAATCCTGAGAAGGGTAGTGTCTAGATACAGTATTAACTGTAACAGTAGAACAAAGTTCAGCCGTTCATTTCAGCCGTAATTGGGAACGAATCCGATAATTTCAACGCCCGTTTGTGTGAGACGCTTGTTTCAGCCAACGTACCGTTTCACGTTCTGAAATGTGATACATTCAAATTCATTTAACCAATTATTCTACCCGAAAACGATATTTTGGACAAAAAACCTAAAAAAAACTATTTCGCATAATGGAAAACCTAAAACAGTGTTTTTAAAAACCTAAAAATCCGGTCCCTACTTATGAACAACTTAAAATGTTTTCGTTTTCTTTCTTTTCATCAGTTATTGCAATGTACGTCTTCTTGAATAATTGAAAGTAGGAAAAAGTCCTTGTTTACTCTTACTATACCCACTCTGCCTACATATACTGCTACACTACCACTACCAAGTGAAAAGATTTCGGTTCCAGCTTAATAACAATGTTTCATAGGAAAAGTGGGTTGGGGGTTTTGGAGATAAGACGGCACTGACTTTTAAAATCGCCACGATTTTCACTTTCACTAACTGAAATATAGTCACCACAGCTATAACAGCAAGATATGAAATTATAACGAGAATAAATTACCAGGGCTTGAAAAAATACCCGTCTGTTCGTCTGTGATGACTTTTTGATTTTAACTTCCATTGGTAACAGTTCAAGTTGCAATCAGACAGGAACCCTCCGCCACAAAACTCATGCAAAATATAAAATTAAACCATCAGGTATACCTATGACACTTTTATGTTTCAATAAAACATTACATTTATACGTTACAAGAACAACATTTTATACATCTTATGGGAACAAAATGTTTGTAAATAATAAGTTTGAAATTTTTTAGACATCCCCATAGCTCAGGCGGTAGTAAGTCTGACTTGTAGTCGCAAAGAACGATGGGGAAGGGAGTCGAACCCCATTACAGGACCAGATTCTCTTGTCAGTGGTTTATTTTCACATGGAACTATGATAGAAAATCTAATCTCTAAAGTTTCTCAATAGTGATGTCTCCCTGGCCTGAGAAGCAAAAACTCAGTTTATTGCACTTACGACATTCTAGATGAAATAATGCAGACTCGACAGAATATTTTTCACATAGCACTTTAAAATGATACTTACGAAAATGCTGTATTGCCTCTCGTTCATGGGAGGTTTTAGTATCAACTCCATTGTGCATCAGATCCTTAAAGTTCATACGAATATTTAAATACGTAGGATAAAAAATGACTAATCAAAAATAATGTGGAGTAAATATTTCTCTTAACTGTGTTCACTGCATAGTGATAATAGCATTATCTCTTACTCTTCAAGTCATTCACACTACAATGTATGGCTAACACTGAAATCCATCGCGATTATAAAACCAACACAGTCCTTCCAGTTTTCTTATATTTAGAAAGATCTTTACCCATAATAAGAATAAACATTTATCAGACATTGGCACTGGAAACTACGAATAAAGACATTAACTACAAGACACAATGATAGAAACAATACTGCGTTGTTTTAAAACTGCTACACGTACTTAATGCTTTCCTGGGAAAGACGTGGCAAAGAGCGAAGCAGGAAAAGGATTGTCTATATCTAAGCTAGATAACAAGATTATTCTCAACCAATGAAAAGGTCGATAACTTCGTCGGTAGTATCTGGAAAATGTTACAAAACAATTTCGCAAAGATAAGATACAGTTTAGGCATGTCTTTCGTGGAAGCTAGCAGTTATCCACCTTGGCCTACACAAGGCCAGTGTGAATGAATTATATCATTCCAGATTATCCTTTATTTCGCAAATTAGGCTTAATTTGTTAACACTAAGGTAATTATTAGAAAGGTGACAAGAAATTAGGCCTATAAAATCGTATCACCGATGGCTTAATAAACCAAGATACCTACTGTAAGAAGAGAATTAAGAAAAGAGTATTCTATCGGTTCTTCAGTACTTCGTCTTCGTTATCCGAAGTTGAATTCAACAGGTAAGAATAACTTTAATTTACTTCCATCAGATGGTCAGAATTTAAAAAAAAAAATTGCCACATCATTCATCTAATAAACAATCGACAAACTTTCTGCAATTCACAGTTCAATAGGCCTACTCGTTTGACATGGTCATTTAATGACGGTTATGCACTAACTTATTACAATTTCGCAAAGATAAGATACAGTTTAGGCATGTCTTTCGTGGAAGCCAACAGTTATTCACCCTAGCCTACAAATGGCCAGTGTGAATGAAGTATATCATTCCAGATTATCTTTATTTCGCAAATTAGGCTTCCTGTAACTGCATTTTGTCCCCCAGGCGTTCTCGACCTAAGCCGAATCCGCGAACTCGGGAACAGAAAGCTAATGCCTTACCAATTTTGCACTTAAGCCGACTTCGCTGTTTACGTCTGAGACACTAGGCCCTATACTTGCTACCCAGGAGGATATGCATTTTTCTAGCTTCAAGCTAAAAATGCAATAGATTTTTGTTTATTCACGCAGAAGATTGCAAATAAGTTCTCGTGTTTTCCACTAACATTGAAGAGGTCACGTTAAATCCATATATTGAGCGGAGTCCCATACACGGCCATGGGGAATACATGTATTTTTTTTAAATTTCAAACAACTGTTTTAAGAAAAACCTCACGTAAGTAGGTCTGCGTTTTTCATATGCGGAGAAACCGTAAAAACACAATAATGGACTCATAGATAAGATAATGCTAGTGTAGGCTCTATATAACTTAAGCTTATATTTAACACGCTTTACCAATAAGTAATCATGAAGATAAGATTAGAGAGTAACTAAACAGTTCTATGGCTATTGTATTATAACTAGGGCTGGATTTTAAGGCTTTTATAAAAGGTATTTTAACCTTTTATTTTCGTGGAATAGCCCTTTTTAGGCTTTAAACACAGGATTTTAGCCGTCTTAATAAAACATATAATGAACACTAATATTAACACCGACAATTGTATTATAGTTTTTACAGTTATTCTAGTTCTTTTTTTAATAAATAAGTAATTACGGTATTTCTTATATCGGCACTCGAAAAACAGTATATTAAACAAAATGAGATATTAACCCTTTAATGATGCAATTATTCAATACACCACTCAATTCACTTCCTATCTACAAAAAATAAGTACACTGGATTGTCACGAATTTGTTCTTTAATATACATCTCTGTCGATGGTCGGCAGCTTGTTATTTTAAAGCTGAAACAATGGATTTTATTTAAGTAGGCCTACGATGCCCAGAGGAAAAAAGACCCCAAATTCGAGTTCCCTAGTAAAAAAAAGAAAAAAAATAGCGAGTTTCGTCCAAATCATTCAACGCTTTTTTTTTCTCCCGGTTGCTGTGGAAAACCGAGCAAGGCCACCTTCAATTTAATCTTGCTACTCAAACCACTTTTTCAAAATAAGGAAATAAATTATTTAGACCAAGCATTGAACGGAACGCTTTTTCATAATAGGTTATTTCACTTTTTCCTCGAAATTATGTCTGCACGTTTACTATTATCCAAATGTAACTTTTGCTTTCTTGCTAGCCTGCTACTTGTACGGGAACCCAGAAAAGAATAGGGAATTCTATCACATGTAATACTGAAAACATACTGTAATTGTACAGGTAGAGTAAGACTGAAAAATTCAATGCCATAGCCGGGATTTCAACCAAGATCTTCGGCACTCTGTGCCGCCGCTCTACCATTGAGCTACAACGACAGTATACATTTATTCTTTCGCTGATAAATGTTCAAATTGGCTTATAAAGCAATTTAGACACGTCTTGTCTTTCCTACTTTATTATGAACAGTTTGATTTTATACGAATTATGCCAAATTTGGAATGATTGGCATGAAAATCCGAACTATCTTTTCATTTTGACAAACGCGAAGATAAACTATATCTTTTAAAACACATCCCTCAGCGTAGCCTATATCAGTATACCGTATAACAACGATTTTAGAAGGAACTCGAATAGAAACATATCTTGTCTTTTTTGGGGCTAGTAACTGCTACATGACAAAATTCCTATATCAGTATCAGTATACCGTATAACAACGATTTTAGAAGGAACTCAAATAAAAACATATCTTGTCTTTTTTGGGGCTAGCAACTGCTACATGACAAAATTACGACCCCATTTCCCATTTAATTTAATGCTTGCTGTAGGGTACAAATTTGAAACGAATGACACAATAATCTAAATTGTCACCTTCATCACGATGATATAGCCTAATTATCGAATATATCCATCTCTGACAACAATCTACCAAATGACATCCCTCTCCATACGTGAAAACGTCTAAATAAGTAGCTTTTTGGCCTGCAACTGGTACCTGATAAAATTCCAATACTCTGTAAAATTTGGGTTGGTCAAAGGTATAACGCCCCGAAATTGCTACCATGTTCAGGAAAATCCCTGAAAATGTTTACCAACTCCAGGACTCTTTTTTAACACGAGTTCTGTAGATAATGCTAAGAAAATACGTTGCCGGTACCAAGAACGTCGGTGTTATGTAGCATGCAAGCCTAAAAGCATAGGCTATAAACGTAGGCTACTGCTGACATTGTTTATCCCAAGGTACACAGCTACCATGGTTTATCCTAATTGCCGTATTATGTAGTATCAACAGCATGTAATACTCCGTATCTATTATCCTCCATATTTCACATTGCTATAAAGAAGTGTAGTAAAACATTGACACACATGTGTTGTCCAACGTTTATAGCCGCCCATGCAATGTTTCATGTGTTGGTGTCAGATTTTTAACACACAAGCATGTAATACGTCATAGACTGCTTCTAACGATAACCCACTGAAACATGAACATCGTATCATGGTCTCTAAACTTCGAATTACTACAACATTTTGACCACAAATAAATGTAACTGTGCGCTAAAAAGAAGAGTTCTACCCATTAATATCAATGCTTAATAGCTTCCAGTAGACAACAATGTTCCACAGTTGGTAAAAACACAACCTAATTGAAACTTGTATTGGATATAAATGTCGGCACTACTTTCTTCTCAATCTGAACGAATGATAAAGCTTATAATAGACTACATCAATACCAAAATGCAAAATAAATTGTTAAATACATACATATAAAACACAACCATGTAATGTTTTAAATTAGACAATTATCGTGAAAAGGACAGTTTTCTGCATACCGTTTGTACCTTATATCTTTAACCGTTGTTGGATTTAGCCATCATAATATTATACTGTATATTACCAATAAAAACGACACTTACTGTCCTTCCTGGTTTCAACGTAGGCTACGTTTTGCGGGTTTGCAAAGCAATTAGAAAACTGTCTGCACCTTCTAGTAGTTATAAAAATTGTGTTGCAAAAAGAGCATAATTAAACATACAGTCATTTATATAATGACATTGTCTCTTATATTATGAAGTAAACAAACTGCAGTATAACGATAATTCTTTCACGCAGGCTGTGTGTAGGCTAAGGTGGAAAGGTAGAGTCAGACTGAAAAACTCAATGCCGTAGCCGGGATTTGAACCAGTATCTTCGGCTCTCCGTGCCGCCGCTCCACATTGTTGTATACCACAGATTGTGCTTTCATTAATACGTGAATAATGCGATAAAAGAAGCATCTGAATTTATTTATAGTTCCAAACTGTTCTCAATCGTGTGAATAAAACTCCTGATTTTACTGGTAAGAAAGTGGCTAATGCCATCATTCAAGGGCGACTTTCTTGTAACATCTGCCAGATATCCTTTTTCCTAAAATAACGCGAAGGTCACTTATTTTTCAACACTTCGATACCACACAAACGGAAATACAGCGTCAAATAAATATTTCTGTCAACAGCGTGTGACCTCAGTCAATGGAGCTGAGAGGCTACTGTATAATGTGATACTCCGGAAGTGTTGCCCATTTATCAAAGGGATCAACCCCGACACGCTTTGCTGGCAAGATCTAAGGGTCAACGCATTTAACAGTCAAGGGGGCAGCCATAAGAAGATCAGGGTCAATTGAACTTACTACTCTCGAGTATCAAAATATTTTGCTTCGCAACTGCTTATCGTAGACATTTAAATAACAGAACTCTGTATATATTTGCATGTCATTTCCTGCTTGGTACAAAATAAACGAAAAGCACGAACATTCATATAACGTAGTTAAAATTCCGAGACATACTTTTCAAATAGAATCTTGCTATAGGCCTATTCATAGGCATAGCCAGACTTTAAAGCCAGGGTGCGCCTAGTATTATAAATCAACCAGTACATACACAACAATTCGGGAATAACTTAGCTATCAGGTTGCAAATGTTAATTTGAATTGTTATGTAAGTACGGTAATGCAGAAAATTGCAATAATAATAATAATAATAATAATAATAATAATAATAATACTGCGCCATAATAATATGAACATAAAACCACAGATCACATGGAAACATTTTTGGGGGTGAAACAGTGAATAGCTGTTGGAGAATGAGTTAAAGGCAGAAATACAGAGCTATCGCTGAGGATTTTTGCATGGAGCAAGCAATTCTTATCCTTCACGACACCACCCGCTCCCACACTACACCTGCTCTTTTTATGTCATTAGGAGATTGAGATGTCAGGTCTTGCATCATTCCCCATACAGCCCTGATTTCGCTCCTCTGGACTACCATGTGATTAGACCCCCTGAAGAACGATTTGAAGTGTTGACGAGGTTAAAGAAGCGATGCATTCTTGGTTGCAGACACAAACAATTTTTTATTCTGATGAAATAAAAAGTTGATGCAATGATGTGAGACATGTATCGAAATGAAGGATGATTATGTTGAAAAATATCTTGTTTGTAGGCTATCTGTAATTGAAATATATACTTTGCAAAAATTAGTTCCCTGTTACTTTTTGAATCACCGTCGTATATCTTGGCAAAGTAAAGTAAAGAGAAGCATAAGTAAAGTGTTTCCCCTACAGGCCATGGAAACCCAGAGGGTTGTCAGCCTTGCGCACCGGCCGCCTTTACTCCCAGGATTGCTCATGGTACTCATTTCTGAAACAGACTGAGCCAACTCCAGGGCCAAAGTGCCACCAGAAGGATTGGGCCAACTGAATAACTCTTAAACGACCTTATTGGGGATCGAACCCGCAACCTTCCGGTTTGTGGCGAAGCGCCTCAACCACTACACTACGGCGTACTCCAAAATATGTATGTTGGTATAGAAACTAAATCTCAACGAAATACATTCCATAGCATTAAAAGCTTTCTGCATCCAAAACAATGAATCCTTTTTGTACATAATTCAATTCATAATATAAAAAATCCCTTTAGCCAAGCCTACAGGCTGAGGTAGATTTCAAAGTGCTTTTGGTTTAATTTACTGTCGCTGCATAGCACTCTTCTTCTTTAGCCTTGGCATGACAAACCCGCAATAATAATTGCAAAAAAGAGGAAAGAGCACTTTTTCAAACATTCAAATCTCGCCTTAAATGAGAGCTATCGAGAAACTAATTATTGATTTGTCGAGTACTCATCAAGCGCTTTTCAATGATAC
This sequence comes from Ectobius pallidus, assembly GCA_964059195.1. Classification (NCBI taxonomy): domain Eukaryota; kingdom Metazoa; phylum Arthropoda; class Insecta; order Blattodea; family Ectobiidae; genus Ectobius; species Ectobius pallidus. The sequence continues at coordinate 109,479,765 of CAXKWD010000002.1, forward strand.
CCCACAAGACGTGGTTTCAAAAATTTCGAATTTCTATCCCCCCACTCGTACCCCCAAAACCCCCGAACCGTTGGTGTCACTGTGAACTCCATAGGGAGTACTCTAATTTATTCAAACAAAGTTTCCCTCTATACTTCATAGGGGCCGAGATATAAATGTTTTAAAACTTCAACCCCTCCCCCGACCACCCCCTTGGGCCAATTTCGCTCATTAACGAACTTGTCCGAACTATTGGGCCTAGAAATAGCATAATAAAATTTGGTTCAAATATCTTCAAAATTACGGCCGCTATCGTGTAAAGATATATATATATATATATATAAATATCACAATTTTTTTTTGAACGGGCGGTGGTTTCGTACTTAGGGAAGCATAAAACGTAAAGATATGAAAGAATTTTTCGAAAACCATGACATGGTATCCATTGCAATAGGTAGATTTTTCTTCGAAATCTACCTAATATATACACCCACTGATGAGATCATGTTTTTCTCCCGGTTCCTTTAGCCTATACTGCAGTAGCGAGTAATGCTTCCTATTACATTATAATACGGAACGTTCAACATAAAAATTTGAAAATCTATCGTATGTTTCTTAAGTGAATAAGTATTTAACAATTCACTAACTAAAAGTGCCAAAGGAGTTAAACGATTCATGAGTTTCTGCGGGTCGTCAGGAAGTGCCTGGTGACACCCCGTAGCGACGCCTACAGCTTTGTTCATTCATGTTAGTAGGCAGAAGATTATGTACGGATTATGATTTCTCGTTTCAATGATCGTTCAAAATACTTGCAAATCCAATAATAAATATTTCAATCCCAGGTTACTTACTTAAGCGGCAGCAACATAGGCTACCGCCTACACATTTGGTAAATTCGCAAAACAAGTTTCTACTGCAACAAATGAGAAAAAGTTCCGTGGTGATACCTGTATCACCGATACAATAGGCGGCTAGATTAACTGAAATATATCTTCCAAACTGTTTGTTAATTCTTAAGTCACAAACAAATCCCAAATAACGTTAAGTAAATGCCTATGATAGCTTGCGAACGCTAATAATGATACGCTATTAATAATTTAAGTTTCCCGCAGTACAACCTACCTTAAGTTATATAATATATATTACAATATTGCGAAAAGTGTAGCATATAACTTGTTAAACATGAATGCATCAGGAAGTGGAGCTGATAAAATCAATCACGGATCACTTGTTTGAAGCTGAAGTGCAGTGATCTAGGGTAGAACAAAATTAGCATTCCAAATGAGATAATCTGAGTTAGAATAGTTCGGTATATTGCAATATCACTGACGCTAATACTTAGTTGTGAGTTTACAGTCTTCTTTAATTTTTTTTTTTTTTTTTTGTAAAATAGATAACTTATCGCAACGAATGCAACGAGTATTTGAACTATATTATATCAGCTATTTATAATAAATGTTTCATGAAATGCTAACTAATAAAGCGAGGTAACAAAGTCTTTATATATTATTATTTATAGGAATGGAACAGACAGCAGGCTACTTCTAGTCGCTTCTAGTAACTGAGACTCCCGCCTCATCCTTGCAATATTATCAATATCCGTGTGGGATTCTGGCTGCTCCTTGTGGGAATTTAAAACTTATCATCGCTGTTTGAAACAGGTATGCAATCTGCAATTGTAATATATCAAAAACAAGGACAGATTTGAAAGGCTGTGTACAATAATAAATGTTGCAATTTCTTCAAACAGTAAGTTATAGGCTAATGGGACTTCAAACCTCTTTCGTCAATGTGACGAGAATACTCTCCTTGTACTAAATTTTGTATGGCAATATTCAAGAAAAGGTCTGCCTATTTTCAGTACAAAGGACATGAATAAAACAATACGTACGCCTTCCAACCGTCAATAAATACGACTTATGTAATCACACGAATAAAGTTTAAAAATAATGTAAGACTTCCAACACTGGAATAATGGGGTGGCCCTACTTAGTGAAGTTTCAATTACATAAACCTTTATTTATTTATCTCATGAGTACAGTAATGTGTAGGGGTACGCCGTAGCGTAGTGGTTGAGGCGCTACTCTACAAACCGGAAGGTCGCGGGTTCGATCCCCGATGAGGTCGTTGGAGTTTTTCAATTGGCCTAATCTTTCTGGTGGCACTATGGCCCTGGGGTCGACTCAGCCTCCAACATAAATGAGTACCAGGAGCAATCCTGGGGGTAAAGGCGGCCGGTGCGTAGGGCTGACAACCTTACCACCTTCAAGTGCCGATGTTTAAAAATCTGGGAGCCTCAACCTCCTGGAACCCTCTGGGCCTCCATGGCCTGTAATAGGAAACACTTTACTTTACTTTACTTTACTTTACTTTACAGTAATGTGTAATTCCCATAAGAACAAAATGAACTCATTAGAAAATATTAGGAACATAATTATTTTATTTTAAAAATAATAATAATACTGTAATAACTAGGGGGCGGATTTCTATGACATGTCATATTTTTCCCCTTTGCATTAATTCAGGTTTCCGACTAATTTAAACCAGATTCCAAGCCTCCTGGTGAAAATAGAACGGCTTTTGTTGTGCATATAACTGCATATTTAGGAAATGTTCAACTATTGTAGCATATTTAGTATGAATATGCATATTTAGGTCATATTTTTGGCATATTTGTATGCATATTAAAGAAATGTTGAAGTTTCATATCATATTTTGTAAATTTTGCATTATACTGATACTTTTTGAGAATTTACAGGTATTTTAAATACATTTTAATATAATGTATTGTAATGAAACTTTAAAAAAATATACACAATGTGTAAGTGGTAAAGTCATATTGTAAATTTTATTGGTCATATTTTAATGTTTTTAGGTCATAAATGCATGCATATATCCTATTTTTTAGGTCATAGAAGTCCGCCCCCTAATAATAACCATTATTCTACAACACATGTCATCGAATTTTAACAATGTAACTGATACTTTTGATTTAGTTTTTCTAAATGATAGTTATTTTCCTTAGTTGCATGCAAAACTTAATTTGTTCCATACAGTGCTTTCCTTGATATGGGGATGGGAGGTTAATTTTTCACTTGTTCATCCGATTTTGTGTAAAGAAAACTTCTATTCACAGTCTATTTGTGTCCCAAATAAAAATTTTATTTCAAGCGGAAAAGATTCAAATAGATAGATCAGAAGAAGGGGATTTATAGATTGTTTTGCAAGTTCATCTAATCTCTCTCTACTTGCCTTATTTTAATGCGGACATTTGAAATGCAGAGCCCCTGTTACGAGGAAGAGTTGAAAATGAGGACCAGGTCGAGATGTACCACCAGCGATACCTGAATTATGTTCGAAAGGAATTCAAACTCCGACTTATATTAGCCATTGCCAGATTGTAAATGGCGAACATTTGAACGCCTTGGAAGTTATTGAATAATTTGAAATTCGTTGTTGTAGTAGTTGTATAAATTGTGGAGTAAGCTGTCAAAATAGTAAGTCAGCAACATAATATACAACGTAAATATAACGTATTAAAAACAACCGTTGCTGAATAAGACGTCGAGATTGTTTCGCATTAAGGACTTCGGATTTATCGGCTAGCCCCCACCCCCAAAAAACTCCGGTAGCACTAATGGTCTTGGGTTTGACTTGGCATATAGGCCTACACAAAACGAATAGAGAGAGCATAATTGGTGATAAATGCGTTCAATGGATAGGAATGACAACCTCACAATCTTAATTTACAGTATGCCGATTGTTCGGAAATCAAATAACCTCAGCCACCAGGAACCGAATGGAGTTATTCAGTGACACTACATCCTACGGGGTCAAGGCCTACCACCCGACCGCTGTGCCATCTACATCGGTCCTTCGATGTTGGAAGAGGTCAGAATTGGGGGCATGTGGTAAGCACAAAGACATCCATGACCATTACTGGTGGTCTGCGTGGTCTTAACAGTTGCTTCTTTATCAAGTAGATCTAACTCATTTGTCCTCACGAGGCTGAATGCACCCCGTTCCAGACCTCTATACCTCAAAAAATACCCCCAGTAATTATAATCCCTAAACCATGTAAGGGGCGAACGGTTTAAATAACTGACTAAATAGTTTCAACAAAGTTGTTGCAATTTCGGAATTAGTGGTGTCGTAAACAGTAAGAATTTACTATTTACCATCTTATCTATATTTAAAGTTTAAAATACTACTGTATTAATGTTCAGAAAAGGACGATGCACCCGGCACCAAGTCTCTGACGTTCTACTACATCCTGAATGGCACTGCCATAGAAGCCCCTCATGCAGCACTGAGAATCGAACACTATATTCTAGTCCGAAGCTTCTACGAACCAGTAAAATTATAATCTGATCCAAAAAGGCATGTCACTAACAATGTTTCGATTGGAACAGAAACGAGGGTGGGTCGAAAAAGCTGAGTTGAAAAGATGTTCCAAGGTATCACGTTGCACAGGAATACAGGGTATTTCTAGTTTGGTAAACCATTCAAATAATTTCACCTTTTGTTAACTGGGAATCTCTGTAGGCCTATTTAATCCGGATACCTGGATAAGCTATGAGCCATTATACTTTATACATCAGTGGCGGACGCAGTGGGGATTGGGGGGATATATCCCACACCCCCCCCCCCCCCAAATTGGAAAAAAAAAAAAAAAAAAAAAAAAAAAAAAAAGCTATACATGCACTCTAAGCGGCCAGTTTTATAAACTATACATAAAATATTTTTTTAAGTATTCTTTCTACCTATTCAAATCCCCCCCCCCGAAAAAATCTGCGTCCGCCACTGTTATACATAGTTGTTAATTGATAGAAAATTAGCTAATTGCCCATGAGAATGTAATGTACCTACTTCTACAATGTCACCACAGACCAGTCATTCGGTTTTACATACTTACCATGTTTGCAAACGCAGAGGCAATAAGTTTTCTGTTAGTTTCATTTTCGCTAAACATAGTCGACACCTCCATATACACTGAACTGCACTCGACTAATAAAAACCAGAAGAATAAAATCACAAAACAGACGAAATCCTGAGAAAAACTTAAGGTACGTGTTGTGTCAGGACATCGCTAGAACTTGCAAAGTGAAGGTAGGCTACTAAAGCGTAACCCACACGTCCTTTAGCCCGTCACTATCAGCTCGCAACTTATCGCACAAAAACAGGACACTTGCAGTGAGCACAGCAAATACCAAGTGCAACTAGTGAACAACAAGTGGATTATAATCTCAATTCATTCAAGCCATACTACATAAGCTCCAGACAGGATTCAACTTAACAATAATGGCCTAATTCGTATGGTAACTAATTGTAATTATAATTATAGTACAGTCTTAAAAGTGCGTAAAACCTATGAATGCTATTAGACAAATTAACGAGGGGAAGTCAAGTAAGAGTTATTTCACAGGTTTTATCAACTTGAGTTGAACTTTAATAGACTATTAACCCGGTTTAAAATTAGCATCAGACTGTTAGTAACCACAATGAGATGAACAGAACACGTTTATACTACCGAAATATGCGTGTGTGTTTTGTTTTTCTCGCCTCTCGATCTTTCCTACATAACATCCCTCTACGAAGTAAATACATGAACGTTTGTTGGTTGCCATACTCTCTGAAGTCTGCCGAATAAGACTTTGTATAGAACTATAGGCGTACTGATTGACCTCCGTAGACTAAAGTAAACTGTTCCATAACGTGCTGTCGAGGAGGCCATTAGAGTTCCAGGAGATTAAGGCTCCCAGCTTTTTAAAAATCGGTTCGTGCCTTGCGCACCGGTCGCCTTCACCCCCAAGATTTCTCCTGGTTCTCATTTCTGTTAGAGGATGAATCGACCCCAGGGTCATAGTGCCATCAAAGGGATTAAGCCAACTGAAAAATCACAACGACCTCATCGGAAATCGAATCCGCTACCCTCCGGTCTGTAGCGCAGTGCCTCAACCATTATCCTAGATTAAAATCATTACTTTGTAACTAGTACGCAAATTTTGTCCCAATTAACAGAACCTGCAAGGAATTTTGAAAAGGTTTTGTCCAGGAACATTGTTAAAAGTGAATTCTTCGCAAAACCGGAAACAACTGAACGAACTACTCGTCTGTTGGTAGGATGTAGAAAGCAGATGGTACATTAAACTATATTTTCTAAGCAAACACAATCATTTAGCCGGGTTAATGAGAAAATACAGCTAGGTAGTAAATTATTTCTCAGGCAACGGTCTGATGAAGTTTCGCTTACTTCAGGCTACAGTACAGGTCCCACGATCGATTCTTCTGACGTCCCAATTCTGGCTGCAATGTAATACTTCTAAGGCACGAAACCAGCCAGCTATTGTCTTGTATGATGTTAAAGTAATTACACATTCAACACTCTGAACGGTAAGAGTACATTTAAAGGGACTAAACCAAACCTAGTTGACTCCAGATATAAGAATTTTTATCCCTGATTTGCATCCCATATGCATAATAAACATTACCGGTATACTGAAGTAAGGGATGTCATTATTAAATACCCTTATATTATAGAGAACTAAACATCGTGTCGCCATATTATCCCTTATTAACCACTAGCCACTAAATGTTTGAATGCAAACAGACAAAAAATGATACATTCTTTTTCCTAGTTAAGTCTACATTAGTTCATAGACATTTCATAGTAGGCCTACTCTCAAAAACCATGGGAAAATGTGTCGCGAGAAACAGTGAAGTTATGTTCCTAACGAGGCAAGAAATCATTTCCCTGTGCCATAAAGCTACAAAACAAGGACTTTTCTGTAAATGAAATAATTTTAACTAGGTTACGCAGGGTGGACTTGTGCTGAAGGAGGCAGTATATAACAGTGAAACAAATAGGCCTATAAAACATATTTTGCGTTTTGTGATCAAGCCCATTGTTTATTAGATATTTAGATTAACAGTCCACAGTCTACAAAAACTGGCAACAGCGCACTGCAGATAGCATATTTTCCTCCGTTGGCAATGAGCTGTTTGTCAATACATTGTATAAAAACAAACCCACTACTTGACGCTAGACATTGCCATATTTCGAGGAATATACGGTCCCCGAATTAATCTTTGTATTTAATTTGCACGAAAACTGCCAACTTTATTGAAAACTCGCGGAAGGAAAATTGCTTCCCTATTCTTTCCTTTGCTGATGTGAAAAAAGTAAAATTAAGACTTACGAAGTTAAAGCACGGTTAAATTTAGGGCCTTTTTTTTTTAAAAAAAGTTACTCACTAGAGATAAACACGATGTCTGAATGTTTAGCAACATGAAAAAATGAAGAGTAACATGAAAAGAAGATAGTAACATGAAAATGTTCAAAGTTAATAATTTCATCTGTTAGTTGTCAGTACAGTAGGTTTCTTAGCCTATCTGCTTAATCAACAGTAGGCCTAGTTATTGTCATAATTTTAAATCGGTAGTGAATATTACTAGATATTTTCTTATTTTAAAGTAATTTATCCCTCATTTTTTGAGAGGCTAAAAAATACTGTAAGTTTTGGGGTCGCAAGCAAATATTTGTGGGGGGCAACGTTATTAGCGTCGTCGCCGTGTCGTCTGCTGCACCGAAGCAAACTTCTTCTTTCATAGCATTTGATCAGTGTATCAAGAAAGCTGAGATATACGAACATGTCAATGACATACACACTGAGTTTGCCTTGGGACAGGTTCACAAAATGACAAAATGGAATTCTATTTGCTCTGACACGCTATTCCCACCGTGTTAACGGTATCGGCGGCGCCGTATAGGCCTATTAGTTTTTTTTTGGGGGGGGGGCAAGCGTTTTTACCACTCACCAGACATCCCCCAGTCTGTTATTTATAGTGTTTCCAGATAAACGTGATTCCATAAAAACACCGCACGCTGAAAAATGTTCTTGTGCGCAAGTCCTATTTTCACAATTGTGTGAATTATACTAGTTACAATTTAAAAACTTAAGCAGTAGCCTATATACAGTCTAAGATCTATTGCGAAATATATTACTTTCTCTACCTTAACATACATTCTGAGATTTTTTCACCTCTCATTCTGGATTTGCTTTGATTGCGCATGTAGTTGTCCCAAAACCCAAAGGGTGTTGTGAGAGACAAAACTTCCGATATTGAAATTTGGGGTGCGGAAGAAAAATATTTACCGGTAATTTTTATTGAGGAACAGATATTGTAATTCTCAATAATAATCCAGGCCTTGATTATAGAGTTTTCATGTATAAACAGGAGGAAAAAGTATCATATTATAGCTGTTCAAGGGTTACAACCTACCAAAATTTTACATACAAAATAAAATTATAATACATCCAAGCAAGATTAAAACTAAAACCCCCCTTTTCGTTCTATTATACAAAACTGGTCCAATATTGTTATTAAAAAACATTAACATAGCCAATTCCTACAATTTAAAATTACTTCCTCCCCGGGTCAGCTCACAAAAGGCAATATTTTGTCAAATAAATTATATTACAATTTTGACAATAAGATTGCATACATTCATGGGCAATTGTGAAAGTAGAGAAGAATCAAATTACTTTTAAAAATTTAAATAAGGAAAAACAATTTACCTCTTGAGAAGAGACGGCCAAAATCATTATTTAAAAAAGTTTAATGAAACTCAATTTATGAATATAAGCCTAAATGATTGTAAACTATTGTTAAGGAATCACGCAGAAATTGTAACGAATGTCCTCAAGAAGATCTATCCGGAATCCAAAGCGCCTGAAGGTACTGATTGGGAATTGCGTAATAATGCATCGAGCACGAAAGAATACAGGAAGAGAAAACTTGACATACGCAATTGGAATGGTGGATATGTCACTTTCATAGGCGTAGCGAGGGAGGGGTTTTGGGGGTTTGAACCCCCCCCCATTGATTAAAAAAAGGAAAATCGTATAATTTTTTAAGTCTGCCCATAAATTGCTTAATACAAGTATAAAGCGTGGGAAGCTTAAAACTCGTTATTTTGCGTCTTAATTTTTAAAATTTTCCGGGGAAGGACCCCCGGAAGCTTAAAACTTGCTATTTTGCATCTTGATTTTTAAAATTTTCCGTGGGAGAACCCCCGGAAGCTTAAAACTCGTTATTTTGCATCTTAATTTTTAAAATTTTCCGGGGGAGGGCCCCCGGACCCCCCTCTCCTTCCATACTCGCCAGACCCCGCGGATGTTATAACCCCCCCCCATATGGTCGGCCTGGCTACGCCTATGGTCACTTTCATGCTGTACAACGTTCCAATTAAATAAGCAGGCTTTTCTATTGTGAAGATCGAATAAGCAAAGTAGTTTCAAGGCTCTTGTATGAACAGCTTACAAAACAAACAGATAATAGTTCCCAGTAGTACTATACTCGTACAAATAAGTCTCCAGGTCTCGCTTTCAACACAGGCCCCCAAAATTTTACTTAGGGTATTAATTTTTTTACCATTTTGTGTTTTCCAGACCCACTTGCGAAAACACAAAACATGTCGGGCCGCAACCAGCACAGCTTAAAACGCTCTTTCCAAATTGTAATAGGACAAAGATGAGAATAATCCATATTATAGGCAATTAAAGGGGAGAGGTACGAATCTCACAGGACCAGGATAGGTGACGGCCGAGCTGGAAGGATCCGTGTAAACGGCGAAGGTTTTGGATTAAGCTTCTACGCACCCCGGTTTTTTTCAGTAATACTTCCGAACAGCCCATATGTATGATAAAAAGTAAGCGGTGAAGAAGTTAATGTTCACACGGTTCTTCGTCTATGAGGCAAAGAAAAATAAATTACGATAAAATAAAATAAAAGAATATAAATTTCACCAGTTTGATTATTTACGGCTAGGACAAATGCAGTAGAACGATAAGCAAGGAGGAAAGGGAAACCCTTTATCACGATAGGCAACCTGGCTTGGAATCGCAAGACATTTAATAGGATATTAACCTCAATTCGTAATGGGAAGGGAATGGAGTATAACAGCTAGCATGTATGTCTCATAAGGAAATTCCCTCGTCCTCCCATGACTCATAATTTAGAGCAAGTATAACTGGAAAATGCACATTGAGATGTGATTATAACAGTCATTACATCACTGTGTACTCTGAAAACCACAGTTATTATTTATCAACCAAACTGATAAGTAAGCATACCAGCAAGCATAGGGCGACTAGCGTTCATAGTCTATTCTGATAGGCCTATGCAGAAAACTGTAATAGGCTACAAGTATGAGAGAAAATTGAGTAAAGTTGAAATTAATAGCTTCACAGTGAACCCCAGAGTTTGACCCGAGATTACTTGAGTCTCTTCATTAACAGAACTACAGTATCTCCCCATCAGGGTTCGAATCAAACATTTTGACGAGGGGAGAATTAAATGTGGGTCCAAATTTATCCACGTTATTATTGTAACCAGAACATCCACTCATTGTAAAAGACAAAAGACAATTAGTGATATAAATAAAAGAAAGCCACTGCTACCTAGCCGTTGCTTATGAGAAGGTTGAGAATCTAGCAACGGCTGGCTGTTTCAAATAAATAAAAAATTTCCCCTCCTTGCATAGCCGCGGCTCAGGCTACTGGTAGCAAGTGCTTGGACACCTGCATCCCATACCGCTCGACACATGACAGCTGTGTAAACAAACATGCCACTTGACTGTCTGTGACCGAGTTAAAATTTAAAGTTCAGTATATAATGTATAAAAGTATTGAATTTAAAGAAAGAAAAGCTACTTTGGGAGAAAGGAAAGAGACAAGAGAGTGTGAACATGTCCTCGTAGTTTTTACATCTCTAGGCCTAGTATTAAAAGGTCCTGGGTTCAAGCCCCAGTGTCAGAGGAATTTTTATCCTACAGTATTCTCTAGTATTCATGTTTTATTAGAAAACCTTGATTTTAGGGCACTAAAAATTATGTTTAGGCTTGTAAATTAATGAATTAAGCATTTAACTAAAACAGTAGACAGATATAATTTTACTTAATTTTAATAAACAAAAGTTAACATTTTATACTAATAAGCACATTTCGATATTTTGCTTACTTGTACCGTCATAGAAACGTATTATAGTTTAACATTTTAAATAATACTTAACAGAGTAGGCAATTGTCCTAAAATCACAAGTATACTTAGTACCTATTAGGTAAATAATTAGGATATTTTATAATCTTAGCAGTTTTAATAGTTTGCTCTTGTGCAGACTGTACAACTGAAGAGTCTAAAAGCTCTACCCCGTTTCTTTCATTCCCTCCAAGTATTTATGTTTGTTTGAAGAGGGGGCATAGTCAAATTGATAGCAAGACAAACAAACCCGGATAAGCTTTTAAGGGTGTGAGATTTGTTCAGATCAGCTTATTTTGTCCCACATAAAATAGCTTTGTAAGAGGATGGAGTTTCCATTTTTATTTCAATATGTTTTGCTATTAGTAAAGAAGGTAGGTCTACATATATATGTAGTTCTTTTATTAATATTTAATTATTTTCCATAATTAATTCATAAAATACGTTCGTTTTGAATCTACTTGCTACATAATAGATTTGAAGTTATTTAGTTTACAGCATTACAATTTGAAATAGTGTTAAAAGAATTATTCACGTTTGAAATATTTTAGTTCATATTGATAACGGTAAAATATGAGAATGTGTTAGACTTATAATGATGTATTATTTCATGATTATTATTATTATAATAATAAAGAAAAGTAACAAAGTTAAGTTACACATGTTTTACAATTTTATTGTACAACCGGTTCTTTACATCTGTGCACATCATAATCCTTACGTTCCTTATAAATTACTCATATTGGTTAAAAAGTCACCCCCATGAACCCCGCCAATACGATTAAAAACTTCACTTGAGCAAGCTGAGTCCGCAAATGAGGTGCCTCAGAAAAAAGCAAGCCGCTGCTACCAACAGAGAGTTTTATTTATACCAAATCCCAAGCAGTGGCTGAGCTGTCAAGGTCGTTGAGCAACGGCTAGGCAGGTGGTTGAGGAAGCCGCCTTTTATTTATACCAAACCAAGCAGCTGCTATGAATTAGTGAGTTTTGAGCCGCGGCTTGGTCTTATTTATACCACCAAATACCACGGAACACAATCACTACTGCACTCATTGTCATCGCAAACCGCATTATTGCTGGCAAAAGGAAACCAACAGAAAGTAGTCATCTCCATTGTCATGCTTCTGTTATGCTTGTTAGATAAATTGTGTTGCTGCACATTGTTATACCGTGCATGCCAAATGCTTGTTAGATAAATTGTATTGCTACACATTGTGCGGTGATACCGTTACATTAAAATACGGCATTATGAAGAAACATAAGTTAAGTTTCCAGTAATTGCATTAGAATTTTAAACTGAAGTTTATGCAATGTAGAAAAAATCCCTGGCAAAGGAGAAATTTTTTGACGAGAGGGGGAAATCCCGCCATCCCCCCCCCCCCCCGTTAATTCGAATCCTGCGCCCAATTCGTAACTTCGCAATTAAAAGCAGCTAGTACTGCAGGGGTGGGCGATTTATGTGCTATATATCAGGGGTGCCCCCCCCAAACGTCATGACTCACCCCCCAAACTTCATTGCTCACCCCCCAAACTTCATTGCTCACCCCCAACCCAAGGGCACCCATATGATATTTTCTAGGGGGGGGGGAAATTTTTTAAATTAATTTATTTTTTGTCGCTTTAACTTCTTGGGCCACTTTGTAACATTATATTAATAATATAATAAGTGCAACAATGACGTAGCCAGAAATTAATTGCGGGGAGGGTCGGAAGTGCCGGGGGGGTTTGGAATACCCCCCATAATGGGGGTCGGGGTCCACCCCCGGGAAATTTTTAAATGTTCAACTAATGAAAATCACATTTTACGCTATTTTAGCACTGAAAAACTAGTTAGCAAATTTGTTTACTTTACTCTAAGACACGGCAACTTAAACAAGAAATTGTTACCTAAGTAACTTAGTACTATAAGTACTATAACTGTTATAGTACTTATTACTATTTATAAGAAAAGTTGAATAACACATGGAACAGTGGGCATAATAGGCCTACTCATTATGTTATGAAAAGAAAATAACTGCTATATCATATTTGACACACCAACAAATCTTGTTTAATTAAATAAATATATATTTTATTAAATACAAATATACAGAATTTTAGGTTTTGACTTTTGGGGGTCCAAACCCCCTGAACCCCCCTTTCCTAATCCACTGTGGATTCTGCTTCCATGTTGTCGATTTGGTAAAACTTCTGCAATTCAAATAATTGTCTTAAAAGAAAAACACCTGACTATAATAATTATTAATATACATTTTTTTTCCTTGCGCCCCCCCGCCCCCTTGTATGGGCGACCATGGCTGTCGAAATTCATCTTTATCTTTATAAAGAATTTGAAGAGAACTTTTGAAGTTATAGAACTTGACCGTTTTTGTTTTAACATAAAAAACTCTAATTTTGCAACAATTTTCAACCCCCCCCCCCCAGAAAATTCATAAATGATAATATTTTGCCCCCCCCCCAGAAATTTCAATGACGCAGTCTGCGTCTTAACCCCCCCCCCCCCTGTGGGCACCCCTGCATATATTATATCCCAAATAAGAATTATCCTGTTCAAAACAAAGAGGTGTGGCTGTCATAGTCCGCACGTGAGAACGCAAGTCATCGCCGTGATAATGTTAGTTTGTTTATTCACAGTACAACTCACCCGCAGGGTCGTCGTGAACAATGAATCCTTTATGTTTTGTTTGCTAATTGATATACTATAATGATGACGATGCCAGTGAGTTTGTTATTTCACGTGCAAATGTTGATATTATTGTCGCATGAACTTAAGAATACTACCACAGTGTGATATTGTCGCCGCACTCAATTCGTTGACAGTTAACATCAAAGAAGTCGCCGCCGCTTGGAGTAGTTGCCATACTGCACAGTGTTAGTAAACAGAGCGGGAAGATGTAGATGCAGCAAAACACTTACTTTGAGCAATGAGAGAATTGGCAACACGAATTCAGTCAGCGGTTTCTTTTGAGAAAACCTTTTCCAGTAACAACAAGCATTGTAATATGAGAACAAAGCGAGCCGCCCGTCAACGTTATGAGTGAGGCGATAATACTACTTCTCCACTAGCAAGCCACGCCCTGGTAATGGCGCATGCTAATGACGTTAACCAATCACATTTTGTCACATGATGCGAATTTTCCGCGTGAAACTCTCTGTGAGTTATCTTGCCCTTTGTTTTGAATAGGATCAAACTTACTTGGGATATACTCTAGATGTGCAAGAATACTCGCCCAAATAAGAGTCTGTACAGTATATAAGTGACTTGTAATTTCAGATGGGGATATCTCGTATTCTGTGACATCGCTTGTCAAGGTATTCCGGGACTAAAAATTTGCAACTTTTGTCAAAGTCTTTTGAGATAGTGGAATGGGTAGATACTGTCCGCCATAGAACCGACCCTGAAGTAAACAGGTAATTCTGTCTCATTTTAGCATATTACTCCTATCTACGTAAGAGTTGAGACAGACTTGCTTGTTTACTTTAGGGCCGGTTCTAGAGTGGAAAATATCTACCCATTCCACTGTCTCTAAAGACTCTGAACAAAGTATAATATACCCAGGCATGCGTAAAAGTGATGTATGCATTAAAACATCACTGTGTACAGAAGCTGCACCAGTAAATCATTCCTCATTATAGGACTACAGGATGAGACGAAAAATCGAGATGTGCCTTAAACTATCGATCCATCATACCCGTGGATTTCGATAGTTAAATAAATAAAATATTATAACTTATAAATAAACTACACTGCAGATCACTTCGCGTCATTAATCATGACTCATCCAAGGGGATTTTGAAGAGTATAAGAGATGTTCCGAATTACAACTGGTTAATAGTTACTCTCACACTAATCAGGTGCATACCTCGTTATATGAATATTAACATGAGTGTGGGAGAAAAAAAGTAGAGCATGTCATGTACGTAACGAAAACATTTAACGGACTAAGGCCTACGTGAAATTAAAAGTTTTAACAGGCATTGTTTTGGTTATGCCTCATACATTAAGAATAACGGCACTCAAAGCAATGAACAATGTAACTGAAAGTTAAGTTTCAATCCAGTACTCATCTTTCCAGAAAAATAAAACCCAAAAATACAAATTAAAGCCTCGATTTCTCAAACGCAAGTCTATCTAAGATTAGGTTAAACCCAGGAGGTAAAACATCAACTACTACAATAGGGTGCCAGAACTGAGTTGGAGAAATTATGGGTTGGACTGAAAATAAAAACTAGTCCACAGCTTAACAGGCAAGGATGATCGTGCATTACATGGTATTTTTCCATTGCCTTCTGCGGGATGAAAATGAAGGGACAACTCAACACACAATATTCTGAAACTGAGAAGTAAATTTTTCACGTTTGAAAAAACCTCAACCTGGTGGGAATCGAACTCTGGCTACCAAAGTAGCATGCAGATGCATCAATGAATTCCCCATGGCAGCGGACATTAATATACTCAGTTAATTAGGGCAATCAGTCATAGGAGAGAGGTTCCATCTGGCGCTATGAATTGAACTCAAGCTTAGCTCAGATGGTAGAGCATTGGCGCGAATAGCCAAAGGTCCTGGGTTCAAGTCCCAGTGTCGGAGGAATTTTTCTCCTATAATATTCTCATGTAATGTCCAACATAGACAATAATCTGTGGTTCATGAATTCTTATATATCTATACTCAGTTAAGTTTCTGGAATTCAATCAATTCTGAAAAGATCAAGGGAAGTACCCATTGGTAATTCAGTCATTAAAACTCTGCTCGACATAACCTAAAGCAGTTTGAGTAATCTGAACTAAACTTCTTAGGAGTTCTGTTTGAGATGTTTCTTTGAAGAACCCCCACAAAGTGTGCAAATAATTTTGTTTTCCTCATGGAAGGGAAAGCTTTTACAAATGTTACTTTCATGCTGACTGTAAAAAAAAAAAAAAATAATAATAATAATAATAATAATAATAATAATAAATAAAAAAACTCTTCAGATATGAAGGGCATGAAACACAAGCAACTTAACTAGATGAACAATTAAGCATGTTTAACTACTGAAAAAATCTTATGTGAAAGTCTTATAACTTCCTCTGCCCAAATAAAAGTTAGCAGTATTCACATATCCTTGTACAGAATCGCAAGACACAATTTTACGCTAATTATGCTATAAATACCTTACAGTCTCTTCTTTGAATGTTGTGACTAAAAACGCAGGCTATGGACAAACTAAACTAAACTTAAACTTTCTTTACTGTAAGCATGGCCAACAATTCATCTTTCTCACTCCACGTGCTTATAGGCTATAGAACTAGCATGTGCCCGCGGGCAAATTAAAAATCAATAGCATAATAGTTAAATCATTATATTTAATAACACCTAAATCACGTGGTCTACATACCACGATTAGATAGCGTCGCCTGATAAAAGCGACCTCAGATTCGAGTTCCTTGGCCCAGAATACCCCTGTATAGTGAGTTTCGTCCAAATCGAACAATGTTTGACCATATTTAGGCCTATATTGATTATCCCTCTTCGGTGTAGGTTGGAAATGTCATATGTCTAAGGGACGTGACATTCTAAACAAATGAATCGTCCAGGATGAACTTACAAAATCAAGCTATCGCCCGCGATAATTATAAATTTCATATGTCTGCGTGCCTTGACATTATAAACAAATGAATCGACCAGCGTGAGCTACAACATTCAAGCGATCGCGATGGTTTTATGTCCAAGGTATGACAAAAATAGCCAAAGCCAACTGTAATTGATTTGACATTGAAATGTATCTGAAAACTGATGCTTCGAAAACGCAAAAAATACACGTTTTCTGCCCGTTTTTCACTCATAACTCACGAACGAAAGCGAAAATTAAAATTCTGGCTTCGAGGTGCATTTTCCGACCCTTCAGTCTACCTATGTTTAAAATTTCAGATCTGTGCGTTCTGTAGATTTCGCTGGGCGTCGCGGACAGACAGACAGACACTTCCTTTTATTAATATACAGTGAGTTCCACGCAAGAGTTGGCCAATGATGCGGGTTTCTGCGGCGCGGCTGGCACAGCTCCAACTCCCGAGCGATCGGGTGAAATATCTACGCAAATAATGCCGCGGTCGTTGTAATGATTCAGGTTCTCACATTTACAGTTAAAATTACAATGAAAATAACCACGTACCTAATCACAAGAGATGTTGGAAATGTTCTCCTCTTGCATACGCGCAACAGTGGCACCTTTTTTAGGGAATTTTCTTTCACGCGCGTAAGTTCAGCTTCCGAGATAGAATTAATTTCTCTTGTGATATTGTCTTTAAGTTCTTCTTATGTATGGGAAATTGACCTATACACTTTATTTTTCAAGTTTCCCATAAATAATATTTACATACTGTTAGAAGAACTTAATGACAATATCACATAGGCCTATCAAAAGAGAAAGTAACTCTGTCTCGGAAGCTGAACTTATGCGCGTGAAAGAAAATTTCCTAAAAAGGTGCCAGTATTGTCTGGATGCAAGAGGAGAACATTTCCAACATCTTTTGTGATGAGGTACATGGTTATTCTTATTGTAATTTTAACTGTAAATGTGAGAACCTGAATCATCACAACGACCGCGGCATTATTTGCGTAGATATTTCACCCGATCGCTCGGGAGTTGGAGCTGTGCCAGCCGCGACGCAGAAACCCGCGTCATTGGCCAACTCTTGCGTGGGACTCACTGTGTAGATAGATAAGAGGCCATGAATGTCCGCGTATTGAGTTGTTCACCAGGCAAGACAGAGTTTCTACAAACAGTGGATAGCTTACAACCACCCTTCAGAGATTTTTTTTTAAGTTTCAAATAAGAGTTTTAGCTCTTCGTATAAGCAATCCATGTACAAAATTTAAAGGAAATCGTTAGAGCCGTTTTCGAGAAAATCGCGAAAAACGAAAAAATTTCATGTCAAGTCCCCTTAAAAATAAGAGAAACTTCGCCTAACATCTTCAGAAGGTACCTGACCTAAATACGAAATTTTGTTTTCATACGATTTTCCGTTTTGGAGCTAGCCTATTCACAGACATCCATACAGGGGCCTTGAAACAATGTTAACTGGGAGCCCGGTCACAAAAATCACAACTTAAGTGTTCCTCACAGTACTGCATATGACATAACTTATCTGTCTGTGAGGTAGACCATTAGGGCAATCAGTCATAGGAGAGAGGTTACATCTGGCGCTGCGGGTTGAACTCTGGCTTAGCTCAGTTGGTGAGCATTGGCGCGAACAGCCAAAGGTCCTGTCGGGGAAATTTTTTTCTCCTATAATATTCTCACATGTATTTATGTTAAAAACTCAACTTCGAATTTGGGGGTCGAAAACAATACTTCCTTACCTGTACTACCTATGGTATGGGCAGAGAAAGTAAAAAAAAAAATGGAAAAATATTTAACCTGCTTTGCAGTCATATTTAAATGCAGTCATGTAGTAACTGGCCCAACAGAGGAGAAAAGCAATTTTCCCTGGTAGGGAGAAATATTGACGCCGTCATTTGCCAGAGAAGCAATTTTACGAGCCAGAGAATAACAGAAATTCAGAATTTTCACAACTAAAATATCCATTTGCAACAGGGAGATCTTGAGATTGGATTAGTTGCTTTATCTTCAAGGATAGGGGTGTCTGTTTCTCTAGAGAGAGTTTGGAAGACTGTTACCGGTATATAACATGAATCATCAGCAGACCTAGGAATTTTAGGCAAATGCCTATTGAATGCCTTAGGGAAAATATGCAAAATAATTGTAGGTCTACGCGTTTGCAATTTATGAAAAATTATACTCTTTGAGTTCAATTTTATAATGCGTAAAATTATCTAAAATGGAGATCTTCCTTTTTGGTCTAAACCTGCCTAAACAAATAATTTTTAAGATTTTTTTTAAGAATTTCAAGAATTTTTAAGAATTAACATAATACTTCACAAACGCTTATTTATTTTAAAACTTGTCTCAAGCACACCGAATGACACCCCACAGTCGTTCAAAGCTTACTGCGGTATTTAGAAATGGCCATGATGTGATTAACGGTTTATCTACCAACCGTTTCGAAAGCTTTAACGAAAATGCTCAATACATAGCTTAAATTTCATTTCTAGTTTTCTTCTCTGTGTGTAGTAGGCCTAAAGTGCTCATATCCTGCACTGTATTAATTACATTGCCTAGTAATGTGAAGAAAAATAATGCCGAAAGACAAGTGTTCGAAAGCTTCTTTAATTCATTCCTGGCTAATGGATTATAATGATCTTATTTACGATGTAAAAATATTTATGTTGTCGTTTATGTAACAAACCACAGCCCCAAGAGCCTTACATATACCAAATTAACTTTATTATTATTATTTACAAATAACATGTGATGCATATCATCATACACATAAAAATGTAAAACACTTTTATGCATCACTAATTTTTTGCGGCCCATTTTAGATCCGGAATTTAAAAAGTCTTGCCTAATAGTGCCTAATTACATCATCTTGATAACATATTTTAAGTGCCTAAAATGTCAATTTCCCATGCCTAAAATTCTGAGGTCTAATCATCAGATAGTCAGAGCCATAGGCGTACCGAGGGGGGGGGGGGGGTTTGGGGGTTTGAACCTACTTGAATAGACTTTACTAAAATCAAGGGTAACTTTCCCTAGAACAATTCTTACAAAGTAATCACCTAATGAAATAGTATTCAAATTTAATTCAATAGACCTACAAAATAAAATAAAGGCATTTACGTATCGGTACTCAAGCTCCATTTCAATAAGATCATAATAAGCATGTTGAATAGTAGGTCTACACCTACTTATATTCTACACGTACCTTGTGTCAAATGCATAGACTAGCTCTGACAACCCACAAGCCAGCAACTGTTTCAGTTCCTTTTCTTCATAGTATTATTACAAAATGATTAAATGCTTTGTTATGATTACTTTTGTGAACTCTAGTTTGTGTTAAGGTAAAAAAAATTTATATTTGATTATTTTAATTTTATGTAGCCAAGCCTATAACGTAAAACACACAAATTTCTCGACAGAACTAAAACTCTGTGCAAAAAAGTCTGCTGAGAAATTTGCAAGAAAAACCCAGAGGACCTAAAAACTCATTACTTTGAATATCATTTTTTAAAATTTTCCAGGAGAGAACCTCCGGACCCCCTTATTTTTGGGGATATTCCGTACCTTCACACCCCTCGTAATTGCATACTTTCGTCTATGTCAGTCCCTCCATTCAGTAAGTTCTGGATTGGCCCAGCTGCATTATGTGCATTTTAAAAATATCAGGATATCTATCAACCCTACATACAGTAGGCTACCTTAATAATGTGTTGGTACTGGTACCTATATAGCCTAATATGTAGTTACGGTTAGGCCTACTAGTTTTCTGTCAGAACAAAAAGATTTTCCATGGTCGACCCCTGGCTCTCCCTGGCCATGGACACCCCTTGCTCTCAGGGAAAGGAAAAAATATAGGCCTATATTAATAATTATAGTCAGGTGTTTTTCTTTTAGGACAATTATTTAAAAGTCAGTAGAGACATAAAAAGCTTGCAGAAGTTTTACCAAATCGACAACATCCACAGTGGATATGGGGTCCGGACCCCTAAAAATCAAGACCTAAAATTCTATTTAAATAGTAATAGGCTAAGTATTATAACTTAGGTAACTATTGCTTCTTCACGTTGACATGTCTTAGAGCGTGGTAAACAAATTTCCTAACTAGATTTTCAGTGCTAAAATGGCAAAAATGTGATTTTCATTAGTTCAATATTTAAAAAAATTCCGGGGTGGAACCCCAACATAGGTAACGATTTCTTGTGTACGCTGGCATGTTTTGACAGTATGGTAAACAAATTAAACTGTTTCAGTGATAAAATAGCGTAAAATGTGATTTTCATTACTTCAATATTTAAAAATTTTCCAGGGGTGCTAAGTGGCCCAAGAAGTTAAAGCGGCAAAAAATTAATTAATTAAAAAATTTCCTCCCCCTAGAAAATATCATATGGGCGCCCTTGTTTGTGGAATTAGAGGAAAAAAAGGAAGAAATAGTCTTACAGGCAAAATAAAAACGTAAGCCATAAGATATACGAAAAAACGTAAGACCTGGCAACCCTAACATGTAGCCTAGTCCTAACTGCTCAGATGACTTATATCTAGTTATTTTAATTCCACTATTTTTGTTACTGGTACCTATCTTCAAAAGAAATACGATTGCAAAGCAAAGTTGCTACTAAGGATGATGAAATTAGTAGACTACAATGCTTTATCTCTATAATATAGAGCTTATTGTATGCTATATAGTTCAAACTGCACATTGAAGTTTTTTTTGTGGAATTAGGATTATTATGGAAGGGAACTGTATTACGGTATTATCGCATCTACAATTATCGTAGCTATAATAAACTTGTAAAAAAATAATCAAGAAAACTAATCAGCTTAAACATATTTGCAGACTTATTAACACATAATGCACCTCTATAAAGCAGCATCGGTTCAGGTCAACAGAATATTCCTGCAATTTACCGGTGTTTGTTTATCCAATTTGGCAACATTCGTGGTGAACGTAAACTTTCGTAAAAGCTTGGCCATCAAGTAAAAGTACCGAAAAAAAATCGCAAATTGTCAGTAACTAGCTACACGTTATCACGTAGAATACGAAAATTAGGAAGATAACCAATTATTAAAACTGCGTGCAAAATGTATGACATGCGTAAATTGGCGGGCTAATTTTAACTTGTCCGCCTAAACAGTTGTTTTGTCAATTAATTTCCAGGACCTTCCGTCGGGGTCAAGGACGGTTACTTATTACTTTTACTTTACAACTCCCAGAACAGTTCACACTTTTTTCCTCTTTTTCAACGTTCACTCGTGACTGGGTTTCATATGTGGACGCATAGGTTAGGCATGTCTCACAAACGACATTTTTCTTATGGCCTATTAGTCGAATAGTAGGCCTACTCTATAAATATAATCATAGATCTAGCACAGTAAAAGGCATAAGCGGTGATGGCAAAATGAAGCGTAACCTATATAACTAACAGAACCATACAGAAAACCGGAAAAGGGAATAATAATCAGCATGATTTGAAAGACTTCATGTTCCATGGAAGATCCACAGCCCCTTTAGCATTGCTCTGTGAAGCACTTTCTCTTAGAGAATAGGCTACACAAGCCCACAAAAAGGAAGGTAGATATTTTGGAATTCTGTTTATTTGACCTTTTATAGCATTTGAAACAAAGTCATGCATCCCATCTTACACCATAACAGAATCACATATCGTACTAAAATGTAAAAATCGAAATAAAAATAAAATCTTTAGCCTACATTTTAATCTATCTGATGAATTCACAGATGAACTATCACGAGCAATTAATATTCTGTTAATTCTACTGTACGAAAAGAATATTTCTTACGAAACTGTATTAGTCACTACGTGCTTAATGTATTGTATAGCTTTTTCCCTTATGGGAGTGAATGAAATCTTCCAGTGAAAGAAATCATCCGTCAATGAAATATACAGTCACTGGAACAGTTCCTAAACATTGCACTGTACATACCTGACATTTTTCGAAATTTTCTCGTTCTTGTTCAAGGCTTGTTTTCCGCTGTTGTAAAACTCGCGGTAAAGATAAAGATGCCATCTCACATTACACTAAAATCTTGAAGAAAAAACACAAAATGATTTTAAACAGCCATTTATCGGCTCACTCCACTACTCGTCAACTACACACAAACAGGTTGGCCAACACACTGCAACTGACTAAAGATGCTGTAAGCGCGGAGGAATTACACAGGCTCCCATTCGCTGATTGAGCTCATCTGTCAAGAGGCCACGCCCCATACACATGTGCTCCGATTAAAAGTTTCTTGATGCATACATAAGTTAATTTAAAGTCTACACAAATTTTTTATAAACATACTTGCAACATATAGCGTTCGGAGTAAATTTCAATCTAAAAGGGGTTAAAAAATTATCTAAGCTATTATACAATCCTTTTCGGCCAGTATGTTGGTTGCAATGCTTCCGCTTGGACTTGGAATTTGCCCCGACCTACCATCTATGAGGGGTACTCTGAATTATGAACTCGTTTTCATGAATCTGACCAATCGAATTCATTATTCATCTATCCTTTTATAAAAAAAAATAATAAAAAATAATAATAATAATAAAAAAAGCGGCTTATACAAAACAAGCATGTAAAGTAAAAAGTAGTGTTCCCTATTACAGGCCATCATATCTAATTGTAGCAGGCCTATTCCTGTCATAGTAGGTGGATCATGTCATTTTTTAGGGGGAATCTAAATCGAAGAAATAAACAACTTTTATGTGTACCTCAAGATAAGAATAATACTTCAGTTAAGCCAAAAACTAGAATTAATACATCATTTACATTAATACATCAAAGTATAAGGGGACTTGAAAATAAAATTGAAGAATTCAACTTAGCAATTCAGGATTCAATTAATTCTAAACTACAGGAAATTCAAGTTATTTGTTTGACAGAACACCACTGTGCAGAAAAAGAGCTGGAACAGTTAAAAATTGATAATTTTTCTTTATGTTCAAATTTTTGTAGACGTTCCAAAAAATGTGGAGGTGTGAGTATTTTTATCAAAAGAAACTTAGATTTTAATGATATAGACACCAGTTCCTTTTGCAAGGAACAGGATTTCGAGTGTTGCTCAGCAAGAGTGGAAACTGACAATGACACGTTTGTAATAATAACAATCTACAGAGCACCATCAGGTAATTACAACTATTTTATCAATCAGTTAGAAAAGGTTCTTAATTCATTATATAATAATAGTGTAAATGTGATACTGTGTGGTGATTTTAATGTAGACATGTCAACTGATAGTGAAAATAAGGCAAGACTTCTGTCCTTAGTAGGTAGTTATAATCTAGACTTCATAGTGAACTTCCCAACTAGAATTCAAAACAACTCTCAAACAACAATAGATAATATATTCTTAAATAAAGAAAAAAACTTGAAGTTTGAAATAATCCCAATAATAAATGGGTTATCAGACCATGATGCTCAGATGGTAATGTTAAACAATACTGAAGCATATCCGACTAGCAAACATACCCATAGTAATATTATCAGAGTAATGAATGATGTTTCGATTTTAAGTTTCAAACAAGATCTTGCAAATGAAAATTGGGAAACTATATTTACCTATAACACTGTTGATAGTAAATTAAATGAATTTCTAAATATCGTGTTGCGACACTTTGAGGCCAACTTTCCAAAAAAGACAACTACTAAAATACCTAATTTAAATAATAAAGCATGGCTAACCCCTGGTATTAAAATATCATGTGCTAAAAAAAGAGAGCTCTATTTACAATACAGAACCAGTAACAATCAAACTCAGAAAGTGTATTATAAAAAATATTGCAATGTGCTTAAAAAGGTTATTAAAGAAGCAAAGAGCAGGTATTTTTCACAAATAATTAATAAATCAAACAACAAAGTTAAGACTATATGGAATATAGTAAAAAATGAAACAGGGAAAGCAAAGGAAAAAAGTGATTGTACGTCATTAATATACAAAAATAAGAAACTAGACAATCTATCAGATATTACAAATGCATTTAATAACCACTTCATAAATATTGCAGAGAATTGTGTTCCCACCAACAATACCAGTGTCAAGGCAATAGACCTTCTGACAAAATCTACAATTTGTAACCATAAATTTGAAATCACACTGACTTCCTCTATAGAAATTGAAAATATAATAAAATTGCTTAAAAGTAAAAGCTCATCTGGATGGGATGACATAAGTAATAAGCTATTAAAAAGTTGCTGTTCGGAACTTAGTAAACCCCTTAGCCATATATTTAACTGTTCACTAGAAACTGGAATATTTCCTGAAAGAATGAAACATGCAATTGTCAAGCCCCTGTTTAAAAAAGGAGACAAAAATTTACCATCAAATTACAGGCCTATATCGCTCTTAACTTCATTTTCAGAAGTATTCGAAAAAGTTGTATATAACCGCATAGTTTACTATCTTAATTTGAATAATATTCTTACACCATCACAATTTGGTTTTAGAAGTGGCATGTCTACTGAAAATGCTACATTTAAACTCACCACAGAAATACTGAAAGCGCTAGATAAAAAGAAATATACGTTGGGAATTTTCTGTGACTTAGCTAAAGCATTCGACTGTATAAATCATGAACTATTAATTGAAAAATTGGAACATTATGGAATAGATAATTTAACACTGAATTGGTTCAAATCATACCTGTCTGATAGAACTCAAAATGTCGTAATAAATGGAAACAAATCTAATCTAGGAGTAGTTAGAAGTGGAGTACCACAGGGATCAATACTAGGACCTTTGCTATTTTTAATTTTCATCAATGACTTGCCACATAACTTAAGTGACGAAACAAAGGTATTGCTTTTTGCGGATGACACTAGTGTTTTTGTAACAGGAAAATCCCAGGAACAACTGGCAAGAGTAGCTACAAAGGCTTTTCACGAATTAAATATATGGTTCCAAGCCAATAAAATGACGCTTAATATCGAAAAAACCCACTTTATTCAATTCAGAACAAAACAAAGATGTACCCAAAACCTTGTAATTAATTACCAAACACAAAGCATAGAAGAAATTAGTAATATCAAATTTTTAGGATTACAAATTGATCAACATCTCGACTGGAAGTCACATATTGAAATGATAATTCCAAAACTAAGTTCAGCATGCTTTACCTTAAGAGTCCTGAATCAGGTATTAAAACAGGATGCCTTACGCATGGTGTATTTTGCAAATTTCCACTCGATAATGAAGTATGGAATCATATTCTGGGGTAACTCGACCCATAGGGATAAAATATTTAAGCTACAAAAGCAAGCAATTAGAATAATGTGTGGAAAGAAAAGGAGAGAATCATGCAAACCGCTCTTTGAAAAATTAAAAGTCCTCACTATCACAGGGGAGTATATATACTCTGTTATGTGTTATATGGTAGATAATATTGAGAGATTTCAAACTAATAGCAGTGTTCATGAACATATTACTAGAAACAGGAATGATTTACATAGACCGGTTAATGCATTAAAACTTTTTCAGAAAGGCGCTTATTACTCCGCAATACAGATATACAATAAGCTTCCAAACAACATTAAATTATTATGTATTCAAAGAAAAAGCAAATCCTTCAAAGGATCTCTCAAAAAATTTTAATGACTCACACCTTCTACAATATGGATGAGTATTTCCAGTTTGAATAAGTTTATAGTGTAGTATATTGTATATCATTATTTATTACTTGCTTGTATAATGTAATCTGACGTGTTCTATATCCTTGAGTCCCTCTCAACACAGGATCTACAGAACGAGATAACTACATCCACATACATACATACATCTACATACATAAGCGTAACCAGGCCGACCATATGGGGGGTTCGGGGGTCCTCCCCCGGAAAATTTTAAAAATTAAGATGCACAATAACTAGTTTTAAGCTTCCCACGCTTTGTACTCATATTAAGTAATTTATAAGCAGACTTAAATTTTCCTTTTTTTTACCCCCCTCGTTACGCCTCTGCAGGCCATGGAGGCCCAGACGGTTCCAGGAGGTTGAGGCTCCCATATTTCTTTAGACAATCGGAACATGAAAGTGGTAAGGTTGTCAGCCTTACGCACCAGCTGCCTTTATCCCCAGGATTGTTCCTGATACTCATTTCTGTTGGCGTTGCGCTACAAACCAGAAGGTCGCGGGTTCGATCCCCGATGAGGTCGTTGGAGTTTTTCAATTGGCCTAATCCTTCTGGTGGCACTATGGCCCTGGGGTCGACTCAGCCTCCAACATAAATGAGTACCAGGAGCAATCCTGGGGGTAAAGGCGGCCGGTGCGTAAGGCTGACAACCTTACCACCATCATGTGCCGATGTCTAAAAATCTGGGAGCCTCAACCTCCTGGAACCCTCTGGGCCTCCATGGCCTGTACTAGGGAACACTTTACTTTACTTTACTCATTTCTGTTGGAGGCTGAGTCAACCCCGGGCCATAGTGCCACCAGAAGGATTAGGCCAATTGAAGAACTCCGACCTCATCGAGGATCAACCTGCAACCGTCCGGACTGTAGCGCACAACTGCTAGATGTTTTATTGGAATAATTTAACAGAAAAATAATTATAACATTATATTTATTAACACTTACATCATTTTTACATAAATTGCATGAAATACATAATTTTATTCTTTATTATACTTTTTTCCATAACAATTAAGTTATATATAATTAAAAAATAGAACAAATCTTATGCTTCCCTATGGGCATAAAGATTCAAAATGAAATGATTAAAACGTACCACAGACTCATGAACCTTGCCCAATTTATGCATAAGCAATTAAAAGAATTGATAATGAAAAAACATTCGATTTCGATAAAAATGTCTTGATTAGAGTGCAATGCTTGGGGAAAAAAGACTGCAGATTCGATTTCCCTAGCCCAAAAAAACCCGCATAATGAGTTTTGTCCAAGTCATTCAATGCTCCTTATTTCCCGGTTGTTATGGCAATTAATTTCACAATTCCGGGGTGCGCAGGCAAAGAGAGTTAAGTCCACCAGCTAAAAAATTGAGATATGTCCATAGAGTTATAAATAAAAATATTCTGTACATTTGTGTTAAGTCCAGTAATTCATATTCAAAATTGTACGGTAGTTATGGATGTGTGCCTCATGGGTTTATCCATCTCTAAAGCTATGTTGGGCTGGTATAGTGTGTTAAGTCACTCTAATTCTCAGTAACAAGAAAGTGGACTTAACTCTCTTTGCCCGCGCACCCTAGAATTAAATACTGTCTTGTTAATAGCTGGCATTGAATGTTCATGAGATGTAACGAAGTTTGGTTTTTATATAGCAGATACATACCAACTCCCAAGTAACGTTAACACCCTTTACTTCACAATGGGGAAATGAAAGAAAGAACTCTTTGTATTGTGAACTACACCTAATAACTTCAAATACTAGGATTCCTCAATATTGGACCACCCCATGCGAAAGGCCAGGTGATATAATTTCATTTTCTCTATTCTTTCTGACCAACTGTTTAACCTCTGTTAGCATATTACTACAAAGTTAAATTGAAGTATAAATTAAAGAAAGCATGCCTAGTTTACAATGATTCTATGTAAGTTTGTTATGAGATCATGGTATGCCTCGTAGGTGAATCGGCTCCTGTAATAATTTTATGTTAACGAATGCATGCTGGTGGCAGTACTAGTTGAAATTTTAGTCAACTTTTAGCCCTCAGTTAAAAATAAATCATGAGGACGCCTGTGCACATTGTGAATAGACTGAAAAATGACATTGTGTGCATACATCACACAGCAAAACTGACAATGTGCACATGCATTGTGGTGCTTGTCAGTACATTAATTGACTTTGGAGAACAAAGTTAATAGGACAACCCCTTGAAATCACCTGTGAGCATAGGCACAGACTATATTCTTAGGGGGGGGGGGCTAGAATTATAATATAGAATTGTTAGCAGTTAGACATAGCCCTACAAACAGAGAAAAAGTAAACATGCTAATATATAAATAAATAAATCATAATTTTTACTGACAAAGACTTCTCCTAAGTTCATTCTTGCATTTAAGTCATCGCATATGTAGGGATATAGGCAAATTTTTTAATAACAGCAATAAGTGCGAAAATTTTCAAAAAATCTTTCAATAGCTATATTTAGCTTTACATGTGTGTAAAATATCACTATTCATGAAATATTATAAAATTTTATTTCACAAAATACGCTCCCTCCAGGAGAAATATGTAAGAAAATATTACTTAAAACCGCAACTGTTAGCGTATGCAATTTCTTTTTTTTTTATTCCTTAGTACCGTGCTCTCCTTTTATGCTGTCTCTATCAAAGCAATGGCTGCTATACGGTATTCAAACGAATAATTTTTGGAATATGGAATGTGGTTGACACATCTATTGTTTTTATTAATAAAACTTCTTTGTATGGAAGCCATATGATCAAAGTGATACAAACAATACCTCATGGGCTGAATTATATCTGTGAATTTTCAAATTAAAGAATTTCTATATAAGGTATACTGTAATTATGTTTCATCTTTCAATACAGAGACTAAAATTTATTTTCATTGCCAAATAATGTTTTATAACAATTTTGGTTGTTTTTCTCATTGCTATTATCTTATTAATGCAAATAAAGGAGTAAATTATTCAATGTTAACTGCATTGGAAGTGGTCAATAAAATAATTACTTTGCAAAATATCCACCAAAATAGAAGCTGACATTGAAATCAGTCATTTTATTTCACCAAATATTGGTGGGCAGGAAGTAACTCGCAATCACAAAGTTGGCACACATGCCCGTTTAGGTTTCAATTTTTAACTCCTAACCAGAGCACTATATTAATATATCGGTCACTTCAGCATTTTTGGACCTCTTACAAAAAGTTATGCTTGTTGAAGCTCTCAATATTTAATTTTATTCTAAATTAACACCTAGTTAATTTATTTTAATCAACTGTAAGTATTTTAGAAACTGTTAACCCTTACATGAATTTCAATTTCTTACACAATATAATATAAATCCATGCCAGAATGGAAAGAAAAAATTAGCATAATTACGAAGCCAATAATTTAATTCTTGTACTTTGTTCCATAATTTTGTGAATATGCCATGGTGTAGTGCATTAACTACAAACCTGATTCATGGGTTTAATTCCCAATGAGGTGGTTGAGATTTTTCAATTGGCACTATGGCCCTGGATCTGACTCAGCTTCTAACAGAAATGAGTACAAGGAGCAAACCTGGGGTAAAGGCAGCCAATACATAAGGCTCACCTTCACATGATGACTGTCTCTGGATCCTCAACTTTCTGAAACCCTAAAGGCCTTCATGGCCTGTATAGGGAGCACTTTTTATTTCTTTATTTTACATGATATATAAATTTTTTTCCAATTACTTTTCCATCATTTTATTAAAAGTTTGTCAAACTATCATATTCCAAAGAATACGTTAAAAATTTGTTTCACTGATGCTGTGTTCAAGCACTACAAAATGTCAAGGTTTAGAAATAAATATAGTTGTGAAAATCAAGACAAAACATATGGAAGATCACCATGGATAACTAGTAGTAGTCCACACACCTAAGGTGCCTTATTATATGGAAGAAACATATAAGTTGAAATGCATTGATGTGCTGTGAACAGCAGTACATCATGCTACAAGATAATAATTATAGTCCCATAGTAAATTTGGGATTTCCTTCAGAATAGCACAGCCAGCTAACAGCGAACTATGCTCCACCACTAGCGACTGTGCCCCTCTGAGCCGCTGAAAACAAGAGGATGATTGGCGCAGTGGTGATATTTCCCATCACAGACGAGATTCAATATGGCACATACTAAACCTCATACTACTCAAGTCTATTGCTGCTACACTAATATAACTGTTCCTAACCTAACATCACCTGTTACTGACCTAGAATCTAGCTGCCACTACTTCCTTAATGCAGAAGCTCTCTTACCCTTACACTCCTTTCGTTAAAACTTCGTTACATTAAGAAGTCCAATGCTTTTGTTTGTAATAATTTCTTAAGGAAACTCCTACTAATACTGATTTTATATGTTTTCTTGTATTTACCATCATTTTATGGGTGTGTTATTTTGTAAGGGATTATGAAATAATACACCGGCACAGCATGTCATTTATAATTCATAGACTACTCAACCATCTGCTGAGTTCAATCGGACCGTGGTCATGTTTGTAATATTGGCGACATTGTACACTTGGTCCCACTCGGTACAGCCCAGCTGAGATGGCAGTCACATTATTCTGAAGTTTAGCGTAAATTTGTTTTTTATAATAGTAAAACCGATGAAAATTAGTACGATTACAAAATCAACTTGATACAAATTTTTCAGTCTATGGCAAGATTATGGGACTCATAACATAACCCTTCTGTTTGGGTAAAGCATTGTTGGGCAGCATTAAATTTAAGCATATTATTTCGGACTCAGTACTGGAGTTAGTAAAATAGTTTAGACTAATTGTACAAGTTTTAGTAATTTGTTGCTATAAAAAAATAAAGCCGTAATACTACAATGGTCTATTCTTATCAATAACAGTTTGAACTTATGTATCATCCACATGTTACATTTTCAAGAAAGGGTCGACCTTTCTTCTGTACATACTCAAGTGATAAAGTTCAACATGCCAATTATGACAGGAGCTGAAACCTGTCCGAGTGGCAACCCTTAAGAAGTTGACAAAAGAAAATAATATGTAATATCTTTTATGGAATTTTGAGAAGAGATCCAGTACCTTGTAATTCAGACACCGTAAAGATGACATCACAATTCACTGGTATATCTATCAAAAGAATTTGGAAAGTGCATTGTAAACATAGAGGGCTTAATATAAGTACCGTAATTGTTTAATAATAATAAGTGTTCTAAACAGTATAGCATTAGTTAAATCATGTAGTAATACTCTTAAGCTTGAAATTAAAATACAGTAGAGCCTCGGTAATTCGAGCCCTGGTATTTCGAGGTTCCGTGTAATTCGAGCTGGTCTTAAGAATATTAAAATTTTCCATAAAACTAGAGTAAAATCCCGTTTTTATACGGTGTCCGCTTGTAAGTTTTATGCACTTTCAAATGTTTTACATTTTAAGCTTTCTTTCAATTTTTCCATGTACAAAAATGCAGGTAAAACTGTCCCACTTAGGGTTTTCGCTCATAATACACAGAAATAACCTTGGCTTCAGACTGCTAATGCATTTCTATTACAGATTGACAGAAACCGAGCTTTGATCTTTCTTTGTCAGGGACGTCATGTCAATCAATTGTACAGTGCATACCATCCTTTCAGAAAAGAATACTTTATTGTTTCAGTAATCCCTACTCAGCTACAATGGTAATTAAAAGTGTTTTCCTAGTAGCGCCGCTTTCCCGTTCCACTCCATTAAGGGTCAGACAATGACTTAATCCTTAAGGATGCCGATGTAGAAAATTGGAAATGTTGGTTAATATACATACAGGCGTAACACAGGTATGTAGGCCTACTATACTGTTTGTTTATTTTTTTAAACCATTATTGTGCTCATTAAACATTTATTTATGATTTACCCTTTGATTTAGTGATATTTCCGTATAATCCGAGTTTTTTGTAATTCGAGGTAGCCTCAGCCCCAATTAGCTCGAATTATCGGGGTTCTACTGTAATGCACTGGAACTTTAGTAAAGGATGGATAATTGCCACAGTCTATTTAATAGTGACAAGGGTTCAAATGTCTGGGTATATGGGCAAGTACCTATTATCCATTCATTTTCAGAATTGCAGTGCATGTAAATACTGCATTTGTATCATACAATTCAACGGAAGTCAGTAAGTTAAGTAAAAAAATTAGTTTTTTTTTATTATTATTTATTTTTTATTAATATTATTATTATTATTAAATTTGGATTTGTGCTTCATTATTCTCCTGTCAAAATTTACAACTCTTATGTTATATTATGCCACTCGACAATGCTTGAGCTCGTATCATTATGTGCATGTTGAGCTATATCACAAGAATATGCTACAAAGAAATGAGCTATCCCTGAAAATGTTGCAGTGAAAACTAGATAATGCACACTGCAAGTTAAAAATTGATTGGTATGAATATAGTAGTATTTAGGCCCTATTTATTTGTAGCAATAAATTAATAAACCTGTTAAACTATTCTAAATTATATTACTAACCTCAATATTGAGTCCGAGATAACATGCCATTATGTAATTATACATATGTACAATGCTTCAGTCAAACTGAAACGTTGTAAGTTCCAGATCAAGATACACTGCAAAATATGTAATAAGTTGAGATTGTAATCTTTTGTACTGTTACAAAAATAAAATTTGCTTTGGAGCTATATTCTCTTGTAGTCTTGTAGCATGGTGTGAGCTGCAGTTCTTTTGTTTAGATGCATTGCAATTCTAAAAATTAATGCATAATGAAAAGCATTGGCTGCTATCAGTATACTGTAACTAAAATTGTTGAGATAAAAAAGTTGGTTCTTTTTTACCTATTTTTGTGTAATTATCTTTTGCTGACGTTAAATGAAAAAGCTGACATGAAAAAATCCTGGAATTACTATGAAGTGTAAGGAATAGAGAAAGGTGTTATTTTTTCACTTGTAATTATTTTTTTAGGTAAAATGAAAAATTAACATAAAAAAATCTGTGTTTAATGGAATGCTTATCTTCTACAGCTAAATCAAATACTGTACATTCCAGTCTGAAGCATCAATGGTTTGTATTACCGGTATGTACAGTGGAACCAATGCCACATTTTTACATTAGTGCAATAAGTACCGTATATGCAATATTCCAACAAAGAAAACTCTTGTTAGTCTGGATTTTGAGTTAGCGTATACTGTACTAGAGCCAACTCCCTGAATCAACTCACACACAAGAAAAAAGGTACTCCATATTTATGAGAAACCACTTCCCATATAAGCTCAAATTTACAACTAAACTGTTTGCAGAAAATCCACAGATTCTGTCTAAGAAAAATAACTTTATCTTCATATTTTCAAATAAATGAACATATCACATTTACTCTAAAATACAGTACACGCTTTTCAGGCAGGAAGCCAATACTGAATTGTGATCACAGAATAAGAAAACCTTGCTCACCATACAGATGTTCCATGCTTATCTAGGTGGCAGAAAGAATTATTTGAAAATATGGATAAATAAGAACATAAATTATATAGCAATGTGATTAAAACTGATGCCCCATTATCTTCTTTCACTAGAGTAAACACAGAACAACTCTGAACCTGAGCGGAGCAGGCAGAATCATGTGACGAGTGACAAGCGAATGAGGTTGTTGTGGTGTAGTACAGTTAACGGACCGCGCTGCCTCGCTAAAGATATGTACTTCACTTATTCCTTTGTGTGTTCATAGGTCTTTTCTGAAATCACATTGGGAAGATGTATTTATTTGGAAGCTGACTGTCCAAATCCCATATCTGTATGACGCTCCGTTGAGGAGAAAACGGCTTATTTTAAAATAATGAAATACCTTAAAACAATGCTTGCTTGTTCCTCTTAGTGAGTAGGCATGCATTTCCCTTCTCTGTCTGTTAGACAGAGACAGCTGCACACTGCTGAGTCATCAACGCCACACGCTGCATAACATTCTATTGGCTTATTATATGTTCCGAGTTGATTTGTATTTAGTTTAACCCCTGCATGTAATCAAATTACATGGTCTGTTTAAGGTAGTACAAGTATAAAGTAAATGGCCCCACAGTAGCTACCAATACTAATCAACACTACCATGATCTGCACATCACTGCAGTATATGTTCAGACAGATTTCAAGTATTCCTTAAAGAGCAGTAACTAACTAATTGATGATTCAATGGGGGCCAAAAGGCTAATATGAGACAGAAGGGAAGACTGAAACATAGTTGATTTGAGGACATGATAATAGATCAG
Source organism: Ectobius pallidus (assembly GCA_964059195.1). NCBI lineage: Eukaryota > Metazoa > Arthropoda > Insecta > Blattodea > Ectobiidae > Ectobius > Ectobius pallidus. Next base: position 109,514,267 of record CAXKWD010000002.1, read on the forward strand.
AAAAACATGGCCAGGACTTTCATCAATGTATTACAAAAAATTTTCAAGTCTACTTCTCGGAGACTTCTGTATGACATACTGGGGAAAGCATAAGTATGTGTACCCTGTGCTTGAGTGTGAAATGTAGACTTGTGTAAATGCTGAAGGCCAACAATTTGAACATTTATGATAGTGATAGTGATAATAGTCTTATGTGTTGGTGACAATTAAAAAAGGAAGTGACATAAACAGTAAAGCTATTGAATCATTATTAAAATTGGTCAAGTTATAAAACTTATAGCTCCACTTACTTCTCATTTTTATGAACTAGTTTCGGGGAAAACCATCATCCCCATCCTCGGGGTAATGGTCGACAGGCATTCTCATGGCTATGGCTGGTAGTTTTTGTCTGTGTTGTGATGCCCTCTGACCCTATTGGTCATTAGTAGAGACATGCAAAAGGTGTGTTTATTATTTGGTCAGAAGTGGTGTTATTTTTTAACCAAAAGTGGTGTTATTTTTCCCAAAAGTAGAGTTATTTTTAATGCAATTTTACTAATTGTTGAGTTAAAGAATTATTTCTAGAAATCAAACACTGGAGCGAGTATCTGATACCTTAGGTTATTTAACTTTCAAATAAAAAAATAACCCTTGTAGCCAAATTGAAATTAAGTGCAAGAAATTAAAAATTTGACCAAGTAAAAGTGCGGGAAATTCGAAATTAAGTGTGGGAAATTCAAAATTAAGTGCAGGAAATTTCAAATAAGTGCAGGAAATTCAAATTTTCGCGCATGGTTAAGCCACCCACTCAGGAATGCGTCAAAATGTAAAAATCACAGTTTTAATTTTTAAAATCTTAAAATTCGTGTATTTTAAGGAAAACCTAAAATTCGCGTTTTTAATGGGAAAACATTAAAATTCGCAAATAAAATCGCCTTATTGCAATTGCAAATTTTGCAGGTCCCTAGTCATTAGGAATTTACCAAATGGAATGCCAAGATTGCAATAAAATTTACATTGGACTGACCAAGAGAAATGTGGAGATTAGAAGGAGAGAACATCTGAGAAATATAAAATTCATGCAGATAGATAAATCAGCAGCAGCACATCATTCTTGGAAACCACATTAAAAAATATATCAAACATGTTAAGAGACCAATGGAACTCAATACTTGGAAAAAAATCTTTATAACGAAAAACCAAGATTTTGTTATGAATTTTGAGTTCCTCCAGTTAATGACGTTATCAGAATTAGCCAAGGATGGAGATGATATCTGTAGCAAGATTGAGATCTGAAATATACACACTAAACTTCACTAAAAGGTATATTTACCCAGGACGATCATTTCAACGGGTCTTCCCGCCATCATTAGATAATCGACTGGTCCTCTAGCAGTGGGTGAATGAACTTGTCGATCAAAGTTCCTTGTATGCCAACTGAAGTGTCAAAGTTTAAGAGATTTTTTTGGTTCTTTTTAATGAATATTTTTTCCCAAACTATAATTGTTTGTAGTTTGTAGTTTGGGAAAAAATATTCATTAAAAAGAACCGAAAAAATCTCTTAAACTTCGACACTTCAGTTGGCATACAAGGAACTTTGATCGATAAGTTCATTCACCCGCTGCTAAAGGACCAGTCAGAATCAGCTGATGATGGCGGGAAGACCCGTTAAAATGATCATCCTGGGTAAATATACCTTTTAGTGAAGTTTAGTGTGTACATTTCCGATCTCAATCTTGCTACAGATATCAACTCTTCACTGTAGATTTCCATCTAATATTAATATTGATGGAGATGATAGTTTTCTCCATAAAAATGAGAGTAAGTGGCGCTATAAGTGTTTATAAGGTGTCCATTCTTAATAATGATTCTGTGTTAGTGTTTCATCATAAAATTATACTACACTGAAATTAAAGTAGATTTTTATTTGTATACAAAAGACGTAATTATTGTATACCTACTTATGCCCAATTTATTCTGAAGAAGAGTCCACAGAGTCTTCCATACATTTCTCAGGCAATATTCCTGAGCAAGACAGAAAAAGAAGACAGAGTAAGAGAAACCGATCCACCAAGCAGAAACTAGCAGAAGGTAGCATTAAGCAAATCTGATGTGACTTAATGACATGATTCCGGCCATTCGTTCTACTAAACATTCATAGGACCAATAGGAATATCACCAAAACTAATCACAAAGAACAGTATGACATCTTCTGGATTCTACAAAATAAAGTTATTTTTATCTTTTTCAGTGCAGGTACACATTACAATCAGCAAAAGATTATTTCTTCAAAGCTTTGGAAATTGGAAATGTACAATACATTTTGAGTAAAAGCACATCACAAAACGAAATGATTCTTTTCTGTTCAATTTCATAAAGGTAGGTTCACTTTGATAAAAAATACTTGACAGAACAATAAGTTTTAAATTTATCAGTCTTAATCTGATCCTGATCCAGATCCTTCTTCATCATCACTTGTTGGTGGTGTACTTTCTATAGGTTCATCTATTTCATCATCATCATCAGAATCTTTCTTTTCTTTTTTTACTTCCTTCTCTTTCTTTTCTTCCTTATCTTTCTTTACTTCCTTGGTTGCTTTGGGACTTTTCTTTTCATCACTTTCATCACCAGATTCATCTGCTTCCGCCTCATCTTCATCATCTGAATCTTTCTTTTCTTCCTTCTCTTTCTTTGGTTCTTCGTCTTTCTCTTTTTTAACTTCATCTAATTTCTGAAAAATTGGAAAAAGTACAATAATACATGCTATTATAACACAGTCTCAATTTAATAAGATGGGAACGTACGGGACAAGTATATCTTAAATTGAAATTAGCCATGGTACATAATAGTGATAACTGAAAACAATGTTACATAACAATGGAATAGATATTACCAGGATATCTACTAGTGATAATTATAATTGGAAAAATATAGTGAAAATATGCAGGTAACAAACAGAAGTCATTCACTTAAGAATTAATATGTTAGTGCATGTTTCAAACTGATTCCCACACTCAGCTCATAAATGAATATTTCCAGAAACTCAATCCAATTAATTTTGAAATTCAGTCAGAAGAAGATACAGTCATCTGACACTGAAGGGATTAAAAAGCATCTAGTAGTAGAAATAAGCTGAAGATGGGGACTGCAGCAAAACTGAATTAACATCTATTTTCTTATATCCGTATACATGCCTCAAAATAAATACTAGAACAGGTAGGATTTATCCTAATAGTCAAAGCACGTAAAACAGAAATCAGAGAATGATTTGCTATAGTAAAAGTATAGCTAAACATGCCAACAAGCATCTTGGATTATTTTGGCCTGAACTAATTTTTACAAATAAAAATAAATGTGTAATCTAGTCAATTTAAGCTGATATAATGATGAGCTTAAAAACCTATACTCTTCACCAAATATAATAAGGGAAATTAAATCATGGAGAATAAAATGGACTGAACAGGTTGCACACATGAGGGAGGAAAGACATTTCTAAAAAAAATACTGACTGGGAAACATGAAGGGAAGACTTAGACATAAGTGGGAGGATGCAGCAGAAATAAGAGAGAGTCTCATCTTACTTAGCAAATCGACTAAGATCACACTCCATTGGGTCAAGGGTCACTCTGGGATCTCAGGTAACGAAAGGGCTGACTACATAGCCAGAATGGTGGTCAACCGGAATGGCAATACTGAATACAACACCATCCCCATCTCCCGAGGCAAACAGCTTCTGAGGGACTATTAGTATAAAATCTGGAACGCAACTTACATTAACTCCACCGTGGCAACACATACAAAGCTATTCGTTCCTGACATTCACATCCATTTGACCAAACTTTATTCTAACTCAATTCCTCACTAATCATGGTAGTTTCAGAGAATACCTCTTCAGAATTAATAAGGCTCCTTCGCCAATCTGCATTTGCCCCGAGGGAGGCAACCAGACGGCTCTTCACCTTCTAAAAGAATGCTCAATATTCTCCAGAGAACGTCCAGCAGTCCTGACTTTGCTACCCTTGCCACAGGTTATGAAGACACACATAAACACCGTGAGTGTAATGAACTTCCTCAAAATAGTGCACAACAAACTCCAGTCTCAATAAAACGCTTTGTAAATAAAATTTGTTAAACTCATCAAATACTGTAAATACCTCGTGACATACCTGCAGGTGAAACACGAGTTGTAATTGAAAAATAATAAATAAATAAAAAAAATAAAAAAACCGTATTAGGAATTGCAGGGGATGGTTGGAATTGCCACAGAATAGAATTGAATGGTGGGCTCATGTAAGGCGGCAATGAACCTTTGGGTTCCATAAAATAGATCATATTCCTTTACCCTGCTCAGGAATTGTCTATTGCCATTGATTAAGTAAGTGAGTAAATAAGTGTTATTTTAAATACTAGACTGTACTCAGCAAACAAGTAACACACTCCTGAATTTAAAATCGACAGCACAGTCCATTTAAAATTGATCAGGCTTTACTGTGTGGGCACAGGAGAAGCCTAGGTTTTAAAAGGTTAAATAAATGCCACCAAATTAAAATAGTATATTGCGATACTAGTTCCGTAAGCAGTGCATACGGATCGAGGAAAAAGTTTTTTCAATTTCCGAGATCTGTTATGCACTTATGGAACGAGTATTGCATGCCACTTTTTGCACGATGATTATTTATATCAATTTAATTATATTAATTAGTTATATTTCAGAAAGTGATTCGCATGTGTTGGTTGTTATGGGGACTGAATATTTGTCCTGTTAAAGCCGCCACAAACTGGAGGGCCTTGGTTCCGGTCATTGATAAAGGCTTGTATTATGATGGTTTTACTTACGGCACATGTGCTTTTTGTCATACAGCACTGAGATTTCTTTTGTTTTCATAGCAACTAGATTGCGTATGGGAATGTCAAATTACGATCCACAGCAACAATATTCGTAAGTACCACTAATTAGTTACGTCATGCAAAAAAAAAAAAATTATGTGGTAGTGTTAACTATACTTTTGAAAGTAACACTTATAAGCAAATATCAGGATAAAGTATATACATCAAGCTTGAAGATTATACTTACTGGCTTCTTAGGTGGCGGAGGTTTCTTAGAAGGCTTCTTATCTCCACCATCATCACTAGAACTACTGCTATCATCACTTATATATTCTTTGCTCTTGAAAGCTCCAGATTTAGTAGGAGAAGCTTTTGGTGTAGATTCTTTTCTCTTAGTCTCCTTCTTCTTCTTGTCAGTATCACCGCCAGCAGCACTTGCTCCACCTGAAGCTTCATATTCTTTCATTGCTTTAGCATACTCTTCTTTTAGTTTAGCAGCCTTAGCTTCCCATTCCTGCAAAAAATCAGTTAATACAGTGATAAAAAGAATATAATAATGGAACTTTTATACAGTGAAGCAATATACAGTGCACGCTACTTATTATGATCACTTCAGGATGCAGCTAATCTAATAATTTAACTGACTGATAACAGTTGCTGAATTAAATGAAGGTTTATTTATTTATACATAAGATAATACACTACAAAAACAGAATTAAAAGCTATTTATTCATGCATACAAGATAATATGTAAGTGAGAATCACCGAACCACTCGTAATATAGTGTTAGACTACAAGCAACTATTTTTATATTCAATAAAGAAGTTTTTAATTGTTTCTGTTTTCCCTTTGGATTACATTAACAAAAATTTCATACCCATAGTTTTTTTGCGAAATTTTACTGACCTATGGTGAACACCGCTTAGCAAAACATCTAAAGCCTGTCAGTTCAAGTCTTTTAATTTTACACTAACCATCACTGTATGTCAACACTGTGATCTTCAAAACAACAGCTAAACTGAGGGGTGGAACATGTTTTATTGCTTAAAAGAGAAAGTTAGGGAACACCAAGCCCTTGAACAGGTCATTCTGTGAGCTGGGAACAGAACTGATACTTCCAATAAAACACAATACAGTTGAGTTGGAAACAAAACCCTTCAAAACAAGATTTTGAATGGCATTTAAACACTTTAGCCTTCACTTTTACTGAATATCAAGTATCTCATTTAATTAACACAGTGAAAGTTTATTGGATACATGAACAAGAACTGGAGAGGTCAGGTAATAGAGAAAATATTCATTTCTAGAGATGAGAAGATTGTTTTGTTATATTTGGTTACTTAATAACAATGTATTGCTAATTAAAGTATCTACCCGGATAATAGATGCACTTTTTTCCCAGATTTTCATAACAAAAAACTAGGGTGCAGATGGAGGAAGTGATCATGCATGCTCAAAATTGCGACTGCAACGATGAAGTGGCAAAATATTTAAACAGTACTTACTTCTCCTATGTATGTGTACTCTACAAAGCAACCAGGTATTTCGGAAAATATGTGCAACAGCAATGATATTTACGTCACTCACACACACAAGGTACCAGATACCATACGAATGCAGCCCTCTGTCAATGAAGGTCAATAAGCCTGGTCCTTTTTCTATGTGTTATGTATGCCATTATTTTTTTTATACATGTAAATATTTCATTCAAATGATTATCTTAGCCTGCCGTTAAATGTTAACTTGTAACACTTTTGTAAACATTGAACTGTGTAAACAATAAAGTGCCACTACTACTACTTTCTGGTCTTGGCTTATTAAAATATGATCTCTGCCATATCTTAGAAAAATTCTGAACAAATACCACTATGAGCAAAAATTTCTGTTTGATAAAATAATTATATCTTCTTAAAATACTGTACATATGCAGTATACTGGGATACAAATGTGTTTGTAGAATGGCCCCAAAATGTTGAAATTTACCCAAGTTACCACCTGGTTAGAAGCCTGAGAAAATATTCTATAATGCCGGCACCAGGAAAAATTGAAAGTACATTTTCTGCCTACTTAGTTTCTGATTTTGTTTCTCTTTTACCTTTGTTGTTAGTCTATTTTACTGTCATTAACAAGAAATATGCATTTATTTCTGTGAGTTGGAGTTAGTAGCATTTCTTCTGATGGATCTGGAAATGTTCCTGCCATACATTCAAATTGGTTTTATAAATACACACAATTAATTCTGTTTTCCACTCAACTTCACTAATATAAGTAATGACTTACACATAATGCATTTCACAGCTTCTTAGCTGCATCATCAGATGAGGTCAACTGCCGAGTTTGCTGGAAGACCGGTAGATGTCTCTGTTGGACGTATCAGTGTAGTGATGAGGTCGTTTTCCTTTGGGATATCAAAATTAACCAAGTTATTCCTGTTCCTTTGAATGAAAATTTTTTCCCAGACCGTTAGTTCTATCGGTTTTGTTACAGATTTTAATAATTTAATGTCATCTTCAAATTCATGTTCCGTGGTCCAAAAGTGATGTGCTAACTAACGGTCTGGGAAAAAATTTTCATTCAAAGGAACAGGAATAACTTGGTTAATTTTGATATCCCAAAGGAAAACGACCTCATCACGTCCAAAAGAGACATCTACTGGTCTTCCAGCAAACTCGGCAGTTGACCTCATCTGATGATGCAGCTAAGAAGCTGTGAAATGCATTATGTGTAAGTCATTACTTATATTAGTGAAGAATTAATTGTGTGTATTTCATTACTTCACTGTGAATCCCAGTTACAATATTTGTTTATTATGGTTTTATAAAGTTAGACAGAAATAAAATCAGGTAAACTGATATAACAAAGTGCTAGAATGCTTTTGTAATCAGTGAAAATTGCAATTATGATAGCCCCATGCAGAAAATAAGTTATTTTTGTAATATATCTCTGAGTTAAAATAAGTTATTTTTGTAATATATCTCCGAGTTAAACTGCAGATCGATTCATTAAGCAGGGCTTATGGATGAACTGAGGTCTAAAGTTTGATTCTTAACCTTAATTCATATTGGTATACACTGATATAATATATTCTTAAAATATGTCAACATTTTACAAAATACAATGACAATAATATTAATGATGTAATAGGCCCACGATTCGCTGATTGTTTCAAATTTAAAGCAGCCGTATATGTTATGAATGAATTAAAGTCAATCTGTAATCAATTCTGAAATCAAACTGTCAGGAATTACATTAGGTATATTGCTCCACAGGAGCGAATAAGAAAAATACTAACAATAAAACATAATGCAGATATCGGTAGCCATTCATATTGATAGAAACACAATATCATATCAATATTCAATGAGTAGTTGTGTTTTAAATGTTTTATTTACACTGACATCGTCATGAAGAAATGAATCCACCAAGGCGGGCTAACAATATCAATAACTAAGATAGTTGAAATATAAAAACACTTTGTGCTCCACTCACGTAAGTGGAGCACAAAGTGTTTTTATATTTCAACTATCTTAGTTTAATTTGCCCCACTGTTTACAATACTTCGTTTTAATTTGTAAATATCAATAACGATTGGCAATTTGTTACGCTATGTTTATTGTGGGCCATGCAATAATACTGTAGATCTAATATCATTACAAAATTAATACTTATATTAAACTGGATATTAAAGCATGCTCTTTAATAAGTAATTTCGCCTATTATTTCTATTTACAGAATTGATTACACTAGGACACAGGTTATGGGAACTCGGCCGCTGATTGGTTGGCCAATCAAAATGCTTCGAATTGTCAGAGAGCGAAGATTATATTATAATAGAAGTGACTGTTAATTACTCTTTATTTCGGTACCGGTCAACCGATTTGGTCCAAATTCAATAGGCTTCTTCCCTTGGATGTCATAAATCCGTATACCAAATATATAAGCTTTCATGAACCACAGATTATTGTCTCTGTTGGACACTACATGAGAATATTATAGGAGAAAAATTCCTCCGACACTGGGACTTGAACCCAGGACCTTTGGCTATTCGCGCCAATGATCTACCAACTGAGCTAAGCCGGAGTTCAATTCACAGCGCCAGACGGAACCTCTCTCCTATGACTGATTGCCCTAATGGTCTACCTCACAGACAGACAAGTTATGTCATATGCAGTACTGTGAGGCACACTAATTAGTGATTTTTGTGACTGGGCTCCCACTGTTATTGTACAGTTAACATTTAAGACAGATATATAAGCTTTCATGAACCACAGATTATTGTCTCTGTTGGACACTACATGAGAATATTATAGGAGAAAAATTCCTCCGACACTGGGACTTGAACCCAGGACCTTTGGCTATTGGCGCCAATGCTCTACCAACTGAGCTAAGCCGGAGTTCAATTCACAGCGCCAGATGGAACCTCTCTCCTATGACTGATTGCCCTAATGGTCTACCTCACAGACAGACAAGTTATGTCATATGCAGTACTGTGAGGCACACTAATTAGTTATTTTTGTGACCGGGCTCCCACTGTTATTGTACAGTTAAGATTCAAGACAGATATTTTTCTCCTATAATATTCTCATGTAGTGTCCAACAGAGACAATAATCTGTGGTTCATGAAAGCTTATATATCTGTCTTGAATGTTAACTGTACAATAACAGTGGGAGCCCGGTCTAATTAGTGTGCCTCACAGTACTGCATATGACATAACTTGTCTGTCTGTGAGGTAGACCATTAGGGCAATCAGTCATAGGAGAGAGAGGTTCAATCTGGCGCTGTGAATTGAACTCCGGCTTAGTTCAGTTGGTAGAGCATTGGCGCGAATAGCCAAAGGTCCTGGGTTCAAGTCCCAGTGTCGGAGGAATTTTGCTCCTATAATATTCTCATGTAGTGTCCAACAGAGACAATAATCTGTGGTTCATGAAAGCTTATATATCTGTCTTGAATGTTAACTGTTCACTAACAGTGGGAGCCCGGTCACAAAATCACTAATTAGTGTGCCTCACAGTACTGCATATGACATAACTTGTCTGTCTGTGAGGTAGACCATTAGGGCAATCAGTCATAGGAGAGAGGTACCATCTGGCGCTGTGAATTGAACTCCGGCTTAGCTCAGTTGGTAGAGCATTGGCGCGAATAGCCAAAGATCCTGGGTTCAAGTCCCAGTGTCGGAGGAATTTTTCTCCTATAATATTCTCCATATACCAAGTTTCATGAAAATCCGATAAAGCGTATTTGAGTTATAGTGCCTTTCTAAAAATTACCATTAAAATAAGCACTAAATTGGGCATTACTCTGGTACCGGTCAATCGATTTGGTCCAATATCAATAGAGTTCTTTGCATGGACGTTATAAATGCGTATACCAAGTTTCATGAAAATCTGATAAAGCGTATTTGAGTTATCGGGTGTACAGACACACGGACAGACAGACCATACTGGCACTTAATAAAATTGCAGGTTAGTTCAGTTCAAAAATGCATCCACTGTTTGATTTTGAGACCTTCTTGATATGACTACTTGCAATATTATGGAGTCCATAACTCGAGGTAGTTTTTGATCTTTCAGCGAAGTAAAACTGTCAAGTTGAAATCATGTAATACTTATATTTATTACAGCTGTTTCACTGCATAATATAATCCATCTAATTTCATTATAAAAATACTTACCGATTTATCTTTTAGCTCTCTCCACATTTCTCCTCCTTTCTTGGCAATTTCAGTAATAGCAATGCCAGGATTTTCTTCTTTAATTTGCTCCCTGTTAGCGTTAAGATACAACATAAACCCTGTTGGAGGTCGTTTTGGTTTATTTTCATCCTTTTCCTTCTTTTGTCGTCTCTTACGGGGCTTTTCAGACTGTAACAAATAATAAACTAGTTTATTCTACAGCATGAGACAGCAAACATCACAGTCTGAGCCTAGTGTTGGGAATTGGGTGGTCTCGACTTTACCTGAAAATCTGGATTCAATTACAGCCCAAGACAAGTTTTCCACTAGAGAATTTAACAAACATACCATTTTGTAAACTATTCTAATATTTCTAATATTATTGAAATAAGTAACATTATTCAAACTCTTCACTAGTTTTGATCAGCATATTGAACCAAATAGTTTATAAACTCAATCAAATTCAACTAATTTGAGCAGCTTTGTTTACTTTAAATAATATATATATATATATATATATATATATATATATCATATTATCACAGGTAATGCCATGAGTGTCTTGTAATTTATCTAGGAGAGTTCCAAAACATGCATGTTATATGTGACAAATAATTAAAATAAATAAATAAAAAATTGCAATTGAATTATTTTGATACCATTTTAGATTGAGACATTACTGTACTCTTAAGGGATGGTAGAAGTCTAGATTTAGTCATTTTAGCCAAAAAATGTAATTTTTTAAAATCCTAGTGTCAATAAATGCTCTAGGTATAATTGTGCAAGATTGTATGCTGTTTGGGCACATGGAAATCACCTGTTTTCTCAGTTTCAATTTGCATGTTATTTTACCATATTCAAAATCTATCTTCTCCCACAAAAATAGAGATTCAGCAATGAAAGATTTTCACAATGGACTTTAAGGCTAGTTTACATAATGGCACTAGGTTTCGTAACTAAGTTTTGCAACTTTTTTTTACTTGAATGTGCAAGCGTAAGATGTACTGATGACAATGAGTTACGACACTACGCAGTTTTGGCTGATTCCAACTTTTCACAAAACTATAGTAGTAATTTCGAGGTTACATGTTTATTTAGCTTGTTCATGTTCTTTTAAAATGAAGTGAGAAGTGTGGAAACTGTGAAATGCCTGGATTCAAATGTTTATATGGGATTTTAACAACTTGATCTTCACAAATACGGTGAATCGTGCAGTTCCAATGGAATGATTTTTTAAGAAAATAGGTGTAATTAGTTTCATGAAATCACTTTCATGAAAGTATATACAAAACCTAGTGTCATCATGTAAACTGGCCTTTACAGTGTGTGTAATAAAATTACTAATCAGGTTTTCTGTATAAGCCTTAGTTGTACAATCATATGACAGTTTTTTCAAATATTTTTCATTCCTCTGGATAAAATATTTTTTTAAAACAAAAATCATAAACAATGAAGAACTTTACTAATAGACCTTCAATTTTTCACACATTGTATGGAAATCATTTTGCAAAAAAAGATATCATCAAGGAAAGTGGAAATTCTATGCTACTTAATGAGTATGCCTGAGGCATTGAAAGTGAGAAGGTTCCAAACTGTGTGGTATTTTCTTCCTAGTACAGTGTTGGAAAACTAATTCTCTAAATTACAAGGAATCTCTGTTTCACAAGTCAAAACGTTATCTACAATTTTATGTTGATTTCGAAGAAAAATCTACATATTGCAATGGATACCATGTCATGATTTTCGAAAAATTCTTTCATATCTTTACGTTTCATGCTCCCCTAAGTACGAAACCACCGCCCGTTCAAAAAAATTTTTGTGATATTTATATACAGTAGAGCTTCGGTAATTCGAGCCCCGGTATTTCGAGGTTCCGTGTAATTCGAGCTGGTCTTAAGAAAATTAAAATTTTCCATAAAACTAGAGTAAAATCCCGTTTTTATACGGTGTCCGCTTGTAAGTTTTACGCACTTCAGAATGTGTTACATTTTGAGCTTTCTTTCAATTTTTCCATGTACAAAAATGCAGGTAAAACTGTCCCACTTAGGGTTTCGTTCATAATACACAGAAATTATTTTAAATATTTGCCAATATACATAGGCTACAAGCGTAACACAGGTTGGCCTATGTAGGCCTATTATATTGTTTGTTTATGTGTTTTTTAAAACATTACTATGCACATTAAATATTTATTTATGATTTACCCCTTGATTAGTGATATTCCCGTATAATCCGAGTTTTTTGTAATTCGAGGTAGCCTCAGCCCCAATTAGCTCGAATTATCGGGGTTCTACTGTATATATATATTTATATATATATATATTTATATATATATATATTTATATATATATATCTTTACACGATAGCGGCCGTAATTTTGAAGATATTTGAACCAAATTTTAATATGTTATTTCTAGGCCCAATAGTTCGGACAAGTTCGTTAATGAGCAAAATTGGCCCAAGGGGGTGGTCGGGGGAGGGGGTTGAAATTTTTAAAAATGTATATCTCGGCCCCTATGAAGTATAGAGGGAAACTTTGTTTGAATAAATTAGAGTACTCCCTATGGAGTTCACAGTGACACCAACGATTCGGGGGTTCGAGTGAGGGTGGGGGTGGGGGGTGAAAATTCGAAACTTTTGAAACCACGTCTTGTGGGGTATCGTTGAAAAGCTCTTGATGAGTACTCTACAAATCAATAAATAGTTTCTTGATAGTTCTCATATGACGCGAGATTTTAATGTTTGAAAATAATAACACTTAAAAGAATTATTATAATATCATAATTTTGTCTTGTTTAGCGGCTTTGCTAATTTTATTCATTGCTGATCTTGCGCACGGCCTCCCAGAATATTATATCCTATTCTTGTTGTCAAAACAAATGATTGTAGGCTCTTCCTCTTTACCGAATTCAGTTCTTATTACTGCAGGTTTACCATGCCAAGGCTAAAGAAGAAGAGTGCTATGCAGCGACAATAAATTAAACCAAAAGCACTTCGAAATCTACCTCCGCCTGTAGGCCTGCCTAAAGGGATTTTATTTTATTTAAATTTTATACAATGTTTTATAAAACATTACCTGTGCTTCAGTTTACTTCAATACAAAACTACCTTAAACCAATATTTAAAACATATTTCGTCCCCTTAGAATGAAAACCTCATATCTCATAAAACACATACGTGGCTTTGTCACTTAATAACGCTTCATAGCAATATACTAGGTTTAGTTTTTCCTCTCTAGAGGGCAGCACACATGTTATTATTGTAATATTGGCTGACAAAAAGTCGAGATATGTGTTTTTCTATCTACTAATAAATTAAAAATACTCTTGCTTCTGTTTTGAGACACAAGGTTTTAACTTTTAATGACCTTGGAGCTGCAATGTAGTGAATTTGAATCAGTCCACAACTGATGATGCTTCAGATTGAAGCAAAAGAGCTGTTGTGTAGAAAAGGTTTGTGAAGTAGATTAAGAGCTACTTACGCATTAAATACACAAAGCCAGGCTTTAGCAGACGAATCTATTGCTGGATGAGTCCACTAAAGATTTGCATATGTGTTGCATAAGATAGTTTTTAATAAAAGTTCTCTAATTTTACTACTAATGAGATGAGTTTTTCACTTATTTTTTATGATCCTGGGTAAACAAACCAAATAGATATGGTGCTTGTAGCAATAGTGCATGTTTACAAACTTGGCTTGCTATGGATTTGTTTCTTTTTCTTAAAAACACTTAAAAACAATCATTAAGATAATTTTAAGTAAATTAAATTTATTTACTTAAATTGAAATAACACATCATTATTATCATATTTTCCATAACAAAATGTATCATGTCCTGTTAAAAGTAGCTATTAATATAAAAGGTGCATTTGAACATGTTCATCTCAATTCACAGTGTGTGTAGTGGTCAAGGTCATGACACAGAAATACAGAGATGGTGAGTTTACGTCCACCTCTAGGCAGGTTTTTATTCAATTATTTCTTGAAATACTAGATATCTGAATGACAAGATCTATGATCCTTCAAATAGTATTAACCCATACACATAAGACGCATATAAAAATAATCTTCACTGGAAGACACTGTGGAGACATCTAGGTCTCACAGATGGAACCACATCACCTACAGGTTACCATGGCAAATTTAGCAGCCTTGGCTGATAAAACTACTAGGACAATGAAGTGCTACTTTACAGCGTGTTAACAGTCCAAGAAGCAGCTGTTTTAATAGTAATAGTAATAGTATGTTTATTGTCTTTCAACATTACTGAAATGCAATATACATTGTCAAAGAAATCAGAAATAACATTTCATGCTTTTGAATAGTTTAAAATTCTACCTTGTCCTTACTAAAATATTCTTTTAAACTATAAAAAGGATTTAAAATTAGCCAGTTACATAATTTTGTCTTGAATACATTAAATGGTAACAGCTTTGATTCATTATTTAGCTTATTGTAGAGCTTTAGTCCTATAATACTATAACTGTTTGTACTCTTGCTCAATCTACAGAAGGGTCATTCCATGTCAAGTGAACCAATTTTTTGTCAATTTTGAACATGACCATCTCCGATTTTAGTCATACTTGGTTGTCATGAAGTACCACCTGAGATATGTTAAAGTGCAAAATATCAGATTTTTATGTGTTGTAGTTTTCCAGTTATACCCTTCTGAAATATGGAAAAAAAACAAATTTTCTGCATAAGTGCAATCACAAAATGACGCATAAATCAAGCTGGAATTGACATAGATGAGTGGGAAAAGTACCAAAATGTAGCTTATATTATGAGCTTTAATTTGATATGTCACACGAGTACTTTCGAAAAAAAAATATTTTCAAGGTTACCCCCAAAAAATTTGAAAACTGAATTTTTCAAAAACCTATATTTTGAAAATTTTGAAAAAAATCTCACAGAAACATACATATTTCAGCATCATGTCCTACAAGTTTTGTTATGGGATCGAAATGGGATCATATTTTTTTACATTTATAACAAATACTATGCACGCTGGGTAAGAATATATGGCACCGTAATCTTGCACTTAATTCTAAAATTTCATTACAATCAAAAAGAAAAACTTACAGAAAACATGTTACCTTCCCTTCTTCAATGACAAAAACGTGAATTTATTGTCTACAGTAATTTTCTAGAGCCATGGTTGCCGCATCCATCTCTTCCTTCGAGAGGTAATAACTACGGCCAGTGGGACATGTAGGTTGCACAAGGGTGAGGATCTGAGAGAGAGGCACAGTCAGTTTATTTGGACAGTCACTTTTGAAAGTAAATGATGGAGAAGGACCTGCAGGGTGCAGAAACATCAGTTCCACTATCTGTGCTGTCTCATTTTTGTCCACAACTACACCAAGCCACCAATGATTGTTGTTCTCACATGTAACATATCCTTTTACTTCTGCTAGCTTCAGCCTCTGTTGCACACGTGGTCCTAACACTGAAAAAGTGGATGACTGTTCACTTCTTGAAAATACCTTTGTCAACAACACTTTATCTGACAATGGGATGAAACTGTGGAACTTCTGTGTGCCTGGTATTGCTTTTGTAGACAGAAATCTGTCTGCAAGTATTTTTTCCTCTTTGTTGTATTGTGCTTCATTGAAGAAGAAGAACTGCATGGAGTCGATGTTTTCCTCACTCCATGTAAACAGCTGTGCTGGTGTCATGATTTGATGCTCGTATGGCCGCTGTAGGCTTGCCTTTCCTGCAAGTCTTTTCACAGTACCACCCAGACCGTCACATACTCCTTTCCCATGGGCTGTTGCATAGAAATGCCACTCTGCCTCAATTCCAAAATCATGAACATGGTGGCATAAGTTTGAAAAGTTTTTTCTGTTTTTAAATTGCGCAGCTGCACCATCTGAGAAGTAGTAAATTTTTTTCAAATCTCTAATTACTTCCAACTTCAAATGAGAGATAAGCCTTTTCTGGAATAAATGAACAGCAGTGGTGTCATGCTGTAGACATTCAGAGATACATACAATACTTTTGTAGTGTATATTATGATCATTGTAGTAGACTGCTATAGGAAAAATAGTTGCTTGATCATTGTTCCAATGAAAAGACTGGGCTTCATCCTGTAGTACAAACGAATAATTTTCTGCAAAGTCCATACATACCACAGCTTCATTTACTCCAATATTCTGCTTCAAGTGATTATAATATTCTGCCTGTCTTCTTGCAATAAAAGAATGTCTCTTCAAAATCAACAACTGTTCACACAAAGTTTCTATAAACTCATCTGCAGTTTTGATGAAGGTTACTAAATTACATCTGTCAACAGAAACCCACTGCTTGTATGTAATGTTGTCCACCAGTTCATTATCTAGCAGCAACTGTAACTCATCTTTCAAATTATCTACACCTGGACATGAAGGACATTCATTAAGGTGGCATGCTGTGCCTGGCTCTTCACACATTAACTTCGCTAAACAGGAATTATAATTACTTATATCTGTGCCATCATTCAGTGTAATTTGTTTGGATTTCAACACTTGTAGCATTAATTTAACATTCTGATGCACTGTACAAACGCATACTGTGTGGGTACCACTTCCTCCAGCCAAGACGCAATGTTTAGGTCGTAAATCAGCAAATTTCGAAAATCCAATCTTATCAGTAGGATTTTTGTTTTTGAACAGCTCGTACACTTCCTTCAAGTTGCCCATCACTAGCCTCTTCTGTACATGAATTCTACTACTGTCACCCGTTTTCACAGAAACAAAATCTTTTTTTCCAGGCATAAGACGGCTGACATCATCACTGTTGTAGAACCCTATTACCTTCTCAATCACAGATTCATTTAAAACCTTTCCTGGTTTAGGATTTGGTGTTGCCAGAATACCCTTCGCTTTCACCAATGCTTTAGCTTTTCTTGCCATTCTGTTGCTAACCTGAAATTCATTTTGTATTTCACTGCATGACCAGCTTTTAGGTAGTACTGTTAAAATTTGCAATTTTTCACTAACACTTATATTTTCTTCTTGAAACTTTTCTTTTAGCTGACAAATGACTTCACATGATTCTGATTTATGGTCAACAGTTTTCTCTGTATTTGTACTTGCTGCTGTTAGTACCTTTTCTGTCAAACATTTTTTTATTTTACTGTATTTTTTATCACAGTATGATTTCATTTGCAACTTCCTCTTAGCAACAGGTGACTCCTCTAGAGAGCTTAGAGACTTATTAAGGTACTCTAAGGTAACATCTAAAGCTACAAATGATTCATCAACATTAGTAGGCCTAGTGGTATTGGCTACTGGTACTAAACAGTCATCTGTTGTATCTGTAACCTGTTTCTGCTTTGATAGTTCTTTCCTACAACTGTCACAAATTTTCATACCTACCACAATGGTGTCAAACATGTCACACATCCAGTCAGTAACAGGCCTCACACTTCTTTTCACACCCTGATGTCTGTCTTTCTTGAAAGGGTTGCAGCAGAAAATCTTTGCTGTTTCACTTACTTTTTCAGCCATACTGGGGAAATACACAATGCCTATTTTAATCACTGAACCCACTACTTTACATGCAGCAATACAGTCTTTGTACAGCCTTTGAAGAAAGGAAGCACACTGCATGAGAGTCAAGGCACAACTGAAGCCAGGTCCAACAGGTTACAACTTGCATTCCCTGGCTGACTCACATGCTTGCAGACTGTGTTTACTCATACCCATTTGACCACTTGCACAAGTTGGTATATGCATGTTGGTAAACAACTCCCTGGACAAAGGAATGGATTTTAGAATTAAGTGCAATATTCCTGTGCCATATATTCTTACCCAGCGTGCATAGTATTTGTTATAAATGTAAAAAAATATGATCCCATTTCGATCCCATAACAAAACTTGTAGGACATGATGCTGAAATATGTATGTTTCTATGAGAATTGTTTCAAAATTTTCAAAATATAGGTTTTTGAAAAATTCAGTTTTCAAATTTTTTTTGGGTAACCTTGAAAATATTTTTTTTCGAAAGTAGTCGTGTGACGTATCAAATTAAAGCTCATAATATAAGCTACATTTTGATACTTTTCCCACTCATCTATGTCAATTCCAGCTTGATTTATGCGTCATTTTGTGATTGCACTTATGCAGAAAATTTGGTTTTTTTCCATATTTCAGAAGGGTATAACTGGAAAACTACAACACATAAAAATCTGATATTTTGTACTTCAACATATCTCAGGTGGTACTTCATGACAACCAAGTATGACTAAAATCGGAGGTGGTCACGTTTTTCCATTGGTTCACTTGACATGGAATGACCCAGAAGGGAACTATTGTTAAAGATTGATTCCGTGTGTTATAGCTGTGGACATAACTACGAATTGTAACTGCAGTGGCGTTTTCCTTTACATTAAGTAGGCAGGATAAAAATATACTAGTTGATCATTGTCAGAACTTTTGTTTCTACAAAAAGAGGCTTACAATGTGCAATTTTGTGTGATTTAGTGATTATTCTCAAAGCTTTTTTTTAAGTAAAAGGATACGTGTACTAAAAGAATTTTTAAATTAGTTTAATTGCAAGTTTAAACTTAACTGCACTATGAACTCCCACAGAAAGATCTAGGAGTGATTTATTTATTTGTCCACCTATTTATATATTTATGGAATTCTGTTATCGTCATTTGAATGGGAAAAAATATAATTTATAGTTTTTAGAGTTACTTGAGAAACGCCACCAGGAAGTGAAGTACCTGGTGACAGTGGACGTGCCTATCTATATGTTTGATTAAACGCTCTTGTTGTTTCTCACTAGATCAATGGGCAATATGTCTTGCAGCAATTAATTTTGATCTCTGTTGCCAGGCTTGTTCCTACTTATTTTCTTGCACAAATAACATTCTGCTATTTTGTAGACCTTAAAGAAAACTTAGTATGTCATCTTCTTGGCAATTTTTGTTTGTAAAAAAGAAATATTAGCAAAGAACACAATCTTATTGTTCACCGGAAGCTATTCAACAGCCTTCTCTCGGTAATCACAAGAAGAGATATTGAAAATACCACACATCCTTTTTGAAGAAAATTTAATTTTAAATATTGCAAGTTGTCTCCAAATTTGATTTGACCAACAGTTTGGCCATAATAAAATTTAATATCAGCAAGGAACATAATCTGTTGTTACCACAAGCCATTAAAATGACCACCATTTTGAAATGATTACAGTTCTATGTTCTTTCCAGGTATAAAAACAAATATGCTCATGCAAAATTTCAGCTCTATCATTTGAGTAGGTTTTGTGTCACACAGTGACAGACAAACTCAAAGACACTACTAGATATTTATTAAATAGTAGGCCTATAGATATCTATGGAGTTGCAGCAATGAATTAGTAAAAGAGTGCAAAAAAAATCATGGATTAATTTAAGATGAATAACATTTACAGCTTACTACCACATACCGCATAACAATAATAATAATAATAATAATAATAATGTTTATTAGCCTATGTCCATACAGGTGAGACATCGTCAATATACATAATAACAGTTCTTATAAGACAAAGTCAGCAGTAAGGAATTCGTGTACAGAGTAAAATGGTCTCCTTATTAGCCATGCATATACATAATTTTTAAAACTATTTATGGGTAAGCAACGGACGCTTAAAGGCAGTTTGTTGAATAAATTAATTCCATTATAAAAACAAGTGTTATAAGAACTATTTAAACGACACTTCGATAAATTTAAATCTGCCCTATGTCTTGTATTATAATTATGCATTTCTATATCAGTAAAACTCTCTAGATTATTCTTGACAAATAAGATACAATAAAATACATATAAGTTAAAAACTGTCATAATATTCATTTCAGTAAAAAGAGGTCTACAGCTTTCTCTCTGACTTTTGTTTGCCATTATTTATTATCATAAATATATGAGTGGAAATAGCAAAGGTTGTAAGGCCGGTATTCATAATCGCAATAAGTCATACTTATATCCCAGTCAAAATGAAATCTTGTTGTAAGTCAATTTCTGGCACAAACAAGTCGTACTTATGACGTAGTTACTTTATAAAGTGAGACTTGACAAATCTAACTTATTGCTATTCATAGTCGCTAAAGCACGACTTATTTGTCAAAATAAGCTAAACTTTATCAAGTCAAGAGTCCCCCTGATTTATTTCAGTTTAAGCCAGAATCATCGACAGTGATTTTGAGGATCTGAGTGAGGTATTACAAGAGACTCAGGCCCCAAAGTGTTATTTCTGAAACATGATGAATAATTTAAATTATACAGTGACATGAATTTAAAAAGAGGTTCCGTTTGAAGAAAAATAGTTTTGGAAATTAGCCCTCTTTCATCGGCTTTTCTCTCTGCTGGCATTTCATATTGGCCCAAAGCTTCCTAAGCTGTTTTGAATCTCTCTAGCACCTAATTAATATTGAAATAAATACAAAAGCATACCAGTATTAATACTGAACGATGTCCTAGCTAATATATACACTGGGTATATTCTCAACAGTATGAACTCAAGATATGGAACGGATTTTTCCAGCATAAACAAATTCATAAGTACACTTGGGTTCAACCAACAAGAAACTTAAGGTCCATAATAGACTATTTAGTTGGAAAGCAGTAAAATAAGACAAGAGTAACAAACTGTAGAGTACACCGAGGGGCATTATGTGGCTCTGATCACTATTTGTTAAAGTCGCACGTTTTCTTTCCTTTCATAAATAGAAATAAATTAGATTCCAGTAAAGCTGGCGTACAAACAGGATCTGTCACACCAGTCTATACTAAATATAAATTAGAACAACTTCAAGACCCATCAGTTGCATTTCTCTATAAGCTGAGGTTAAGTGGAAAAATAAAATATGTAAATGAGATGTCAGCAGAAACAATTTACGAAGATATAACGCAAGCGATTCATGAAGCTGCATACGAAAGCCTCGGATTGATTGAGGAAAAATCGAGAAACCAAAGGGTATATTGGTGGTCTGAGGAAATAACAGGGAAAATAGAAGAAAAAAGGCTTGCCTATCAAAAGTGGCTGTCAACAAAGAACCCAGAGGATAGAAAAGATTATGCACGTATAGCTAGGGAGTCAAAGAAAGAAATATTAAAAGCAAAAAATGAATATTGGGAAAGAAGATGCCAAGGTATAAACACGTATTTAGGAAGAACAAAATCCAGAGAAGCTTGGAAAGTAATAAACAGTCTAAGAACAAACGTAAAAATGTACTCAAATATCCAGCCAATAAGCCAAGAGATGTGGCATAATTATTATAGTAAATTAATGAAGGAAGACCGAGACAAATTCATGCAAACAGATAAAACTGTGGCATTTCAAGACAAGATTGATGAAAATGTGGAAGAAATAACGCCAGAGGAAATACAGTATGTAATGAAGACCTTCAAGAATGGGAAAGCACCAGGTCCAGGTGCAGTACACATAGAACTGTTAAAATCAGCACCAAAGGTGCTCAATGAGTACCTTGCAAAAATGTTTAACTTGTGCTTACGTGGAGGTGAATTACCTAAACATTTTAAAGAAGGAAAAAAGTAGCAGAGACGATTGCTCTAATTACCATGGCATCACTGTCCTCAGTACCATTGGGCGCCTGTATGGCAAAGTGTTAAAGGCGAGAATTGAAAAAGATTTTGTTGATCTAGAAGAGCAGAGTGGCTTCCGTGCTGGTCGATCTTGTATCGACAATATTTTTACGTTAAGACAATTGACTGATAAAAGGCTAGCACACAATCTAGAAACCCACTTAGTGTACATTGACCTCCATAAGGCATATGACAGCATCCCATTGATAAAAATGTGGGAAGCTATGAAAAGACAAGGCGTAAAACAAGTATACATAAATGCTGTCAGAGATTTGTACTCAGGAAACACGAGCTGTGTCAAAATTGGAAACACGCTCTCGAATAGCTTCATTGTTGACAAAGGCCTTCGTCAGGGTTGTTGCCTAGCACCAACATTGTTTAAAATCTTCCTATCCGAGGCTCTAAAGAATTGGAGAAGTAAATGCGGCCCCATGGGTATACAGATAAATGATGATGTACTGTATTCACTTAGTTTTGCAGATGATCAAATAATTTTCGCTGAAGATGAAAGTGACACAAACTATATGATTAGAAAATTACAGGACGAATATAGATGCTGGGGCTTAGAAATAAATCTGTCTAAAACTGAATACATGGTTGTTGGAAGTGTAGGAAGAGACATAGTATTAGAAGATGGCTCTATTATTAAGTGCTGTAAAACTTATAAGTACCTAGGAACAATGGTATCAGACGAAGGAAGTAGCGAGATGGAAATTAAACACAGACTACAAAAAGGAAGATTTGCCATTAGACAACTACATTCTATAATTTGGAACAATACCATACAAACAGATATAAAGAGAAGAATATATAAAACAATAGTTGAAAGTATTATGTTGTATGGGGCTGAGCTATGGGAGGTTTCAAAGAGAAATGAAAACAAATTAAAAGCAATTGAAATGGATTATTGGAGAAGAAGCTGCTGTGTCTCTAAACTTCAGAAAATAAAAAATGAAACGATACGAGAACAAATGCAAGTGACAGCAATAAATATCATCGACACAATTGAGGGACGACGTCTAAGCTGGTATGGTCATTTGAGAAGAATGTCACCTGAAAGATGGCCATTGAAAATATATAATTGGCAGGCTTCTCGCCGAAAGAAAAGAGGAAGACCACGACTACTGTGGAGTGAGTGTGTGAGACAGTCCATGGAAGATAGGCAGATGACAGATGAGGACTGGAGTGACAGAAAAAGATGGAAACGTGGATGCGAGAGACGCCGTATGGTGTAGATAAACTCGCCTATATATATATATATATATATATTCTCAATAAACTATTCATCAGCTTACTTACACGCTTCGAAAATTCCACTCCTCATACAGTGTCAGCAATGTACTGATTTTTACTGGATATATTTTTTATTATTATGGCATATTTCAGAAATGTTAAATGCATAGTTGCATATACATTTGGAGGTTCTTTACTGCATTCCAAGCTCTAGGGATAAGTGAAAATTGATGAACATGACTGATATAATCAAAAAGCAAAGAAATAATGTATATTACTCAAGTACATACCACAGTTTTTGTCTTTTTAGGTTTCTTTTCTTTCTTTTCTTCTTTCTTCTTTTTCTTTTTCTCACCACCAGAATCATCTGATCCTTCATCAGAGTCTGATGGGGTAGGATTACTATCATACCTGTGTAATTAATAAAAAGGATAATGAAAATCAACAAAAGAGTTTTAACGTACATCAGTTGGTATCAGTTGTGAACAAATATCAAAGAAACAAGCTTTGCAATTAAAGGTAACTAGTGAAGTGTGAAGTGTTTTATGTAAAATCAGTTTTAAGTTCTGTTAGTAAAATAATCTAGTTACAAGTTTAAGCATTTTGAAATTAACTGAATAATAGCCTGTAGTAAACATTTCAATTTGAGTTTTCAACTTTAAGACAGAATGGAACTTGGCTAATTATTAAATCTGACTTTTTTATTTTCTTTCTGACTGAACTGATTGGTAAAACTGATGGCTAATTTGAGACATTTCTACCGTATGAGATATACAGTAACACAAAAACTTACTTTTAACTTGTCAGACAGTATACAGAAAAAAGTTATTCACGATTATAATATAAGAATGAGAAATGAGAACTCACTCTTCGGCTACATCACTTTCTTGTTGGTCTGGATTGAAGTCTTCGTCAGTAGACTCGTCCTCAGAATCACCACCTGCATCATCATCTCTTTCTTCAGCCTCAGCTTTGACTCGTGCAAGATATGCATCAGGCTCATCCTCCTGGTCTGAGTCGCCAAAATCGTCCGCATATGTTGGTTTGTCCTAAATAAACAATGTTTTAAATCAGAATTAATTTATATGAATCACTGACCCATTTTCTCAAACACGAATGTAACCAAAGTAGATCTCGTATATAAATTCACGTCCATCCAGTGCATAAGAGGACCAACAATGATTATGATTTTACATTTTACATTTTACTAGAATTGTTTTCTTCCAATGTTGTAACTCATTGTTAATTTGCAAAGTTTTGAAGCATTGAAGATTGTTGTTGTTATAATAATAATAATAATAATAGCAACAAGAATAATAATCATACCAATAATAATAAATAATAAAAATAAAAATAATAATAATACTAATAAATAATAATAAAATAAAACAAAAAATAATAATAATAATAAAAGTAATAATAACAAAAACAATAAAACAAAATAATAACAACTATAGTAATGTTTTATTTGACCTGGCAGAGTTAAGGCCTTATCTTCCACTCAACCAGGAGAAAAAAATGAAATACAACTACTTACAAAATAACTGATTATACCTAGGTACAGTCGGTCAAATAAAAAACGTCGGGCGGTATTTGATTAAGTATCACGAACGAGCATATGCGCATGTACAGGAAGACTTAAGGTTAGGTTCACACACGCCTCTTGTCTATCCATGTATTTTATTGATTATTTAGTCAGTTTTGTTCCAAAACAAACATGTATAGAAGGCTGTGGCTATATGCCTCAAATCCGCCATATTCTTGGCTGCAAATTTTTATAATATTAATAATTAATAGATTCGCGAGGAATATGTTTATTCAAGGAGCATTTTTTTAAGATTTTATTTTATAATACCGGTACTTCTAGTGCAAAATCGATAACTTACGCTCAACTTCTGCAACCAAATCTTAGCATCGAAATACGCGTCCAGCCAGATCAACGTTTGCTATGAAAACTTCCGGTCGCATTATAGTAAAGTTCCCACCTCTTAGCTGCTCTTTCATAAATATCGAACCTTCTCGCTGCTTCAGAGACCGAAAAATGCAGGTCAATTACAGCCCTAACTACACTTTCTCTCACGTTAGCATTTGTATGTGGCGATGACACAAAGCAAAATGAATTATGACAATGCATTAAGTTGAATTACGTATGTTGCGCATTCCGTGATGTTCATTTTTCCCTCCTTGTTCAACATTTTCCCTCCTGCCGCATGGCCTCATATGTTCCGAAAATGACCTGTATTTTGTGTTTTTTATAGGAAACTTGTGAACTAATGCTTCAAAACTTTAATTTTAACAGCATACGAGTCCCGACGTTTTTTATTTGACCGACTGTACAATAGGTGATCCTATAAGTAATATTATACAAAAACTAAAAGTTTTTAATTATTAACAGAAATAATCATCTTAGTAATAACTGAACTATGTCTTCTTACAATGTAATTAAAAATAAAATAAAACCTACATTAAGAAAATGGAGGAAATAAAACATTAGCATACTGAGTTTTTTCTTTTCTTTTTTTAACAAGAATGTAAGGATGTACAAACTGACATAACTATTAGCAAGTATCATTGATAAACTTCATTTCCTTAATGATCTACGGAATATGCAGTTTGTTAAATATTCGGCCTAACTGACCCTTAATAATTTTATTGGAGTTTTTAATACTGATTTCAGCAGGGATTGCTGGAGGCTTTAATGAGCATTGTACAGCATTGTAGATGTTTCAAGTAAACAAAAATTTATTCAACAACAAACAGCTTAAAATTTTATGAATTTTGCTGAAAATGACACGATAGTAATAATTTGCGACTATATTCATCTTTTGTTTTTGGGAACACATTTCATGATATGAGGAGCTTGTGTTATCCACGTATTTAATCAGAAGTCCATAACAAATGCATATTTGCAAAAATCAGTTCTATAGAATATTCCTTTTAAATTAGTTTTTGTTGCCACTTGTTAACTCTGTCTTCCTGTTTCTATCATGATAATAATTATTGCTTATTTTACATTATTATAATAACTATTTTTATCACTTGAGTCGTGACATTCTTCTCAGCTTTTGCAATTCTCTCCTGGTAATTTTTCATCATATTAGCTTGTTTACTTCTTAGTATTAAGATCAGGTTGGCATAGCCCATCTATTGTAAAACGCATCAAAAATTGTAACTCTGGAACTGCCTTCAGGAAAGAGTTCCTGCAAAGGTTTCAGGACCAACCCATGTATCATTATTTTTCTTCTTTTTTAATCGATTAATATTGATTCAGCTTGTATTTTTTCTATGTATTAATGTCTGTTTTATATGTATTCTTGTGATTTTTTATATACCGTAATTTTATTTACATGGTACAATGTAAGTGTGGTATAATAAAAAAAAATCCAACATGTTGTGATTATTGATCTTCATAAATACCCTGGACAGCCTATTTCCCTTATGTAGGTACAGTATTAATATTCCTAGGAAAATATAAGGAATCAATAACCACTTCTAAAGCTCAGAGTGTTCAAATAATGACCAACAGTATGGATTTTGAGTGAAAATATATAACTTACAGATTTCCCTCTATTCTTCACACGCAGCTTCTTGGATGTGATGAAGTCAAAAAGTTTTCCATATTCATCCTTTTCAATGCTGCTGAATGTATGTACAACTCCCGACTTGGTTTCCACTTCAAAGTCAAATGATCTAAAAATAAATATTAAATTTGTTTACTGTTTTTTTTGGGGGGGGGGGAGGGGGGGATACCTTAATGTTCTGAAAGTAATTACTGAGAGTTGAACACTTCATCAAGAAATGTGTTAATAATTATCATTAATGTATTTTTAATAGATAGATAGTTTATTGAGTATTAAGAAAATTGTTACAAAAAAATAGTTCTATGGGTCTTTACCCAGGTTCCTGTTCCAATACACATCTAATCAGAATATAGTTTCTTTACAGATATGAGTTAACATTTGTATTAATTTTTCACCTTGCTTTCCTTTTTCTCAACCAGAACTATTTCTTCTTCACTCTAATAAAAAAAAACTCCCTTATTCTGTTTTCATTCTAACATCAAAGCTAAAGTAAATAAAAACCAGTATGTCTGTCTAAGTCTTTTGACATATGAATAATGTGCTAGAGTGAGACAGATGTACTGGTTTTTGTTTACCGTAGCTTTGTTCTTAAAGAGTGAAAAACGGTTTAGCTTCCATATTTGCGCCTTATCATAAAACGTTTTTATCAACCCAACCTCTTCTCTCATTTAGTCCATTTTTCTAGTATGAATTTAGATCTCTATCCCTCTGTTTTCTGACAATCGAATAAAATGTGAATATTGTCTTCTTCTCTTTCACATATAGGCAAATGCCCCGTTCAATGGCTTTTCTAAATCCCATGATCTTCCAAACCCCTGGTCTGAACCAAGCAATGCCATTAACATTTGTACTAATTTTTCACCTTGCTTTCCTTTTTATCAACCAAAACCATTTCTTCTTCACTCTAAT
Organism: Ectobius pallidus; assembly: GCA_964059195.1. Taxonomy (NCBI): domain Eukaryota; kingdom Metazoa; phylum Arthropoda; class Insecta; order Blattodea; family Ectobiidae; genus Ectobius; species Ectobius pallidus. The sequence continues at coordinate 109,542,038 of CAXKWD010000002.1, forward strand.
AAAAAAAATTTCCCTATTCTGATTTCACTCTAAAAACAAAGCTAAAGTAAACAAAAACCAGTATGTCTGTCTCAGTCTTGAAGCTGGTATGAGACCCCCTACGAAGTTTGTACGGCACCCTATGGAGACTTTCTTCCCACTGACCGTTAAAATTCAAATATCCTAACTTTTCTTCTTCAATTAAGACAAAACCAAAATTACGACACCTATATTAATATTACCGTTCGATAGATTTATTTACTCCCTTTCATTTCATATGTCACTCAATTAATATAATTACAGGACTAATTATTTATTCGGTTTTTATTGATTAACATATAAAATTTACATCTCTTCATAGAGAATTTTACACCACCGAACTCAGCGAGAAACAAGCTACCGGAATATGATATTCAATTTTTCCTCGATAATTCCAATTCGGAATTATCAAGGAAAGTTCCAATTTCTATAGAACTGTCTCTCCCCCGCTAGTTTTCGAGACATCTTCGTAATTAATGGCTGTTCCTGACAGTCTGACTTTTGTTCCTTCAGGATTCCCGGATTCTTAACGTCCTCTTTAAAAACTTTTCAACCAATAAACACCCGTGGCGCGAAGTTGTCACCCAATAGGGCCCGTATTATGACCAAATTACGTCACATCCCCAAAATGTATAAAAAGGACCTCCGCCATCAAATCGGGGCACTTCATACAATTTTCCAGACAACTAGTCCACGCAACTCGCCTGTGCATTATGCACACGAAGGATAAGTTACTCTATAAACACCGTGTGTTTATAGGCCTATAAAGTTGCTGTTTATTTTTCCGTATAGGATATTTCAGTACGGATCCATAATAATTAAGTCTACGAATTGTAAGCGTAACTAGGCGAGGTGACGTATTATATTAGCAAAGTGTATGTGACGTGGACGAAGTATAAATAGGCCGCCATTCATATGTGAGGGTACCTAAACCAAAAGTGTACGAATGACGATATATTTTTGTCATAAAAGTTTTAAAATATATAAGTATATTTTACATCGTGTGCCTTTTATGTACATGTATAACCCCTGTGCAATATCCTAGCTGTTGTGATTGTTGGTGCTTGAACACAGACGTCGCCACCACGAAGCCCTTGCTCGATCCGACTGACTACGCCGGCAGCTCACACCTTACAGGTACACGATCAACTGATTGACGCCCAAGCGAACGGCTTCATAAGTGACGCCCGAGCGAACGGCTTCATAAATGACGACCCAACGTATAAGGCATGAATGATGTTCTGTGTTTTATTAATTAGTTTCAACAATCAATTAATCAACAACACTATTCATTACTCATCACACCAACTGGATACGAGTGAAAGTTTTTCTCCATCAGCCCTCCCAAGTGATTTTTTTGTCCACGAAGTAATTCTAAACCCTCCTCAAACTATTCAGCGGAACGAATTCGTCATTGGACTACTGACCTTCTCGAGACACCATTGAGACCAGCTGTACGACCATAAAGTTTGCCTGTGAGTACAAATTTCTATTCATCTTATTGTTCTGTAAATAAGAGTAAAATTTCATTTTTCTAAAGCTTCATATTTTTTCTTCGTTATTACACGAGATTATAAATATTTTTGATTATCTATATACAATTATATGAAATTACGGAACAATAAGATCACTATGTCAATTCGATCTGCCTCACCGATGGATACTCTTAATGAACCTGTGCATGAAAGTGAAAGTGTGCATGAAATTCATACTAGTGCTGCAAGTACAAGCGAACCTGCCGGTGTAATTTCTTCAGGCGATAGCTCGAATCCCCCCTCACAGCCTGCTCCCAGTCAGTGTGACATGTTGGCACAGCTAACTAATTTAATTTCCAGCATGGAAAATAAACTTACTGCACAAATTACACAACAGGAAAATAAACTTACTGCACAAATTACACAACAGGAAAACAAACTTACTGCACAAATTGCACAACAGGAAAACAAACTTACTGCACAAATTACACAGCAAGAAAATAAGCTTACAGAACAAATAACACAACAAGAGAACAGAATTACCGAACAGATTACACAACAAGAAAACAAACTGACTGCACAGATTACACAACAAGAAAATAAGTTTTCTACCATTTCAGAACAACTGGACAAAGTCACTACACAAAATAACGAATTAATTGAAACTATGTCACGTCAACAAGAAGCACTAATTGCTCAAATGGTCGACGTTGATGTGAGGATATCACACCAGGTCGAGACATTGGAGCGAAATACACAACAACAATTTGAAACTGTACAACAGAACCTACAGCAGAACTTAAATAATACTGAAAACAATACTAAACATATTGGCACTTTACAACATACTGTGGAACAAAACACACAAACCACGGGGAAGGCTATGAACCTCATTCAGTCCACGAGTAACCAAGTACTTAGGCTCCAGTCAGAATTAAAACGAGTCAATTCCAGGTTACAAGAGTGCGAGGTCCTACTGGAAAATCCCCCTCCCCCTCCCCCAGTGGCTAATGATAGTCAGGCTAAGGATTCAGAACCCCAAAGTGTACCTAAACCACAGAGTACCCCAGCACAGGGAAAACAAGTTCCAGATGCTGTGCCCAGTACCTCCCGTACGCCATCGGAGTTACATGAAACTACTGCTAACTGTAAAATCGATGACCATATGAATTTGCATAGTGTATTGAATTCTACAGATTTGCCTTTGCCTTCGTTCGCAAATGAAAATGACCAGAATCCTGTGAGATTTCTGAAGCAGTTAGAGTCTTATTTTTCACTAAGAAATATACCTTCCTCCTACAAAATGGCGATAGTAGAAAGAACCTTGAAAAAGAACACGTTAAGGTGGTTTCATGTAATTACCGAAGCGCATCCTATGAGTTTCGAGGAATTTAAGAGCGAATTTTTGAACCAGTTTTGGGGTCCGTTGCAACAGGGTAAAATCAGGGATAAAATCTTTCATGGCAGATACGACAGGAACATAGGCATGTCATATACGGAGTATTTGTTGTCGCTATGTGAGTTGAGACAATTATTAGTACCAGTAATTCGCGAGGACGAATTATTATATGCAATTCCGTCGCATTTCCCATCTTACATCCGGAATTCCTTGATTGTTGCCTGTCCAAAATCTATACCAGAACTTATGAAATTGCTGCAATCTTTACAAGAGCCCAGCCAAGGCCGAAGTGATTTCAGAAATAATCCTCCAGATCGTAATTCCCGTAGGCCTACTAATAACCAAGTAAATAATGGCAATAGGCAGATTAATATGATAAGAACTAATGGACTTTTTGAAGTCGAGGACGGGTCACACGACAGTCCGAAAAACGACCAGCCTTCTTATCCGCGGGATATCGCATATTCCGAAAGTGGTAATGAGTATCATAGTGCGAGGCCACCTCAAAATGGACGAGGTTACTACCCGCAACAGGGAGGTTTCAACCAACGTAAAAGTTTCCAGAATAGGTATTCCCGGGGTTGGAATAATAATTATAGGTCGCAGCCATATGGCGGACGCAGTAACTTTCAGAGAGGGAACTGGAATCGAACCAGGGATTTCAATCGCCAGGGATATCGACGCCCAGCGTACAATGGAGTCCGGAATAGTAGCAGTTCATATAGAAACCAAGGAAGAGTAATTGATAATAAATATGTACCATATAATAGGGATAATTACGAGACAGTCAGCCATGGGGAAAACGATCGCAGACAGAACCAGGAAGTAGAAACACCCCGACAACAAAGCCGACCACTCACCCCTCAGAACCGTGAAGAATCTTTAAACAATTAAGGGTCGAAGGATTTCTTCCAGTCCCAGGCCCGTGTGTTACTCATAACAATGGAAGACCCCTAGAGTCAATCGACACAACACCCGAACTGCATGTAATAAATAACACAGTAAATAATAAGAGTGAACTCATTCAGAATACAGACACAGAGGAGCTGGTAACCATAGGAATTTTGCAGAAAGGTGGCAATGAATTAAATAATACAGACACAAGACCACCCGTGATAAAAGCTAAAATTGGGGATAAGACCTATGAGTTATTATTGGATACAGGTAGTGATGCCCAAGTGATGTCAAATGAAGCATTTGAGATTTTACGACACGATAATGTACTTACTGAAATATTACCTGTACACGCTATGACTGCATTATTAGCTATTGGACAGAAGAGAAGTAGGATAAAGTACCAGTGTATGGTCCCCATTCAAATAAAGGATCAAACTATAGATGTTCTATTCTTAGTAGTCCCGGGTTTGAACCAACCTTTTATTATCGGTTGCGGGATTTTTCGTGAACTCCAAGCTATACTAAATTTCAGAACCAATAATATGCAGATTATCGACGAACGCGAAACAGAACAGATTGTACCTTTTGTGAGACCTGATATTGTAGTTTCTAATGATGACGATGAAAATGATATCGGTAAGGATCAAATGTTTGTGGAATATATAAATGTCAATAATATGAATGTCGCTAAGTTAATATGCGGAGAGGAATTAAGAAATAAAGATGCTCTTGCTAATATCCCTGATGATAATGATATTACGGATGATGAAAATGATGATAATTTTTGCGGGGAAATCGACGAGCAGAAAATTTTCTGGTTAGGCGCCAATGATCAAATTATCGATAATGTGAATAATAAGGACCTCGATGAAGGGATTAGAGCCGTGATTCAAGAGAAGGTGGACGGAACACATGACCTCACCCCCCTACAGAGACAGTCATTATTTAATATTTTATGGGAGAACAGGGATGCTTTTCATACTTCGCCCGGCCTTTGCCGACTTTATTCTCATAAAATAGTCAGAACTAGTGATGTCCCAGTTACGCATAAACCAAGATCTATTCCCGCCGGTCTCCGAGACCAGGTGGAGCAGGTGATCGCTGATATGATCCGAGACGGAGTTTTAGAACCTGCGAATACAGTAAACAATAACCCCTTGTGCATAGTACGCAAGCCCTCAGGACAAATAAGACTTACAATTGATGCCCGCTCGGCGAACAATACGACGCTGATGGACCATTATAGACCGCTTACATGTGACGAGCTGATCTCGCGCGCCGTGGGTGCTAAATATTTCAGCTCGACAGATCTGGTCAGTTCATTTTGGCAAGTACCTTTGGACGAAGAGTCTAGGGACTTGACCGCGTTCACTTTTGGCGGTCGTCAACTACGGTTTACCCGCTGTCCATTCGGCAGCAAGACTAGCTCCTCAGGCCTATTACGAGCCTTAGAGAAAACGTTCCAAGGTGATAATACTGACTTTATAATACAGTATATCGACGACATATTACTGGTATCAGAATCAATAGACGACCATATGAGACACATTAACTACACACTTAGTAAACTACGGCTAGCTGGATTTACTCTGAATATAGAGAAATGCCATTTCTTCAAGAAAGAAGTGAAATTTCTCGGATATATTTTTTCTTCAGAAGGCTACCGTATGGATCCTGAGAAAGTCGAGGCTATAAAAAGAATACCTTCCCCTCGCACCATAAAACAGCTGAGACGTTTTATAGGAATTTGTAGCTACCAGTCCAGGTTCTTAGTAAATTTTGCGCTAGAACTTCAACCCTTAAATCACTTGCTAAAGAAGCAAACAAAATGGCGATGGACCGAAAGTGAAGAAAGGGCATTTAATAAAATTAAAGATTTGTTCGCTGAATCCATAATGTTACAAAAACCTGATGACTCCCTCCCGTTCCATATTCAAGTGGATGCCTCGTCGAAAGGCCTCGGTTCGATCCTATTTCAAGAGATAAACGGCGAAAAGAGAATTTTAGCGACGACAAGTAAGTCACTAAACGCCCGCCAGTCACGCATGTTCCCTACTGAACTCGAAATCTTTGCAGTCTACTACGGGATACAGAAGTACAAGCATTACATCTATAATAGGAAGATCATAGTATTGTGTGACCACCTAAGCCTGCAATTTATAAATCAATGTAAGCTTTCTAACAGCCGTATCAGTAGATTTATATTGGAGTTGTCACAATACGACTTGGAAATAAGGCATGTCAAGGGCACCTCTAACCAATTCGCGGACCAATTATCGAGGTTACCTAACCCCCAAGGCCTAGACCAGCTTGCCGGTCAAGTAGAGAAGGAAATAAGGATTATGAAAATTAATCTGCGGGATAAATATCATCTGAATGATAAACTCAAGAACATAAGGCAGCTCCAAGCGGGAGATCAAAATCTTCAAAAGCTTATGGGTAACGCACGGGACATCGGGACAATCCATGTAATGAATGAGGATACAGAGAACACTGGAGAAACAGAAAACTCAGAAAATGGTGCGATAAAACCCTTTTCGATTGGTATGAAAGAGGGAATCTTATACAAGCTATGTGGTACTCATAACGCAACGTGGAAAACTTATATCCCTGAGGCAATGGAACGAGACTTAATAGCCAGTTACCATGAGAATTTAGCTCACAGTGGAACTGATAGGTTAGTAAATGCCATAAGTCAGCATTTTTATGTGAAGCACCTAGGACGTAAGGTCAGAAAGTATGTTTCCACTTGTCATCTATGCCAGATAGGAAAAATGCGTAATGTTGCATATGACGTCACACCAGGTGCTATTGAGGCTACTAAGCCGAAGCAATTAATTTGCGCAGACATTTTAGGACCCCTGGTAAAATCTAACTTCGGAAATCAATTTATCTTAGTTATGGTTGACGTGTTCAGCAAATTTGTGAAGTTATATCCTCTCCGTAGGATATCCACTAAAATATGTGTTGCTAAAGTAAGAGATTTTATTTGCGAGTTCGGCGCTTTTGATTTCATTTTGACAGACAACGCGAGTATTTTTTCAAGTAGGCATTGGACAACGGAACTTAATAAGCTAGGCGTGAAAATCCGCCACTGCTCCTCTTTTTATCCCAGAGGTAACCCCTCTGAACGCTATATCAAAAGTGTGATTGGTTACCTCCGATTATTGTCTCACCGGAAACACCAAGATTGGTTTCGTCACCTGAAGACGATACAGGCGATATTGAATGAAACGCCAAACGATGTTACTAAAGAAATCCCTATTGAAGTGATTAAAGGTACGGTAGTAGGGCCTTTGTTTTCCAACACTCCACCAATTTTACCTACGTGTGCTCCGCGGGACACAGATGTTTGTAAGGAAATAATGGCTCGGTTACACAAGCGATGGAAAAAGCGCAAAGAAAAAAGACCGTCCCATAAACCTAAATGGCAACCACGTCAGAATGAATTGGTATTGGTGAAGAACTTCCCCCTTTCAAGTGCTATCAATCAGAGGCAGAAAAAATTTTGTTTACCCTACCGAGGTCCCTATTGTATTCAACGGCAATTTGGTACGGACACTTTTGAGGTGTCAGACCCAAAAGACGCCAATAAAATATTAGGTCGGTACCATAAGCAATTACTAAGGAAATACCGTACCGAATCTTCATAAGAAAACCCCTAAATGGGAAGAATAAGAATAGTATTGTAAGTTATGTACGAAGCAAGGACCTTAGAATGGACAAAACACGTTCTTGAAACTAAATTATATGCATATATTCGTCATCGCGGACCTCGGATCTATATACACATTAAACGCAGCGGGTGAGGTATTTTCCCCGTTGCGAATGCACCCTCAGTATTAGAGAAAATGTATCCTACTCCGAATAGACAATGGACAGGATGTAGATATGGCATTTGGTGCAGGACACCAACCCATACAGTTTCGGCGAATGTAAAGGAACTCCGATTAAGGTTTCCTATATGTAAATATTTTGTAAATAGTGTATATATGATTATGGTAAATACTCATACTGCAAGGCAAAGCTGAAGTGATGTGATATCGATCCGACAGCCGAAATTACGAATTTGTGAATTTAATACTATATTATCATTTCAAATTTTTAAATTTTTATTTTTAATATACACTTCACATGGAAAATATTTAGCTACAAAATTAGAGATATGTATATGATTTAACCCTTTGAAACTCATAAATCTCACCTAATAAGTTACACCGTGCCTAAGAAATTACCGTAAGGTAAGTGTCCGATGTAATATTTGTATGAACTAAATGTATAATAATACCTGAGAATTTCATGCAGTGCAACAACGAAAATAATTAATAATGTGACGTAGTATTGATGTAACGATAATTAGAGAGAAAACTGTTAATTATGTACAATACCATGAGTATATAGATATTCTTACCATGAGTAATGAGTAACAAAGGATATACGAATTCATTATTAATTAAGAATTCGAGACTCTGAAATTAAAGGTCACATTAAACATATTTATAAGAGGTATATGCAGTAACTCAGAATTATTTTAACATAAGTTCCAGTGAATGAAATACATATAGAGTTACCTGACGGAAAGGCAGATGGATAACATTTGTGATGGATGGAAATTTCGTACAATTTATTGTACAATAAAATTTGTACAACTTAGTACGTAAGAAAATATTTCATATTTTAATGTGAAGGGTATAGCTACTGTCTAATTAATGTGTGAAAGGAAAATACTCATATGAGATAATTCCATATTTGATTTAAGGATAATTACATAAAGAAATAAGTTGATACTTCAATTTTTAAGTACGATGTCAAATTACAAAGGAATAAGTTAATATTTCATGTTTTTCAATTTTAGATACATGAAAATTGAATTGATATAATTACTTTTCAACTACATAGGAAATAAGTTGATATTTTTATTTTTCAGATACTATGAATACATCAAGTAAGTAATTATTAGAATTAAGGGTACTATGTTACTCCTATATGTTATTACAAGTAAGAATTGCAACATTAACACGTACAAAATACCTTTGCTCATATAATGATATTTTTGAAGTCGAGGCAAATCAAAATTTTTTTAATTCAATAACCATATTCTACGAATATCGTCATTTTCTTTATAAAATTTTTGACTTGGGTCAAATGAAGCTGGTATGAGACCCCCTACGAAGTTTGTACGGCACCCTATGGAGACTTTCTTCCCACTGACCGTTAAAATTCAAATATCCTAACTTTTCTTCTTCAATTAAGACAAAACCAAAATTACGACACCTATATTAATATTACCGTTCGATAGATTTATTTACTCCCTTTCATTTCATATGTCACTCAATTAATATAATTACAGGACTAATTATTTATTCGGTTTTTATTGATTAACATATAAAATTTACATCTCTTCATAGAGAATTTTACACCACCGAACTCAGCGAGAAACAAGCTACCGGAATATGATATTCAATTTTTCCTCGATAATTCCAATTCGGAATTATCAAGGAAAGTTCCAATTTCTATAGAACTGTCTCTCCCCCGCTAGTTTTCGAGACATCTTCGTAATTAATGGCTGTTCCTGACAGTCTGACTTTTGTTCCTTCAGGATTCCCGGATTCTTAACGTCCTCTTTAAAAACTTTTCAACCAATAAACACCCGTGGCGCGAAGTTGTCACCCAATAGGGCCCGTATTATGACCAAATTACGTCACATCCCCAAAATGTATAAAAAGGACCTCCGCCATCAAATCGGGGCACTTCATACAATTTTCCAGACAACTAGTCCACGCAACTCGCCTGTGCATTATGCACACGAAGGATAAGTTACTCTATAAACACCGTGTGTTTATAGGCCTATAAAGTTGCTGTTTATTTTTCCGTATAGGATATTTCAGTACGGATCCATAATAATTAAGTCTACGAATTGTAAGCGTAACTAGGCGAGGTGACGTATTATATTAGCAAAGTGTATGTGACGTGGACGAAGTATAAATAGGCCGCCATTCATATGTGAGGGTACCTAAACCAAAAGTGTACGAATGACGATATATTTTTGTCATAAAAGTTTTAAAATATATAAGTATATTTTACATCGTGTGCCTTTTATGTACATGTATATGAATGAATGAAAATGAATGGGTTGGGCCCTTTCGGTCCCGTGCACGTAGGCCACATAATTGGGCCCATTGTGCCCCTCTTACTGGAGAATTCATTCAAGTCCTGTTGCCTTCAAGAAGGACAGGATAGATCTTGGGTTAGTTCTCCTTATGTCATCTGGTCTCAGTTTATCCGAGCCCAGGAGAAAGTGTCTGATTGTAGCAAGTGCTTCGCACTCGCACAAGATGTGTAGAGAGGACTCATCTTCTCTACCACACTTCCTACATGTGGGATCCGCACTAAGCTTCATCATATGTAGGTGTCTCTTTAGGGTGTTATGTCCTGTTAACAGGCCAACTACACCTCTAAGTTGTACCCGGTTAAGGGTTAACAGAATCTTGCTGTTCTTCTTGCTAGGTCCCTCGATCATAGCTCGAGCCTGCCTAGCAGTAGTGAGATTACTCCAGAAAGTGCCATGCTGATGAGACATCCAGTCTAAGACCTCACGTCTGGCCCTTCTTGGAGTAATACCAAGGACAGGTTCCGGTCCAATAAAGACATTGGCCGAGCCCTCCCTTGCTAGCTTATCCGCTAGTTCATTTCCTCTGATTCCAGCATGCCCAGGAACCCAGCAAAGCTGTACTGGTCGGCGGGAGCAGAGAATATCCAAGGTTTTTTGGCACTCTCGTACCAACCTAGACCTTGTTGTACTGGCGCATAGTGCCTTCAGGGCAGCCTGGCTGTCAGAACAGATACTAATCCGACCTTGCAGCCAAGGCATCCCTAAAATATGATAAGCACAGGCCAAAATAGCAAATATTTCAGCCTGGAATACTGTAGTATAACCTCCCAAAGAGTACGACAGCCTCGTCTTAGGCCCATAGATGCCAGCCCCAGTCCCCTCGTCCGTCTTGGAGCCATCCGTATACCAGACAAGCCCCTTGACAGACTCCGGAGCCCGTGGGCCACGAGTCCATTCCTCTCTGGGCGGAATACTGACCCTATATATAGAGTCAAAGTTATAACTTGGCTTCATATTGTCACAGCCCATCGCAAGGATAGGCTGCGACTTCTGAAGTCTGCTAAGTATTTCTCTGTGTCCTTTAACTGGATTTTTAAAAGACCAACAGCCCAAACTCCAGAGACGATGAGCAGTCACTCCGGCCTCTCCCTGAATAACTAGATCCAAAGGAGGTAAGCCAAGCAGCGCCTCAAGGGCACTGAGCGGAGTGGTGCGCAAGGCTCCAGTAATCCCCAAACACGCTAAGCGTTGGATTTTATTTAATTTGTTCTTGGTGGCCTGTGTCTTAACACATGGCCACCACACAACCGAGGCATAGGTGATGGAAGGCCTAATGATGGAGACATAGAGCCAATAAACCACACGTGGTTTAAGTCCCCACCTCACACCAAAGGCCCTCCGACAGGCCCACAAAGTATTGCAGGCCTTAGTCACCTTGATTTCAATGTGCTCTTTCCAAGTCAGCCTAGAATCCAGAATGACTCCCAGATACTTGACCGACGTAGATCGAATCAGCTTCTTCCCGAAGAAGGTAGGTTCATGTAGACCATCAAGCCGTCGCTTCCTCGTGAACACAATGAGGTTAGTTTTATCAGGGTTAGCTGACAATTCTACCTCACGACACCATCTTTCAACAGTTTCAAGGGCACCTTGTATAAGGCCCGAAACTGTATCAGCGAATTTGCCCCTGACCACAATGCAGATATCATCTGCATAGCCTTGGGCATATACTCCACTTTCATTGAGCCTGGCAAGTAATTCATCTACCACCAGGCACCAAATAAGTGGGGATAGAACCCCTCCCTGGGGGCAGCCTCTGGGCATAGTGCACATCAGCTCGCACTGATTAAGAGACACTATTGCCCGGCGGCCCTCCAGGGAAGCCATAATCCATCGAGTTACACACAAGTTAACTCCATGTCTAATCAACCCTCTATAGATAGAGCCATATGAAGTAAAATTAAAGGCCCCCTCTATGTCCAAAAACACTGCCATGGCTAGCTCTCCCTGGTCAAGCACTTCTTCAGCCCTTGAAATCAGCTGATGAAGCGCCGTCTCCACGGATTTGCCAGCCTGATAGGCATGTTGTTCAGCACTTAGAGGCCTTTCAATTAAGATAGGTCCTCTGATATATCTATCTATTAGCCTTTCCAAAGTCTTTAAAAGAAAGGAAGTCAGACTAATAGGTCTAAAATCCTTAGGCCCAAGGTAAGAGCTCCTACCGGGCTTAGGAATAAAAACTAGTCTTGCCTGCCTCCACGACGAGTGTACATAACCCATCGCCAGGCAAGATCTGAAAATTCTTACCAGGTTTGGAATGAGTAAATCCTGTCCCTGCTGAAGCAGGGCCGGGAAAATCCCATCCATCCCTGGGCTTTTAAAAGGGGCAAATGATTGAATTGCCCACTTTATTCGCTTATAGGTGACAATATCTTTGGCAGTCCGCCAGTCCTGCATAGCAGGCCGGCAAGCCTGACTAGATACAGCCTCCTCATTAACTACCTGTGATTCAGGGAAGTGCGTCCCAAGCAAGAGTCGTAAAGTATCCTCCTCCGAGCCAGTATATGTCCCAGAGGGGGTCCTTAATGAGCCCAATTTGGATCTAGAGTCTCGCATTAGGATTTTATACAATCTAGCTGTACTTGGTAGATTGTTGATACTCTGACAGAAGTCTCTCCAGGCTTCCCTGGAGGACTTCTTCAGTTCTTGCTTATACTTGCGCTGTGAATCCCTATGCAGGTTCCAGCTCTCAGTATCATGATTACCTTTAGCTCTGTTAAAAAGCCGTCTCGTGGAGTTCCGAAGGTTACTCAAAGTTGAGTTCCAGCGGAACCTCCCATTTACTGTCCTAACTGCTCTAGGTGGACAGTTATCCTCAAAGGAAGATCTGAGGGCCGTACTGATCCAATCAATGCAGTCCCCCAAGTTTTCCTTGTTATAAGAATTTCTAGGCATTCCCCCAGCGATCCTGCCCCTCAGGTCCTCCCTATAAGAGTCCCAATTGGTCCTCTTGGGGTCCCTGAAGGTCCTTGGATCAAGGGAGCCTGCCAACCGAAATTCTATGTGTCTGTGGTCGGAAAGGGACGGTTCACTACTGACCCTCCAACCACTAACCTTGTCCAGGATTCCTATGGATCCTAGTGTTATGTCTATAGCTTCCTCCCTTCTGTTATTACAGTATGTAGGTTCGCCGTTATTCAAGATTTCCAAATCCGTTGTACTTATGTAGTTGGCAAGAGCCTCGCCCCTGGCGTTAACGTTGGTGCTACCCCAAATCCCATGATGGGAATTAGAGTCGCAGCCAACCACCAGGTCAAGTCCCTCCCGTCCACAATAAGTAACAAGGTCCTCAAACTCCCTTGAGGGAGGAGGATCCTCAGAATCATAAGGGAAATATGCAGAGCAGACAACTAATTGCCGCTCTGCATTTCCCTCCTTATAGCTCACAAGAACAGCTACCACGTCCTGAGAACAGAACTGCGGTAGTGCCCATGCATTCATACCTTTAATTAGGATGCATACTCTAGGCCTATCTGTAGTGCGAGCACTAAAAGTAGAGAAGCCTGCTGCAGTCAACCCCATGATACGGCCCTCACGAGTCCATGGTTCCTGTATCAGGGCGATATGTATCCCTCCAGTCTGTAGCCGTCGGGTAAGAACCCTAGAGGCCACAAAACTGTGTTGAAGGTTAGCCTGCAGACAGTAAATAACCCTAATGGTACTCACCATATGCCTTAAAAATAGAGCTTCTTTCTAGCTTCAGGTTCCTGCTGTGTGAGGTCCCTGAGGCTATGTCGGGTCCGATCCCTTTATCTTTGGAGTCCCCTGTTAAGGAGCTCTCTGATCTCTTGAGTTCCCCGGCGCAGTAACCCATAGAAACAGAGTCCCCTATAGAGGAGCGCTCTAGTTCCCTGGGTTCCACAGCCAGATTTCTCTCAAACTTTACCCATTCCGAGTCCCCAATTAAGGAGAGCTCTAGATTGTCATAGGAGTCCCCCTTTAAGGAGCCTTCCGATTTTATAAGTTCCCTGAAAATTTTCCCCATGGGAACTAAGTCCCCCGTGGAGCGCTCTAGTCCCCCGGGTTCCATTGCCAGGGTTCTATCAAGGTTTATGCTATCTGAGTCCCCTGCTAAGGAGCACTCTGGATGATATAGCTTGCTAGACTCAATAATGGTCCCACGAGCTGGGGGAAATATCTGTCACTACTCCTGGAGCCCCCACAGAAGTAGAAGGTCTGAATACCATGGGGTTCGACCTGGTTCCCCAAGGGGATCGTTCGCAACACCATCTAACCCTGGTGCCATTCAGCCCTCAGCACGATGCCTCCCACCTTAGCTTGGGTAGGGAAAAGGGAAGGAAACAGGACAGGATATGGAAGATAGGCCGTTGCAGGACGCCTTCGTCAGGCTTCTCCGCGTGAGACCTTCCCGACATGGGTGACCCTTCTGGTAGCTAGCTACCGTCGGTATAGCTCTCCGCCTCATTGAAGCACGCAAACCTCCCCGCCTGCACGGACAGTGCTTCGATAAGGCGACGTCCCCTGGGGAGGATGTACATGTATAACCCCTGTGCAATATCCTAGCTGTTGTGATTGTTGGTGCTTGAACACAGACGTCGCCACCACGAAGCCCTTGCTCGATCCGACTGACTACGCCGGCAGCCCACACCTTACAGGTACACGATCAACTGATTGACGCCCAAGCGAACGGCTTCATAAGTGACGCCCGAGCGAACGGCTTCAGTCTCTTTTTGGTTACACATACCTACTGTATACGAGGTGTGATAAAAAAATACGGTGAATAATTTTCTTACATACAAAATAATCAGTTCACATAGAATTTTAATTAACTCCCTTCAAAGTACTATCTTGGCTAGTGATAAACTTGTCCAAACGTTGAATCCATGACTGGAAGCATTTCTGGAAGACTTTTATTCGGAAGGGCATTCAGCTGCTCTGTCATGGCCATCTCCATGTCGGGAATGGTGTCAAAACATTTTCCTCTTAGCAAGTTTTTTATTTTTTGGAAGAGCCAGAAGTCACAGGATGCTAAATCTGGTAAGTAAGACAGAATTGGACAGACAGGAATACTTTTTCCGGCCAAATCTCACGAATCAGAAGTGATGTGTAGCACGGCAAGTTGACATGATGAAGAAGGAAGACACTGGTCCAGTTTCGAGTCTCTTTCTTAGATGTTTAGTTCTTCGGTAAGCTCTCTAATAGTCAATAGTCTAATAGTCATTCGCCTGTTTGAATGATCAAGTGCTGCCATTTTTGCATGTTTTTGTCTGTTTTGAGGTCGATGAATGTCCCAGCCGTTGTCATCTTCAACTGACTCATTTCCACTTTTAAATTGCTCATACCACTTGTAAACCGTCTTCAGAGTTACCATATCATTGCCATCCACTGATTCCAACATTTCATGAGCTTCTTTGGCATTTTTTTGTAACTTAGAACAAAACTTAATGTTGACGAGCTGTTTGAAATCCAGGATGCGCAAACACGACCTCACTCTAGAGGCTCTGGAAGCTGATTAACAAGTCAGAATGTGTTCAAACTTGACAATGTCTATCTCAACAGAACAGGCTATTGGACATACTACATCAAATGGATGGGGCATCAGCTGTTGCTGCTATAAAAAATCATTCACCGTATTTTTTTATTACATCTTGTATATTGCTCCCACTGATAGCCCCTTTCTCATTCCTTAAAGAACACTAAGGACATTTTTCTTCCTTAAGTCCATGTAACCTCCCTATCAAAGTCCTTTGGTCTAGCTCTAATGACTTTCAATGTGCTTACCCTCCCTTTCTAAATATCCTCCATACCATTTTTAACCAGTTAGGTTTCAATTTTACTAAACCATCCTGTTCCTATATAGCATTTCTGATATCTTAAATAGCCTATGAAGTGATAATACACTTATTCAGCCTGCTTCTTACTATAATCATTTACTTACTTACTCATTAAATTAAATGGTAAAGTTCAAAATGTGATAGAGCCTGGCGTAGACAACCCTTGCTCACATCTTGGGACAATGAAACAATTGGTGGTATAAATAAAACCAAGCAGTGGCTCAAAACTCACTAATTCCTAGCAGCTGCTTGGTTTGGTATAAATAAAAAGCGGCTTCCTCAGCCACCTGCCTAGCTGTTGCTCAACGACCTTGACAGCTCAGCCGCTGCTTAGGATTTGGTATAAATAAAACTAAGCCGCGGCTCTCTGTTGGTAGCAGCGGCTTGCTTTTTTCTGAGGTACCTCATTTGCGGACTCAGCTTGCTCAAGTGAAGTTTTTAATCGTATTGGCGGGGTTCATGGGGGTGATTTTTTAACCAATATGAGTAATTTATAAGGGACGTATGGATTATGATGTGCACAGATGTAAAGAACCGGTTGTACAATAAAATTGTAAAACATTTGTAACTTAACTTTGTTATTTTTCTTTTTAATAATAATAATAATAATAATAATAATAATAATAATAATAATCACAAAATTAATACATAATTATAGGTCTAACACATTCTTATATTTTACTGGTATCAATATGAACTAAAATATTTCAAACGTGATTAATCCTTTTTTTGAACGACGTAACTAATTAGCGGTACTTACGAATATTGTTGCCGTGGATCGTAACTTGACATTCCCGCACGCAATCTTGTTGCTATGAAAACAAAAGAAATCTCCGTGCGGTAAAAAATTACAAAAAGCACAAGTGCCTTAAGTAAAATCATCATAATACAAGCCTTTATGGAAGACCGGAACCAAGGCGACTTTAACAGGACAAATATTCGGTCCCCATAACAACCAACATATGCGAATCACTTTCTAAACTATAACATCCATCTTCAATAGTGTATATACATAATATTTCCAGCTAATATCTCAATTAATATAAATAAATTGATATAAATATTCATCGTGCAAAAAACAGTATGCAAGCGCCTCGTTTATTCAAACTCTTTCCTCGATCCGTATGCACCGCTTACGGCAATTGTATCGCAATATACTAAAACGCTATTTCAAATTGTAATACTGTAAACTAAATAGGTTAACTTCAAATCTATTATATAGCAAGCAGATTCAAAACGAACGTATTTTATAAATTAATTAATTATGGGAACTAATGAAATATTAATAAAAGAACTATGGGTACATATATTAATGTGGGACACTGTTAAGTATGAAATGTGTTTATTAGTATAAAATGTTAACTTTTGTTTATTAGAAATAAGTATAATTGTATGTGTCTACTGTTCTAGTTAATGCTTAATATATTAATTTACAGGCATAAACATAATTTTTAGTTCCCTAAAATCAAGGTTTAGTACTAATAAAACATGAATACTAGAGAATATTGTAGGAGAAAAATTCCTCTGACACTGAGACTTGAACCCAGGACCTTTGGATATCCAGGACTTTTGTATACTAGGCCTCACTCTCTTGTCTCTTTTCTTTCTCCCAAAATAGTTTTTCTTTCTTTAAATTCAGTACTTATATTTCTAATTTTTCCTTTTCTTCTCGGGTTCTCTCCCAATTTTTTAAGACTATCGGCTTATTCGCAGTGAGTCTCAGGTCGAATTTTACTTTATCCTCTTCTTCAAATTCCTAATACTTCTTAAAATCTGGTTTTCAGTTAACACTACGTTACAGTCTCGTTCTAGCTGACTTTTGAAAACAGTTACTGCTAGAGATTTTTTCTTTTTGCACTCTGGCAGTTGAGCTTTATTCAGTACTCGTTCGTGCATTTTCAGAATTTGCACGATCTGCTTTTGAAATACACTATTTTCTTCAACCATTCTGATACATTATACTAAACTTTAAATTTTAAATCGCTGCACAGACAGTCAAATGGCATGTTTGTTTACTCAGCTGCTATGTGTCGTGCAATATGGGATGCGGGTGTCCAAGCACTTGCTACCAGTAGCCTGAGCCGCGGCTTGGCAGGGAGGGGCAGTTTTTATTTATACGAAACAGACAGCGGGTGCTAGATTCTCAACCTTCTCATAAGCAACGGCTAGGTAGCAGTGGCTTCGTTTTATTTATACGACTCAATGAGATGTTACTCAGAAATTCACATCATAATATTGTGAATTCCATGCTGGCTGCTACATTGAAGAAGAAAGGATGGATGTTACCCATGTAGCCACCAGTACCAGTGGAGGTAATTGTTGTTTTCTTTCTTTTTAACCCTCTCAAAGCTAAAAGTTTCAATAAAATAATTGGTTTCCATGAATGACAACCAAAACACTCGAACAAAAACCTTCCCATTCTACATATATCATTACTAAGGAAAGGCATTTGATGATTTTGCATCTTTTCTATATGAAGGTTAAAAGATAGCTCGAATATATATAAATGTGTATCATGAAATAAACGATTAAATAAGGGCAATTTGCTTTTGCAGAATTTTGTTTTATTTTGCATTTTTCGTCATTTTCAAGAGATAGCTCATTTTCTGGTAATTTTTAGGTCATTTTCCGCATTTTAGGTCATGCTCAGTGGAGATAGAGAGGAGCATTTCCATGTAGAAATCATTACTTTCAGACAATAGAGAATCGTTTTTATTTGAGAATCTCCACCAAGTGTTCATAGTTGATTTTAATTCAGGTTTATTGTAAACACCACAGCAGTCTGTTTTGTAGAAATAAATATTTTTTTCATTCTTTTTAAATGGCACATATTTGCTAGGGGCAATTTGATGGGCAAGCCAGTTCAGAAAGAAATTTTTTCGATAAGGGTGTCCAAGTAGTATAAATTTACTTCTTTACTAACAAAATAACTGTTTTATAATATAAATTCATATTAACGCACCATCATAAACTGTTTTTAGCAATTAATTACTTAAGAAAAACTAATTATAAGTAATAATGGTAAATTTATTTTTCATTTTTTGAAATTTCGGGTTATTTATTTACTATTTTTAGGTCACAAATGCATTTTCTATTTTGCATTTTTTCACTTTTTTATGGTAATTAAATGTTTTGCCCTAATCATTACTCTTCACAATCAATTCTTTTATGCAGTTTTGTGGTGACGAATTTATACATTAGTGGTGGTGAAAAGGTTCAAGAGATAATCGAGAGTGAAACTGTATTCGTAGCTTCTGAACTATTTTCCTTCATAACACTGTAGTATAAATCATGTGGTTTAACTCTAAAGCTTTTAGGCTTAAATTCGAATCACAGATTAACCCTTTCACAGCTGAATTTGAAGATTTATATAAGCAATCACAAAGTGAAGTCATCACTGGGTTCAAAGCTTAGAATTGACGAAGAAAATTTTAATAGAACAGCTGGAATCCATGAAGGACAATCAGAAAAAGAAAAAAATCATTATATTTTACATAAAGCAATACTCTATTAATCTTAAATCTAAGCTTTTATACAACATTTATAGATGCTGAATTTATATGTCAGTGCAGTGAAAAGGTTAAAAACAATTAAACAAAACAAACAAAAACACCGAAGGTTAACAAAATCATGATACAAATAACATACCTTGTTCCACCACCACTTCGAGCAAAGTTGACACTGACAATTTCTTCAAACCGAATATGAACAGGTGGTTTGTGAACATAAATGAAACCCCGTTCCAATGGATACAAATAACCAGCAGCAGCTTTGTAAGAACAACTGACAGCAGGAGTACCAGAATGTCTGAAATTATAAGCATTAATATTAACCACTTACAGTATCTGTAATCAGAGAGAAAATAAAATTAAAAACAGTATATTAGAATATACGTTATATTAGGGACCTGCAAAAAAGCGAGGTTATTTTCATAAGAAAGTGAAATTACTTTTAACATTATTACTACAGTAGAACTCCAATTACCCAAACTCCAACTATCCGGCTCGCTTTGAGGCCGTATTCAAGTGGTATTTGCAGAAGCAGCATTGGTATACCCTCTTTCAGGGCCAATTATTTGTGAAAAAATCCACTGTTTGTAAGCAAAACAACTGACTAATATGTCCAAGATGATGTAAGAACAGTACTGTACAATTTCGTTTCTTTAAAGAAATTACAATATTTTTCACACTTTATCCAATTATCCGGTTATCTGCATCAATTAATCTGAATAATTGATGTTCTACTGTATATTATAATAGGCCTACAAAGAAGACAGCTTGAACACATATTATTCCTCAACAGAAAACATCGCCATCGTAGTCATATTTTGCTCTTTTAAATTGGTTCTTTTATCTGTCAAAACATTGTTGAAATTTGAAGGAAATCTCTTTGAATCTACATTAAAAGGGAAGAAAAGGGCCCCTTCAAATCTGCTAAAGTGCCGAGCCTGAGATCAGAACTCTTCATGACTTTTCACCAAAGCTGAGATTGGCAATATTAGTCTTTATTTGTAGGTCTCACCCTGACAGCTGTAGCTACTGGTTGAGAGCATGGAGAAAGGTTCAATGGAGCAATTCAATACTGTATTTTCCGGTGTATATGGCACTCTGTTTTATAACAAGCAACCCAAAAATTGACACAATTTTTCAGGAAAAAACCACTTTTTTCATAACCACTCAGATATTAATGGTATAGCCAGTTCTTGCATACAACATACCTCCAGTAAATACACCAAATTGTAATAGTATGTAGGCCTTGCAATATTGATGAAATATAATTTTTTGTTATCAAAGCCTGAATTTAAAGGGGAAAAGCTCCAAGTGTTTTCAGGTAGGCTACTTGAGAATAGATAATTTTTATTTTCCCACACTTTTTACTCTAACCAAAAATCGACACTGATTATTTTAGTGTACTTTCCATTTTAATTCTTTTAAATTTGTTTGGAAAATGAAATGAGCTTCCAAGGTACAAGGTACACTGCTTACTCTCGCTGTTGTGCAATATTTCTATGAAAATAAGCCAGAAGTTTGCTCTATGACACGGTTTTCCATAATCCCGCACAAAACCGAGGTTTTAATGTACACGGTACTACAAATAACGTCCAAGTAGAAGAAACCACAAAATCACAAAAATGTTTTTAAATGCTAGGACTTAGTTGGGATATTTTGTACCTATTTTACGAGTATAAAGGTGCATCTTTTACACCGGAAAATAAGGTAGATGGTTTCAAAATCTATACTTCTGTTCTAAATTTGACAAAAGTCACATTTTTAAAAAGAAAATACTTAAAAATAGTGTTTTGTCTGAATGTCTAAATTCATCTTATTCACATATAAAGTGCTAAATTCGCATAAAAATTTGTTTTATCGCAAATGAAAATTTTACATGTCCCTAGTTATATGGTATTGCTGAGGTCGGTCAATAAAATGAAATGGTTAAGAGATACGGTACTGTAAGCTCAACAACTTTCTTATTGTGTTAATTAAATGAGATGGTTGGCATTTAAACATTTAGCTTTCACTTTTTCTTACATTTTTGCAGAATGTATGTTTCATGGGCTTTGCCCACATTTTCAACTGCTAGTCAACGTTTCATGGGCTTTTCCCACATTTTCAACTACTAGTTAACTAGCATTCTGACTTACATTCTGCAAAAATGTAAAAGGAATGAAGTCTAAAGTGTTTAAATGTCGACCATCTCATTTAAATAACACAGTACCCCATACTGCCTCACTGTATAAAAGTTCCATTATTACATTGTGTTATAAACTTTCTTATTACCTTATAATAATGTATTTTATAATGAAATAATGAAAAAAGTTGTGCTGAGGTTATCAATTTCCATTTTTAAAGAAAAAATAGATTATTGTAATTGCACTGCTAGACTTCCTACTTTTAGGAGAAAGGTATCTTTCTATTCTAATGTTTATAATAATGTAAATTTATCAAAAATCTCAAACACAACCAGACTAGCATGGTTGGAAAATTGCTGATTAAATTTGTAATGTTTCTGAGTCAGGCTAGTGAGTAAGAGGGGCCTGATAGAATCCTGAGAAAGTGGGCAGTCATAAAAGCAAATTATTCAGGAGACAGAACAATTACACTGTTGAATTAAGGCTGCCAATAAGGAGTATGAAATACAGAAAAAATAACACCATATTTCTCTCTTCAATAGCTGGCATTTCCCTTAGAGTAATATTCAAGTTCAATTACATTCATTTGCTGTATTATACATTTGTTGTCACTATCATTATAAAATACACTGACAGGCAAAAAAAACCGATCACTTAAATAAATTTAAAAAAATTAAGTTTAAATAAAAATTATGTAAGTAAGCCTAGTGCATGAAATAAAATTACTGCAATTGTATATGTTTTTAAGATTAAAATTTAATGACACATTTCACATTTAATTCCCCATGTTGCCTTTTGCACCGTGGTGTACGGTGAGCCTAAAGTTGCAGCGGCATAATGGTGGCTGCGTCCATCATCAATTAGAGAAACAGCTTTGGCAACGTCTTTGAGACTGAGAGGCATAATTTTAACTAAACTTACTGACAGAATCACTTCGATGTGAAGGGAGACAGTTTCCTTTCAGTTTGGAAGGAAATGACGCAATACAACAATGAAACACCATGCAATATGTATGACATGCTAGTGCACATAATAAGATCGGAAACGCCCTGTTGCAATGTTCTTTGTTTTGTTTGGTGATAAAGTGAAGATATGAAGAAAGCAGATATGCTATATCTATAGCTAGAGGTGTTTGTTTCTGTTGATTAGCGATAAAACGAAATGATGTATTCTGATGTCAAGATTACATTATCTTGATATATTAAGATGTTAGGTACCAATTGCGGGCAAATGCAAGCCGTGAAATAACGCGAATTTAGTAAATAAAACCACAAACGCCATAATCCGCGAAATAAAACCTATTTTTGGTATTTTTTTTTTTATTTTCCCCATAAATCGGAACGGGTATCACATGACTCACGCAAAATGCGCGGGACAAAAATAACAAAACAGTTATTTGAAAACTGTTTCGCAAAATAACAGCTTCACGCCAACCAACTTCAGGAAGTAGTCACTGCTTCTGCTCCTGGAACTGTTATTTTGTAACTGCTTCATGTAGCAATCACCGTTTCTTTATAGCTGCTTCCCAGCCTGCACATTGTCTGGGTCAGTGGCGGATCGTGGGTGTAGGAACAGGGTGTTGCACTATTTTACGGGAATTATAATTCCTTTATTGCAACCAATGGCCATAGTATGATGAATAGAGCTCTGATGGAATATGTGGCAGGGGAAACAGAAGTACCCCGAGAAAACCTGCCCCGACCCCATTTTGTCCACCACAAATTCCACATGGATCCACCAAGATTCGATCCCGGGTCCCAGCGGTGGAAGGCGAGCAATGTAACCACTCAGTCATGGGGGGGGGGGGGGGTTTACAGGAATTAAATACATAACCTGATAATATATAAATAGTCGCTTTGCTCGTTCGGGGCTAAACCTTCAAACTCCCAGTGGGGCTCTGCCTCTCTGTGTGGTTCTAAGAAAAAGTTACTGACACTTTATAGAAGAGATACATTAATTCCATGTAGACTGCCGTAGCCCATAATAACTACTTAGACATACTAAACCTTAAAAAAAAAACTGTGGAACGACATTAAGATTTTTCTGGGGTAAACATTTAAAATTTAGAACATTCTGGAATTTTCTCGTCGGTTACACGCTAAAAGCTATAAGTCTGTCAAATTTCAGATTTCTAGCTCATGTGGAAGTGGGTCAACATTAATGCCTGTAAAAATTTTCGAAGTTTCTTTTTGGAGGGTAAAAAAATAAAATTTTGAACTTTTTGGAATTTTCCATCGCACCCGTTACTAGCCGGCAAGATGAGGCAGCAAGTCGTGGCTTTTCAAATGCGACGACCTCCGTGCATTTACACGTTTAAATGACTTAAAATTGTCAAATATCAGGTGTAGCATGTTTTCAGTCGATAAGAACCTATCACAAAGACGATTTCGAAGTAGTTTAATAGTAGGCATATGCAGTACTATAATAAAAAATCTAAAATCATTAAAAACTGGTCGTTGTGCAACACTGCAACATGATCAGAGGCCGCCACTGGTCTGGATCCTCATGGGATTATTTCCTGTAACTATGTAACCGCTTCCTGCAGCAATTTTTTTTGTAGCTGCTTCTTCTAGCTTTGCCTTAGCACAGAAATAGAAAAATAACACCATGGTGGCAAAACAGTTTCTTCCGCCGCAACAGGATAGCAGGTTATTTTGAAACTGTTTCGTTTGAGAAGCAGTAACAGTTGAAACAGTTTCACAAAAAGAACAGTTTTTCCACAACTATAAGCGTGTGTTCTGTTCCATTGTGGTAGCCAACAGTTTTTTTAACTAACTGTAGTTATTTTGCTCTAACTTCTACTTCTTGGCAACATTTTTGCAATCAACCAGAAAATTGAAACAAAAACGAAACTTTTAAGAGTTGTTTCTTTAACCTTTTTGAAAAAGTAGCAGAAATTTTCTTGTTCTAATGAACACATGCCTATTATTGTTGTTATTGTTGTTGTTGTTGTTATTATTATTATTATTAATAATGACAATAACAATTATAATAGGCCTAGGAATAATAATAACAATAACAATAATCATATATACATGACGCCCTACGTCTTTAGTGTCTTTAAAATAATAAAAACACAAAACACCACCTTTTGAATTTTAAAACAACAAATCTTACAAAAAATAAAAACATTTTCAAACACCTCTATCTATAGCTAATGGTCCAATAAACATAATAATTCATCCTCACCAACAACAATGTATAAACATCCAATCAAAATCATGTTTAATCTTCAACTTACAAAAAATTTTATAGTGATTGTTTTTTCTTTTTTGCCTGTCAGTGTATGAAAAGTTTTTTTTTTTTTGCCTGTCAGTGTATGAAAAGTAACCAGGGATCCTGAAAAGTGTTAAATAAATTCAAGGATATAAAATATTAGGCAAAGCAGGGAGGAACTTTAAATTTTTATATTACAGTGGTAAATAAAGTTCTTCGTCCCTAATTTAAAATAATCTTGTTGGGATGTGTGTATGCGCTGCGGAGTTTTTTTTGTTATGTAAATGTGTATTAATGAGACCACAGAATACTTTCTGATAAACATTACATGAGAATAATTGTAGAAGAATAATTTCTTTAATACTGGGATTTGAACCCATTATCTTTGGCTTTCCGTGCTGATGCTCCACCAACTGAACTAGCCGGTTTAACTCACAAGAAGGTGATCTTCAGCTTTCCATGCCGATGCTTGATCATGTGAGCTAGCCAGTTCAACTCACAAGAAGGTCCTAGGCTCGAATCCCGGTGACAGAGGAGCTGTTCTCCTAAAAACACCTCAGTTTTCTTTGTGTTTTGTTTGTTTGGCATTAAACAATAATAGGTACTGTAGTTAGACAATAACTACAGTTATAACAATGGAGGTGTATAATAATTTCTCACACGATTCAGTCAATTTTCTCATTGAAAATCTGTATTCTTCTCTAGTCTTTCTTTATCCTTCTGGCAGGCGCGCCTAATTTTGTCACATGAGTAGGCGCACATTGTAAAATTTACAACATGGACATTTTAATATAATAACAAGCATGTGCTATACAAATTGATTAGTATATTGAAGAAAACAGTACAAGTCCGTTATCACATGCTATAACAAAAATTTCAGCTCTCTTAGTTGTTCATGAGACCATTTTGTCCACGTATTCTGAAATGTTCTCTTTTGTAACAGCTTTCACAAACTTCTATTTTAATGTGCTTTTTACAAGCAGTTTCGGATGAATTTTTTTATGTCGAAGGAGGCCCTGCGCTTCTTTGCCGGAGGTTCAAGGATCCAATCTTCAGAAGTCTATGATTCAGCTTAGAACTGCATAAGAAATATAGTGAGATCGGTTGGCAGTGATTTGAGTTGAACTTAAGATCTTTCATAAGACCTGCTAACTTCTTGTGACTACATTTACTACATCACAAAAGATGGAGTTTACGTTGGACATAAAATGCGTGCCTCTTACTCCATTTCAAGGATTACAAGATGATGGCCATTGGCTACTTTTTCACATTCTTGAACATTGCTGGAATTATTCACAAATATTAGTTTCCTTCACAAAGTCAGAGGCAACTTCATGAAGCCGTATTTTTCTGCACATTGGCTGCTTGAACTACACATGCATCTGTCACAAGAGCAACATTAACACCTCGTCGCTTAAAGTTAAGAAAATCCACTGAAAAAGCTAAACAAGGAAACTGGAGCCGTAATAACATTGTTCAGTAAACATTAACAATGGAATAAATTATGGGGTTGGTGAAAAATAGCTCAGGGTTAAGGCATTGATAATGCAAAAAAACTGCTGCTGCTGTGCTTTTTACAACAGCGTGCCTGCCGGAGGGTTAAACAAAAACTACAGGAAAAAGAATGAAAGCCTCCTAACAAACTTTCTACTATTGTACATGTAGCATTTTATGTCTTTAATAAAAAATCAATCATTACTAGACCTACTGCACTCATTTTTTATTTTAAGTCCACACATATACCTGACAGTATCTTTCAGGTCTTTTTATATATTGGAATACCAGATGAAAATCACTGTCCACTAATCATCACAGATTGTGAATTACTAGTGAGACATTTTATTTTTTGCTACTATAGAATAATCAACATTGTACTTCAGTTCATGTTCGCCTAGAAAAATATCACAAATGAAAAATAATTAAAGACATTAATAAACAGCACAGAGATTCATCCAAGTCGCAAATTAAAAAGAAAGAAGAAATGCATTAGTATCACCATAATGGTAAAGAAGAATCATGGCTTTCTAAGCAAGAATCTTTGCTGTTGTATGACAGCTACTCACACTTCGACCATGACTACATAATTATCCAATAGTCAAAGAAACTGCATCTAATTACCTCTTTGTTAGTTCCAAAGAAAATGGAATTAAAGAGTAAACATTCAATCTCCAACAAAAAAATAATGTTCAAAATAATTTTTTAAAATTCAGGGACAGGGACAGGAAGATAATTCCAGCAATTGTCCCTGGGAAACAGAACATTTGTTCACTAATTTTAATACACAGTTTAAGTTAACATATTCCGGGGGTGTAATCAAATCTGAACCACTCTCCTCTTGACATGCTAAGGGCACCCAAGGGAAGCTACTAAATTGTTTTCCCTACTTAAATGAATATACTTACCCAACAAATCCACCTGGCACTGTTATTTTCCTGTTAACAATTGCCTTCATGACTTTTCCCATCACTTCATAAGGTGGGCCTGTTATTGATTTGGCCAATTTCCCTTCAAATTTTTCTTGCAATTCTTCTCTGAAATTTTTAAAAATGTATGTTAATGTACAGTATTATAAAAAATTCTGTATCCATATGGGTCATTTTCAAAATTCTTACACTTTTTTACCAGTCAAAACATTGATTTTTAACAAAATCATATTTTTTAATGTTCACCTTTACACAACAATACTTAAACTTACTTATACTGGTCAAAGTAGCCAGATTCCACAAAGTCTCAGTTTGTAAGGTTTGTTTTTCTATGATTCTTTTACCTATTTCTTTCATATAACTTAGTGTTCTTTAAATCGCCTAATTGATGTAAGCACATATAACATTTTGTGTAACCAACTAATTTTAATAAATGTGTCTCATTCACAAGTCAAATTTATGGTAAACAAAAAAAAAAATTGTTGAACTATTAAATCTCAACTCTGTTACTTTTCTATGAAAATTTAAGTGTCTTTTCATATAGCAGAGATATTATGTTTTACGCTTCAATTGAAATCATCCTTTACCCCAATTTTAGACTTGAAGGCTGTAAAAGAACAAAGCTTCTATCACACAGAGCTTACAGCAGTCTTAAATGAGTAGAAATGAATCTCTACTGACACTTGCACTATTTAGCACTTGATTTTGTAACTATTTGACTGGTAACAGAGTTGAGACAGACATTGGTCAATCTTAAAACGTGTCAAACATTAATAATTCCAGTACTGAATAGTTTCTGTGTAATAAGAATAATAAATATGTAATAATTTAATACAGAGACAAAAAAGGCATAAAATATTTACACTTTTCTTTATAAACAGTTGAACACAAAAGGAAAATGCTAGAGGAGACATGGCATTTCTGAGTTCACAAAGGAAACTTCTTTAAAAAATTGATACAGTAATATAATCTGAGAAATAGACTTTGTTAAAAGTTAAGTACCAGTGAAGTTATTTATTTTTATGTACCATTATCAGTTTCATAATTTAAGAAACAAATATACTTGATTTTATGGTGGTACTTTCTGAGATTGTGTGGTTGGTAGACGGGAAAATGTCTGTCTGTGCGACAACTTGAGTATGCTTTATTGGATTTTCACGAAACTTGTTATATGCATTTATAACGTCATGGGAAGATGCTCATTGATTTTGGTCCAAATCGGTTGACCAGTACCAGAATAACGACTAATTAACGCTCATATCTATTATAACATAAGCTGCATTGTCTAAAAACCGAAGCATTTTGATTGGCTCGTGGACAGCCAATCAGCGGCTGAACTGCCACAAGCATTAGTATCCATAATTAAGATAAACAAGTGAAGTTCAGATTTATCAGCTTCTGTCAGTAGATAATGGGCAAAATTACTTATTAAAAGAGAATGTTTTCATTTCCATTAGTTCTATCCAACCTGACATAAACCTTATTATTTGTCCATCTGACAGCATACAAACACAATATTAACTTTATAATGGCTATAACATGCTACGTCTGCTGCGGTGGTCTAGAGGTAGCGTGCCCGCTTGCTTTAAACCTGAAACAAACATGTCAGCGAATCGTAGGTCGACACTTACATCATTAATATTACTGCCAGTGCATTTTGTGAAATGTTGACATATTTTAAGAATTTCTTACTGTATATCAGTGGATACAAGTATGAATTAAGGTTAAGAATAAAACTTTAGACTTTTGTTCTTCTGCAAGCCCTACTTCATAAATCAATCTGGAGCTTAACCCGGAGATCGGTTACAAAAATAACTTCTATTCTGCATAAAATGATAATTGCAATTAACACTGATTAAACAAAAGCAATCTGGCACTTTGTTAAATCAGATTACCTGATTTTATTATTTTAGCTTAGGGACAGCAAATAGGTAAGTCTTTTTGAAAATGACCCTTATCTCAATTCCTTAATGCATTTATTCAAAACTGAACAACGAATTATCATACATAGTGTCACAAGTGCTTTTCAACTGACTGATAAGTCCACAGGTCACTTTTGTGATGAGTAGATTTATCCAGAGAAGTTGAAAGTCAGAAAGTGAATTTATGACTATTTCACAAATACAACAAACTAATATAAATAATAAAAGTCATAAACAGTGCCATAAAATTATGTATCATTTTAATTAATTATAATAAATGATAACTCAATTTCACAACACTGGTCTATGCAGCTATGACCATTTCATACGATATACAGTGGAACCTCGTTAGCACGTTCCTCATTACTACGTTTTCCCGCATAGTATGTCGGTTTTTGAAGTCCCGGTCCCAATCTTACTAACTACATGTTTAAATGTTTCATAACACGTTTTGGTTTAACGCTTAGTATGTTAGTATTTGGCTCGCCAACCACACTTTGCCAAACACAAGCTTTGTTTGCGCATCCGATCGTGTAATCTCTATGTCAAAATTCTTGTACTCTTTGCTCTATGGGACCAATCGTCAGCCATTGTAGTTGCTTCTCATTGGTCATTTGGACACCAATCGTCAGCCATTGTAGTTGCTTCTCATTGGTCATTTGGACACCAATCGTCAGCCATTGTAGTTGCTTCTCATTGGTCATTTTTTTGCGCGGATTTTGCAGCATCAGCTTTATAGCCGCCATTTTTGTTTTTTTTTTTTTCGTGATAATTTTATTGTGTTCTCTAAGTGAATTATGTTTCAAATTTCTTAAGGTTCGTGTGGTGTCGAGAAGAAAATAATAGAACGTTTGAAGAAATGTAGGCTAAAAAAGCAGATCATGCTTCTCACATGGGTATTGGATCGCATTTCATTAGCAATTTGACTTTGTTCAATGAACATTTTGGCACGTCTGAAATTTTGAACAAAAACACTCACAGTTATTTTGTTTGTTAATAGATTGTGGAGTGCAACTTGTTTCATGTGTGATGTTTTAGAATAAAGTGGGTGCTTTTTTTGTGGATTTCGTATGGTTTTCCATTAAATATGGCTCCCATACATTCCTTCAATTTTTGCAACTTTTGTTTAATTTTTTTCAAATAAAATGTATTCGTTTACATACCTAGGTAATATAAATCTTGCATAACTAATGGCTTGCCATAGAAGCTCCTGTGTGTCAATATGGGTATTTTTGAGTCATTAAGATGCACTTTGGGTGGTTCTGAGCAACTTAGAAAACATAGGCCTATCTACATACTCCCTACGATTTTTTTAAAAATTTTCAGTAGTACGTTTTCCTGTTTAAGACGTCTATTTTTTACGGTCCCTAGAGAAATGTGTTAACGAGGTTCCACTGTATTTGTAATAAGAACAGTTACTTTGTCTTTCTTCTCGACTTTTC
This sequence comes from Ectobius pallidus, assembly GCA_964059195.1. Taxonomy (NCBI): domain Eukaryota; kingdom Metazoa; phylum Arthropoda; class Insecta; order Blattodea; family Ectobiidae; genus Ectobius; species Ectobius pallidus. The sequence continues at coordinate 109,572,429 of CAXKWD010000002.1, forward strand.
GTTCCCAAAGGAGCCAATTCTTGCTCTATATACTGCTACGTCTACACCCATTGAACCTTATGCCACTTTTCCTTAAACAATCCGGAGCACTTCCTGCACACGTCCTCTCTCTGCCTTTGCTTACTTAGTACTTGCTTAGTACTTACACATCCTGGACGGCCCGTGGAGGAGAGATGATCGATGGAGAGCAGGAGGAGGAGGAGGGATTGGAACCAGATTCAGGAGACCTTCGCAGTCTTTTAGTGCGGATGTATTTCGATCTAAGCAGTAATTCAACATAAATAAATATGCGTCTTGCTTTTTTAACGGGTACCTAGTGATTAGTATATGAAAGGTAGGCAATTAAAGTAGTGAGAACAAACCAGTGGCAAAATTAAATGAGTTCGAGTAGTGGCTAAAAAGGCATGATCTTCAAACAAATATTTGTACTGTAAGGTTTGTTTATAAGTCCAGTTCGTTATTAATGAATCTCTCACAAGCTCAGTTTTATTCATTATTTAGGGATCCTTTTTATGATAACTGCAATATCATTAGAATAGTGGCCTAATGGTGGTAAGATGCAAACTTTCAAGGGACAAACGAACAGAGCCTCAAGGGATAAGAGAGAAGAAATGTATTATGATGAGTCTGTTAGAAAATTGCCTTTTTGTTTCTCATATTCCTGGTTTTTCCCCTTCTTTCTCTTTCTCTTTTTGTAGAGGCGGAAATCAGTTTATATTCAGCATTCAGCAGCACCATCTATATGTGTACACATACCTCCAATTAGAAAGTGTTATTGTGTTTTTAATATGTCCACTGATAAAATGACAAGTGTTGAATCTAGTAGACTCTTTGTAAATTTCTTGGTACAATAAATATCATTAACATTATCATTATCATAATCAATAAGAATAAAATTATTTGTTTTCACTGCTCACATGTCTTGTGAATACTTGAACAATAAGGAACATTATCGTTAACTATTATATTTATGTATATTTTAGACTTGTAATGTTTGTAAAAAATAATTTGAGTAATTATACTGTTAAGCAGGATTGTCACCATTATAACACTGGACAACAAGACATGTCACTATTGAAATTCACTGGATTATACAAAACTCATTCTAATTTTGAAATAACGGCAATTAAAGTTGTTAACGAAATGATTTAGTTATAACATATTCGATCTTAGCAAGAGGCGCACACAAGAACACCCAAGGATAAACTATGGATTAAAGTGGACAAAGACTTGGACAAAAACAGTTTGAAAGCACTTGATTTCATGCCACATTTATGCACACTCTAATAAAGCTAAATGCCAATGAATTCATACTGTGATAGAGCATATTTAGAATAATGTTAAATGATTACTAAATACTAGGGCTCGGAAGTTAGGCAAATTGCCTTTTCTATTTGGGTGGATATATTAAAGATTTAAATAGAGATAAACATCATCATCCTCATGAATTGAATTAAGTGAAGTTATGTATGTTAAATCACCATCTCAAGCATTAATATATAGGGATAAACATGTTTTCCAACATTTAGGGATGGTAGGGCCAGTTTTTATTTTGCCTTTTTTGGTTCTGTTGCCTATTTTAATGTTTAAAGCCCTTTTAGCCTGTTTTGGGTCGTTATGGCTTTTTTCTGTGATTATTTACACATTTTAGAAAGCACAAAGAATTTAATTGTATGAAAATAAAAAATATTACACAGATAATGGGTGATATCAATAAAAATGAGAAATTACTTTTTACTCCCAGTTCTGGAGAATTTTCTCAAATTGGTATCAATAAAGTTGACATTTTGAGAGCCATTTCTCCTGCCGAGAGAATTTGCTCAACAAGATTCAGTGTTGAGCAATTTATTCATTTTGATCAATAAAAATTATAATTTGCTCATATGAAGAGAAATTTCTCACAAATTTTGGAAACCTCAATACATGACTAATTAAACTGAGCAACAATACTTTTTTTAATAAAATTCCATTAAAGATAAGAAATCTTGAAAAAAAAAAAACTGTACAATATTCTATCTATTTGGTTCAAAAGCAAAGCGATATACAGGGTAGAAGAATTTTTAGAGAGTAATATACTAGAAAATATTATGGATATAAATTTGTATTCTTAGCTTTTTTTGTTATTACCGTATATAAAACTATCCAAAAACTGACAAAGCCTATTGTACAAATATATTGTATTTAAAGGTGAATAAAGATTTGATTTGATTTGATACTTTACTGCAATGACTGAGTGTTTTATAGTTTTCAGATGCAGAAAGCTATGCACAAAGCTTGCAGAAACTCATCAGTGATTGATTATAAAGGTCTTCACACATTTTGGGAGGAAAATGTCAGGTTACCGCAACATTTTCTGGGAAAGGAGATTAATGAAATAAGACAGGAAGAAAAGATTTGAATTTTCTTACAATGCTCAGATGATCCCGGATTTCTGACTGGAATGGCAGAAAATGCCCGTGTGAATCAAAATAAATGCCTGAACTTTCGGACTCTACTAATTACATCAAATAGTGGACCTAATATGATTCGAAAAGTACCTCCTTATCTACAGTATCTGACTTACTCTGTGAATGGTAGCTCAACTGTAATATCGTCTTCCTGTCCTCCAAACAAGAACACCAAGTAGTGATATCTGGTCTGTCCTTGCTTTATGGGAGGATCCAAGCTCACCTGAAACAATCAGTAAGAGATTATTGGTATCTGCAGTAAAACCCTATTACCGTAATCACTCGGCTATAATATTTTTAATATTTATTTAATATTTAATATATAATACAACCCCCAAAGAGCCAAGCTCATGCAAGGGGTGACATACATACTTTGGTTCAAAGGAAAAAATAATACATACTACAATTATTTTAAGGCTATAACAAATTCACTAGTGACAAACATACTACAAACCACAAAAAACTTGAAATACTGTATACTAATCAATTTTGAAATATGCATTTTTTTGTACTACTTCACAGAAATATATTATAACTATCCTACTGACTAAAGTACACATCTAAAAAGTATGATAATGCTTTTGGTTTAAAATTTCTAATGGAACTGGCCACACTTTCAGGTAACATGTTACACAATTTTATAGCATGAGGTAATATCCCATTTAGATTTATGTAGTGGATTCGCTATGAGTTACAAAAAGATGAGTGACTTGTCTTGTGTTGTGGAGATGAACATCTTCAGGTGTAATTAAGGTGGTGTTCGATTTAATAAGTTTATATTTGATAGAAAGTAAGTGACTGACTATTGCTGCATTTGTAGAGACAAAAAGTGGCTGGATTCCAGAAATTTTGAATACATCACTGGTATGGGTTCTAAAGGGAATATTAAACATAATTTTAATCGCTCTATTTTGAATTACTTCTAGCTCATGAAATAGGCTTTTTCTGCAATTCCCCCATATGATGTTCATGTTTCAAAATGGGAGATCTTATAGGTGAGAATGTCTTCAATAGGTCAACAGATTGAAGGGTGGTTAATATTAATAAGAGTACCAGTATATTATACACTAAAATTAACTACTGTATTAAAAATGCAATGAACAAAGTAGCTTAAAGACATTCAATTCTAGTTATGGTAATAGCATAAACAATCAACTAATACTGGATACTAAATGGCTGCCATTATGTGTTTGGCACGTGCGAATGCACTGCTGAATGAACTGCAACGTACACTGTTGCCACATCTACATGACTGTACCCGTAATGAACCATTTTCGGTTGCACATCAAACTTTCTACCCACAGCTCTCACACCATTTTTTTCCCGCAAATGCCACTACACTTGGTTTCTAAGAGGCAGAACAACTAATTATTCAACCAGTCATTTTCAAATGCCACTTGTCTGTCAGCTTTCCAATTAAACACTGACCACCCCACGCCACGGACCATGTGCTCCTCAGCTGCGAAGTGTTAAGGTTGGGACCAGGAAGGGAAGTCATGCAGCCGGAAGCTCAAGGTCAAGGAGAAAGCTAAAGAATTTACCGCTATATTGAAAGAATTTCCAATGTTGCCACTTTTATCCAAGTTTGAAACTTCAATTTTCATGATTTTTAATATTTTTCAAATTCTGGGTGAAAAAATTAGGGGGGTCTTATAGGTGAGGGAGTCCTATAGCCTAATAAATACTGTATATATCACACACCTGCAACAATGATTTTTAGTATACATGATAAAAAGTAATATTTTTTAAATTTGTAGTTATGGTAAACTGTTCTTTAATAGTACTATTTCGTATTTACACAAATTGTATTTCATAGTAAGTGACATGCAGTTCCTTAGGAGAGCAAATTACCAATTTTTCAACGTTTTACATTTTATAGATTCAATCTTGCTTGCTCAATAGTTAAAAAATATATTTCCTGCTCATAAGCAGAAACTTGGAAAATCTAGAAGGCCCATCACAAATCACACGAAGATTTTACATTGCAAAGGAACAGATTTGTATTGAATATTGTATCTGAAGACAATCAAATTTAAACCATAAAGACTAAAGTGACCTAAATATCCACAGCTGAGAAAATGTACGATTTTCTATAGCGACCATTACAGATCTTTCCCCCTCCTTCCTTCCAGCAAGCCTCTGGCTGCTAAATCAATGCAGAAAGCATACACCTCTATCCGCCTAACATACACAGAGATTCACTCGCTATATACAAATGTTCTACGGCAACACTGTACTCCCTCCCCCCCCCCCCCCAACTACTCAAATATTTTCTCCCCTCCTTCTTGTAGCTGTGTTAAAGGATAAGCAAATACAAACTTTACGGTTGGTATTTCCTCCATGTGCCAACCTTCTCATTTGCCAGGAAGAATTAATTCCTACATTACCCACCTCTGTCTTTGTCACTGATAACATGCCAAACCATAATATTATCTTGGAACGAACACCCAACTCCAACAGACGAAAGGAAGATAAGAGAGATGATAAAATGGCTATCCTTCCATGGCATACCATTTACTGAAGACTACAACTATTACAATTATACAAGTTAATCCAAATTCACAAGCTTCTTTCACAAAAGTGCATTGTTGTTCACATCCTCTCATCACATGGTCTTCCTCCCTGATTTGAAACCAATCGAGATAATACGGGTGCAAGTAAAACAAGAGATTGAATAATGTATCACTCCCTGAGTTCACGTTCATCATGTACACCATCATGATGTATTATGAAACACTAGGATCTATTTGATAAGCGTTGGTGAAGAATATCCTCATATAATATTATAAAAGAATTTTCTGATACATTGTTATAAAGTGCAATGGGGTCGATACAGTACAATGGGGTCTTTGTTAATATTGCACACTCAGCGAGACAAATCTCTGGCATGTTAGAAATACAATCCAAATGCATGATCTTACAAGAATATTCAATTAGTCTTGTAACAAACTGCAATAAATTGTACATTTTTCTATCTTATTATGTTTCAATGAATACTGAATTTGTAGTCATATAGAACAATATAGAATATCTTAACAGATAGTTTAAATGATTAATATTGGGATGGAAGTCCCATCTCAGAGATAAAGTAGAAATACTTGATTCTGCTTATTGCTACTAACAATAGAGAAGTCAATGTTTTTAGTTTAGTATAAACAACAGCTCGTAGATTTTGTGTGTGACATAAGGATAGCGTTGCCACCTGTCCAAAATTTGGGGGACATCCTGCATTTTAAGAACATTTTCAGCATCCCGAATTATGCCTAAAAGGGACGCATTATATATATATTTTTATTATTTTGCTAGCCTTTTCTTTTCTAATGTTAAAGTGTTACTGTTACATAGCCTATTCAGTTTTGGCTTTGTAACGAATATATACCACCTTTCTCTTATTAATAAATTGTTCCTTGTACAAATTAAGGTATGAAGATCAGCGATATGCATATGTTCAATAAGTGTCCCTCCTTAGCCTTACCAAAAGGTGACAACCCTACATGAGGAGTAGGAAAACCTTAATTTTCTTTACTGTACTTATCCATCTGCCATAAAGTGTAAAACAATAGCTGCCCATTTGAGCATGTGAGGGATGTGATTTTTTGGTTTAAAGATATGTGCAAAAAATTTTAAAACCTAATTTCATACATAGAATACAAATTTTCATAAGTTTCTAGCAAATGATCAAGTGGAATTTGTACACAAAGTTTCACAAAATTAGATGATCTGAAGAAAACAGTCTTGATGTTTGTGAAATTAATGCTGAAAAAATCTTATTTAGCACTGAATTCTCATGAAAAAATTGTGTATAGCATGAAGTTGAACAACATATGACCTGATGTACTATATGTAAATCTCGGGTTTGCAGCCAAATAAGAAGTTTGGATTTTCATTTTTCCAGAGGCTGACTCGGCCTCCATCCTCAGGGGTCCTGAAGTTTCAAGTGTCCATCAAGGGGTGTTATATATACAACTCTGTGTTGGGCAGAGTCAATCAACCAGCAAACAGCTGTTTTATTCCTAGTCCGTTTTTTAGGCCAACCTGCCTCTTCTGTCCTTTAGGTCGTGGGCGCATTTGTGTCAGGCCTGGTTAATAATAAAACCCCCGTCTCTATTGAAGTTGGCTTCCTCTAGCTTTATTTCTAAGGATTCTCTGATCACCCAATCCCAAAAGTGTGATGTCTTGGCGAAAACTGTTGTGTCCTTGAAATCTACCTTGTGGTCTGGTTCAGAGTTAAAAGGCCACAAGATAAGACTTCAACGACACTACAGTTCTTGCCTAGAAAATTGGGACCAGCTGTTGAAAAAAAAAAAAAAAAAAAAAAAAAAAGCTAAAGGAAGCCAACTTGAATTGGGGGTTGTATTATTAACCAGGCCTGGAACAAATGTAACAGGACCTGAGGGACAGAAAAGGCTTAGAAAAGGACTGGGAACAGAAGAGCTGTTTGCTGATTGGTCGGTTCTGCCCAGTAAGGATTGGGACATATATATCGTCGCTTAAGAAACAATACCGCGTAACTGACACTTTTGGTGAAAATGACATTTTTATACTGTTGGCATCACTGAAATAGCGCGCTTATGATGAAATATCGGTCAAGATAAAATTTTGTGTCATGACCTTGTTTATTATCCTGAAAATGTAAACATTGTACGACGCCTAATAGCAAAAATAAACAGTGTTTTGCTTCTCCTGTAAAATTTGTGTTTTGTTAGTTACGCGGTATTGTTTCTTAAGCGACGATATATATATTCTCCCCATGGTGTGACACTCAATACTTCAGGATCCCCTAGGATGGAGGTTGAAAAACGCCAAAATTCTCAACTGGCTGCAAACTCAAGAAGAAAAATATTTCTGAACACTGAACATTGAAGAATTGAATAAAGACTATTATTTATTTAAGTTTTCCTCAAGAATTAATTTACAAATACCAGACCTCTGTTTAAAGATTTAAGGGTAACATTATTATATATAAAAAATATATATTGATATCCTGATCATCACAAACTTGTTGGTTCCTCTAGGCTAAAGATCACTCATTGCTGTAAATAAACTGAAGGTATGCAGTACTGGTAGGCCTATGTTTAAAAATAATTTAATAGCCAATCTTAATGTATTCTTTCATTTCTAAAGTTTAAAGTGGTATGTCTTTAATGGAAAGGAAGTGAAAATCAAAATTCTATTATTTTACATAAACTAATAAAATGTTCAAGAAATGTTATCTATTCCCAGGAAATGTTTACTGATACAGGCTCAGTTAAATAATAAGATAATACTACACCATTAGCTACATGAAAGTCCACATCAAGAATGCAACCGTTAAAATCACAGCAATATAAACAAAAGGAAGTAAGTCACTATTTGGCCATTCCATTATAGAGCGCTACAGTCTAATCTCTTCAGACCCAGACAAGACCATAAATAATGACAAGAAACAAAAAGAAATTCCAATGCTAAAACAAAAAAAGATTTTACTAGTACGTAAGGCAAGGCAATAAAATAGCTAAAGTAACTTAAAGCTACAAGTTTTTTAAGATAAAATAATGCATTATGATAAATTACTTATGCACATGATTTTGAACTGAGATTAAACATTTAAATCCAACTTACAACAAAGAACATTTGTCGACCATCTTTGTGCGGAAGAATAAACAACCTCAAAACAGTCGACATCGGAATCTTGTAATCAAAAGTTTTACCATGAAGCTGGAAGAATGACTGAAATACTTTGATGTCGTAGCGACCACTGAAAAAGAAAATATGCAATAAGTGAAACAATATGAGCGATAGAAAAATCGTATGATCTTATCTCTCCCAGACAAAATAAAACATTATTATCTGAAATGAACAGGCTACAATCACGATCTATGACTGAAAAGGAATGATGATCGGCTACAATCAAGATCTATGACTGAAGAGGAATGATGATCTTCTAAGAGACAAACATGTGGAGGAAACACTGTGAAAACATTGACACTGGATGTTACAAACTATAAAAAGGATGGGAAATCTAAAAAGGTTAATTTAGATCATAATTCTGTTTACACTAACCTTACAAATTCACCAATCTCCCATAACACTTGTGTCTTACAAGTTGAGCCCTTCAGATCATTGCAATTTAAGGTGTCCAACATATTACTTTTACCAAGTTTTTCCAAGCCTTAATTGTAATTAATTTTAAAATATTTAACTGTAATATTTACTTAACACTTTCAGTGCTAACATATTATTCACTGTGCAAACTGGTGGTGCTGATACTAAAATACATGTTGTAGACCATTGAGGTCAATCAATAAAATAAAATTAGACTTGATACCAGCAACTCAACAATATTTTATTTTAATATTTGCCTAGGTCTTTCGGCATATTTCTGCCATCTTCAGGGCATCTTCTTTTGCTGATTTGGATATCTCAATAATAAAAAACCAAAACTTCATTGTCTTACATCTTGTAACATTTATAAAATTAAAATTTCTAAAACCTTAATAAAAAACACCATCACTGAATTGTCCTCAGTTATATCCCCCTCCTGTGTCCAACAGACACATAACGAAGACCCCGATTCAGTGATAGTGTTTTTATAAAGATCTTAGACATTTTGATTTTATGAATTTGACAAGATGTAAGACAATAAAGTTTTGGTTTCAATTATTGAGGCATCCAAACCAGCAAGAGAAGCTGGCGGAAATACACTGAAAGGCCTAGGTAAATATTAAAATAAAATATTGTTGAGTTGTTGATATAAAGTCTATTTTTATTTTGTTGGTGGTGCTGAATTAATTTGCAAATTTCTACTGTAATCATGAATGAACAAACAAATGCAAATAATCTGACAGTTTCCTCCAAAACAAGAGCAAGGCATGTATGTCTTCAAATTTAGACTGATTTATGCAACACTGAGGTACCTTGCAAGTCGTCACAACACAGCAGTGCTATTAGTACTTCAATGAATGATGCAACACACTGCCTGAAATATTTAGGTACGGATGGCAGCGCAAGTACGAGAACAGGGAACTGATGGTGTCAAGAATTAGACAACAGATGACACTATACTGGATTGCTCTCATGGTGAATTTCTTTTGTCTATAGGCATACACAGTGGTGCGTCGTATATATGAATCAATAGAATCGCCAGCAGTGAAAGGGTTAAATGCAGTGAGATTACTGGAATATCTCTGTTCCTTTAAAGAATAATTGAATATTTGCCCCAATAACTGTTCTAGTCTAGCGCCGTATTATTTCAAAATCCTGTTCCAAATTAAACACCATTGATCTGATCAGTGTCCTAATTAAAAATAAAAAAATAAATAAAAAACAAATAAAAAACAAATAAAAAAACTGCTCAAACAAGTTAAATTATTACAATCAAATTGTGATACATACCGAGGGGTGAGGCACTGTATTTCCTTGAAGGTAGCAATGGCATCTCCACTCAAGTTGATGACGCTTGCTTGTTTCATTACCTAATTGAAGGAAAATTACATTTATTAAAATGTCCACATTTTGTGAAAAGCTGACAATATGGAAATTCTTTAAATGTGTCTACAAGATTACTTATAAATAAACCATGGGACAGCAGACCCTAAAACAACGATGCAAGTTAGGTATTACTGAGGCAAGTTCAGTATGACGTCAGTCCCTCCCTCCCTCCGCCCCTCACTACTGAGTTTAGCTGTCATATGGAAAAGCTGTGTATGGAGGCAATTCTTATATCAAGACTGTATATTTTTCTCCTAAGCAGTCAAATCACTTTCATGGAAAAGCTACAGTCATACGAGGGTCATTTCAAAAGTTCTGCACACTGTAAGATAAAATTAAAGAAAATAGTTCATTTTGCAAAATACCTTTACGGGCTTTTAATATAACCTTCATTCTTGCTTTTGACAGCTTCCCAACGTTTTGGCAAATTTTGTATTCCGGATAGGACACCTTCATTGTTGAGCTGTCTAATTACTTGGGTCACCTCACTGGAAGCTTCATCAATTGTAACAAAACGTTTTCTGCGCATTCAGTCCTTGAGCCCACCAGACTTGATTTGTTTCCCAAATTGAAGGAACCACTCCGTGGAAAACGTTTTGTTACAATTGATGAAGCTTCCAGTGAGGTGACCTGAGTAATCCGACAGCTCAACAATGAAGGTGCCCTATACGGAATACAAAATTTGCCAAAACGTTGGGAAGCTGTCATAAGCAAGAATGAAGGTTATATTGAAGGCCTGTAAAGGTATTTTGCAAAACAAATTATTTTCTTCCATTTTATCTTACAGTGTGCAGAACTTTTGAAATGACCCTCGTACTTTACTTACACACTAAGGGCCCACACTTTCGCTGTTTATTTACAACCATGCAGAATGAATAACTGCATACATTATTATTCTAATTAATCTAAGCGAAAGTTTCTCAGGTGATCAGCCAGGTGCGGAAGTGAATTTCTCCTGACATTTCGAAGGCCCACGCTGCCTCCATTTTCAAGGGCGTTGAAGTGCCGAGTCATTGTCCAGGTGTAGAATATATACAAGTTCGGATTGCGCAGATTCGACCAATCAGGTGTCGGTAACCCCTCCATCAGTCCTTTTATGGGCCAGCCTCTCCCTGCTGTTCATCAGCTGTCTGAGGCATTGATTCCAAATAGGGCTGATGTTAATTCCCACATCTCTGTTTAGGTTGTCTGGTCCCAACTTAATTTTGATAGTCTCTATTTATGCCACTTTGGTTTAGTATAGATTTGCCTAGAACTAAGACTATGTAATTATATGTACTGACGAAACCAAAATCTTTATGTAAAGATCTAATGGTGAATAAATATTATTATTATTATTATTATTATTAGTCTGTCCCAATAACAAGATGTCTTGGCTAGAATCGTGGTATTGGAAAATTCGATTTTATGACCTGGACCGGAGTTGATAGCATGTTCTGCTACCACAGATTTCTCAGGATAGAAGAGTCTCATGTGTCGGGCGTGTTCAGTGCAGCGTTGATCAATAGTGCATGCAGTCTGGCCGATGTACGCTCTACCGCATTCATAGGAAATGCGATACACGCCTGGGGTTACCGACACCTGAATGGTCGGATCTGCATAATCCGAACTTGTATATATTCTACACCTGGACGACGACTCGGCACTTCAACGCCCTTGAAAATGGAGGCAGCGGGAAAAATTGACTTCCATATCTGGCTGACCACTCGAGAAACTTTCACTCAGATTATTCGCCAGGAAAACCTACGCTCTTACATACTAATTAATCTAATTTTAAAATATAACAAAACATCACTAATAAATTTCACAACTGCAGACTGTTTAGGAGAAAGCCAAGCTCTAAGTTTTCTCTAAAATAATTGACCATACTGTATTCCAATTCTGGTTGTTATAGGTAATAAAACTATGACAAATTACTGTCGAGTTTACAAGAAAACTATCAGTGACTATTTCATTTACATGACATCACTCCACTTTGGATCAATGAAAAGAAATTAAATTTAAAATTTTAGACAATCATGCTTGGCCTGATAAAATACCATGTCACTGGCATTTGTCTGATTTTGTTGCTTCTGCAGTATTTATTTCTTGTTTTATCACTACCCTAGCATTTATTTCTCACTTGTTACACATTAAAAATGGTTGTTGCAATAGGTATAGGTACCGGTACCTGTAATTCAAATTATTTAACCTGAACAGTGAAATGAATCAAAGACATTGAGGACATGGTAAGTAAATATGTAAGTAATTGAGTGTATTTATTTAATTTCTTTGTTTTAAGTAAGTAATATTATATCCTACTACAATATTCATGAAATATAGAACTACTAAACAATTTATAAGTGCAGTGCTCATAATTTTTTTAGGGAAAATGACAACCTCTCATGGTGTTACCGTTGATAAAAATTGTAATAATTTGTATGTCCTGCTGAGTAATAATGTCTTTCAAAGTCTCCACTTCATATTCAGATTACAGTTACCAGGAGCTCATTACAACTACTTGTAGAATTCTTTTTCTTAATCCACCTCTTATCTGTAGGCCTAGAGACAGTTAATATCACCAGGTTTTCATGGCAGACTGTAAACATCCCGTGAATGCTTGTTGGGTGGTAATTATCCTATTCCTTCGAGGATAGACAACCATGAGTCACGACATGATTAATAAGGTAATAATACAATAAACAGGATATTAATTGGCTTGTTATGAACTCCTATAATTGAGTGTCTGGGTGCAAGACTAGCATTAGCCGGCTAATGCCGTTATTGCATAAATGCATGCATCATACTCTTTAAACCTTTAACTATTGGCCCTATTAAAAATTAATTCTGTATTTCGTCTGTAAGATGGTAGGAGGTCCATGTAAACAACATCGTTCACATATGCTGGTTGGTATATGTGAGAACAAAAGCAGTAAAAAGCCATTAGAAGCCAAATAGTTTGAGCAAAATGGAAAACTTCGACAAGCATATTATTTCTTCAGAAGAAGACATCGCCGATAGAGAAAAGAAATCTAAAGGTTATAAAAGAACAAGATATCCTAATTTATGGGGAAAAAATGTTGCGATGTTGCACCAGCATCAGGAATAAATACTCCTAACAGAGCAGATGTATTGTCATTGTGTGTATTTAAAAAAAAAAAAAAAAAAAAAAAAAAAAAAAAAAAAAAAATTGAATTACCTGAATATGGAATGTGTGAACAATAGTGTTATAAATGAAATTTCAGGCACTGACTCAGAATCTGAGGTCTAAAAGTGTAGAGACTGTACAATAAAGACTGCACAGTATGCCTTCTATGCAATAACAGCGTTAACTGCCTATAATTGTTATTCAATCATTAAATTTGACATGATTTGACAATAAACATATGAGGTGTGTCTACTAAGTTCAGTGAATGATCAAACATATCAGTATGTAACACTTGCAACAAGGTAGCTCATATGCATGGACATGTCTGGACCTGTCCCCAGTCAGGCATTACCAGAGGCTGCTACAGCAGTAACAGTGCAATCAGTTTAACAGTGTTCCTAGCAGAGTTTGGTTGAACAGTAATGGAGCAACGACAGAACTTTAAGTTCTGCTTCAAATTGTGTTAAAACGGTGACAGAAACCCACGAAATGTTGGAGCAAGTGTACGGTCAGGATGCTGTCTGTACGATTGAATGAATGAATGAAAATAAATGGGTTGAGCCCTTTCGGTCCCATGCATGTAGGCCACATAATTGGGCCCATTGTGCCCCTTACTGGAGAACTCGTTCAAGTCCTGTTGCCTTCAAGAAAGACAGGATAGATATCGGATTCATTCTCTTTATGTCATCGGTCTCAGTTTATCCGAGCCCAGGAGAAAGTGTCTGACTGTGGCAAGTGCTTTGCACTCGCACAATATGTGTAGAGAAGACTCATCTTCCACACCACACTTCCTACATGTAGGATCCGCAATCAGCTTCATCACATGTAGGTGTCTCTTTAGGGTGTTGTGTCCTGTTAACAGGCCAACTACACTCCTAAGTTGTGCCCGATTAAAGGTTAGCAGAATCCTGCTGTTCTTCTTGCTAGGTCCCTTGATCATGGACCGAGCCTGCCTAGCAGTAGTGTCTGTACGATTGGTTTGAATGCTTTTGCACAAGGAATCGGAGGAATTGTGTTCAGGCCAGCCATCCACAAGTGGGTCGTCTTTTTACAGATTCCTTGCCAGCACAAAAGCAGGCAAACAATCTTACACACATTTTCTACTCACAGCATCCTGCCTGTATGTTTGCACCAACATTTCATGGGTTTCCATTGCCGTTTTACCTAATTTGAAGCAGAACTTAATGTTCTGTTGTTGCTCCATTACTGTTCAACGCAGACTGCTAGGAACAATCTGTTAAACTGGTACCTCTGTAGCAGCCTCGGGTAATGCCCGAGTGCACACTATAGATTTTTGTGCTTTTTTAACACTGCATTTTACCATGAATGCTTTCGTTGCACCCAGGTATTCTTACTCTTTTAATGTTTCAGAATTTAATTAAATATTTGTTCTCCATTACTTTACGTCCCTGGAGGGACTAGGACTACCATCTGTCTGCTGCATCATCCACCATGGGCAGATGGTAGGATTGGAGAGCTGTGGTCAGCAAGCCAACACCCACAGCTATTAAAGATGGTTTCCATGATGGGAGCTGCTACTTCTCAATCAAGTAGCTCCTCAGTTTGTACCACGAGGCTGAGTGCACTCTGTTCCAGACCTCATAAAAATCCGAGGAGTATCGAGGATCAAACCCGGACCTGCAGATTCTTAGCCACCGAAGCTAACTGGTCTTATATCAAATTTAGTAAGCATTATTAAATTACTATAAAACAATAATTAACAGTAAAGCAATTGAAGAGGATTAAAATAAACTGAAATATATTTTTTTTTTTTAGAAAGAACACTGTTCAATTATATAAGAAATAACTTTGTAATAAGAGTAGGCCTACAGCATAATTTCATTTATTATTTCTAACACAGTAGAACAAAGTATTTCCTTAGCTTACTCACCTGCTGATGGAAGGATTCGACCGGATCAGTATCTCCTGCTAATTCACTTGATGGGATGTGGAACCTCATTTCCATCAAACTTACAGGTGCATCGTCGTTCTAAAATTACACAAACATTATGAGAAGAAAAAAAATAGGAGAGTAAGGAGGAACCGAATACAGAAAAGGAAGAAGACAGTTCTGTTCAAACAAATATAAATAGAATATTGCAGTCACTAACAAATGCCATAAACATACAAGTAAGAACAAGATGCAATATACATCCTGTAGGCGACATTGTATAGCACAGCGGTAATCATTAAAATAACAGTTCCTATTAAAATCTAAAATAACAAAAGTACAGTCCTCATATCTTAACTCCCGATTTGTACAATCTGCAACTACATTAAAATACTTCTTCATTATACTTTTCTTAATATAATATCACTTAGTGGCCAGAATCAAATATTTAAAGATAGTTTTAAATATTTTAGGTGATGACATTAATGACCATGGACATGGAAAAATCACTGAAATAAAAGAATTTGAAAGAACAAACAAAACAGAAAAAAAAAAAACAAACAAACAAACAAAGAAGAAAGGATGAATAGGCCTAATGTTTTCTCGCTATTCCAACAGGGTGAGTAGGAGGATTGTTTCTGAACTTTCGGCAGCTTCCTCCACTGTCATCTTTTGGGAGAAGTGAATCCCTTGTGCAATGATCTGCATTATACAGTGGAACCTCGTTAACACGTTTCTTTAGGGACCGAAAAAAATAAACGTCTTGAACGGGAAAACGTACTACTGAAAATTTAAAAAAAAAACGTAGGGAGTATGTAGATAGGCCTATGTTTTCTAAGTTGCTCAGAACCACTCAAAAGTGCATCCTAATGACTCAGAAATACCCATATTGACACACAGGAGCTTCTCTGCCAAGCCATTAGTTATGCGAGATTTAAATTATGTAAACAAATACATAGGCCTAACGATTTTATTTGAAAAAATTAAACAAAAGTTGCAAAAATTGAAGGAATGTATAGGAGCCATATTTAATGAAAAACCATACAAAATCCACACAAAAAAGCATCCACTTTATTCTAAAACATCACACATGAAACAAGTTGCACTCCACAATCTATTAACAAACATAAAATAACTGGAAGTGTAATTGTTCAAAATTTCAGACGTGCCTGAATGTTAGCGAACAAAGTCAAATTGCTAATGAAATGTGATCCAATACCCATGTGAGAAGCATGATCTGCTTTTTTAGCCTACATTTCATCAAACATTCTAATATTTTCTTCTCGACACCACACGAACTGTAAGAAATTTGAAACATATTTCACTACCTAGAGAACACAATAAAAATATCACGAAAAAAAATGGCGGCTATACAGCTGACGCTGAAAAATCTGCATGACGTCAAAATGACCAATGAGAAGCAAACACAATGGCTGATGATTGGTGCCTAAATGACCAATGAGAAGCAACTATAATGACTGACGATTGGTCCCATAGAGCAAAGAGTACAAGAATTCTGACATAGAGATTACACGATCGGACACAAACAAAGCTTGTGTTTGGCAAAGTGTGGTTGGCGAGCCAAATACGAACGTACTAAGCGTGAAACCAAAACGTGTTAAAGAAACATTTAAACATGTAATTATTAAGATTGGGACCGGGACTTCCAAAAAACGACGTACTATGCGGGAAAACGTAGTAATGAGGAACGTGCTAACGAGGTTCCACTGTATATAGAAAAGACAAAGAACTGCTTCTTCATTACTTTTCTTAATCACTTAGTGGCAAGAATCAAATATTTAAAGTGAGTTTTAAATATCATAGGTAATGACATTAATGACCATTCAGGACATGGAAAAAATCACTGAAATAAAAGAATTTGAAAGAAGAAACAAAGGCAATAGGAATGTCAGGAAGTGAGATGGATAGATGGATAGGCTTGAAAGCCAAGTTCTGAGGTAACTGGCATGTGATAGTTACCAGTAAGAAGAAAAAGCTGCTCTCACACCTGAGAACCCCTTCTCAGTGCAAGCTTATGTATGAAGACAAGGTTTCACCAAACCAGAAGGTTCAAATGCCATTGAACAGAATGTAATTAAAAGAGATTAGGTCAGAAGAGATAGGGTTAATGGAGATGCTATACTGTGGCTTGTGCAATGTATTGCAAATGTTTATTCTTTTCAACTGATAACTTTCATCAATATTACTTAATATTTTTATAATGATAAAACTTAAAACACAAAACAATATAAAATTCACAATGGATATCACTAAAACATTAATATTACGACGCTTCGGCCCAAACCACTCCGCGAGTTTGTTTGTCGTCAGTTGGAACTTTCATTCCTTCTAATTTAGATGTACCTGATGAAGGCCTAGTGGTTTGGGCCGAAACGCCATAATATTAATATTTTAGTGATATCCATTGTGAATTTTATATTGTTTTGTGTTTAAGTTTTATCGCACATACAATGGAAAAAGGACTACCTGCAATTTTGTGTTCATTTTTATAATGTTTCTGATTTTTTTTTTTAAATACATAACTTTATTTTCACATTTCTGCTTCCAATGTTGTAGTAACATTATTTCTGCAAACATTTATATGGACATTGACAACTTACTTGGAATATAAATGCATGTAACATGAGATAAATTTTGTGTTACTAGCCCTATGGGCCCGTCAAAGAATTTCGGGCTTCTAAATTAAATGCCAATTTATGGGGGGGGGGGGGAGAATCTGCTAATCTGCTAGTTTGCTCTAGGTAATTGTTTAATCTGTAAGGCTTTGTACACTGGCTTTCATAAGACCATTTACTCAATCAATCTCAAAATATCTCATGGCATACTAAATTATCTGTAAGTACCCTCTCTGAGTCTTTAAGTAATTTTCCTTGTTCTGGAATATCAATCACCTTCACGTCTTGTGAACTTTTTACTCTAAAGTTGCCCATGTCTAAAGACAGGTTCAGGAAGGTATATGCCTACCTGTCCTTGAGATTTCAGGGTGTCACCAGAAATTTCAAAATAAATTTCCTTGACCTTCCATGACCAGAAACTTACATTTCCCTGACCACAAGAATATAAGTTTTCAGGGTTCTTTGTAAATATAATAAAAAAAAGTCCAGTCTCCTCCACCCCCATATCAAAAAAGAGAAGTGATTGACTCAAGTACTGATCTTTAATTGTTTATATAGTCTGGATTACAGCAGACTGGAGCAAAACGCATGCCCCTCACATTTCGCTCGCTCCTAGACTGTTCCATATTTTTGTACAAATTTCCCTGACTTTTTCCTTTATTTTACAAAATTCCCTGACATTCCCTGACCGATTTCAATTTGCCTGATTTTCCAGAATGTGGACACCCCGGACTTATTTATGATCATTGTAAAAGCTACACTTATGACAGCCAAGCAAGGTCACCTTCAATCAATTTCACAATTGAATATGGTATACACAAAAACACCAGCAAAAATATTATATTAGATTCTTTGGTAGAAAATTTTAAAGCATGAAATCTTTCCACTTCAGTTAATAAGTTCTGCTTTGTTCCGTGCGTTTCTTTTTAAAGCGGAACTAAAGCGCTTTACGAGTGATGCATCAAAACCCGTTTCTTTTTACATTTTGCTGCAGCTCCGCTTTACCCCCACTCTACCTCCCGTGCAGCGAACTCAAATCTCGCTTTACGACTGATGCATGGTTTTCGCTGCAAACTGTCATGGCGGACTATGTGATCATCGAAAATTTCCTTGATGGATTTAACATCATTGTTCAAATTCCCAAGTACGAACGCCTTCTTCAGCACAGTTAGTATCATGTGATTTTACCTGTACATCATATAGTACAATAATTATTCATTGCCATCCCGGCAAAACTGTTATTTGCACGTGTTTTAACCACGTTAGAGGAATGTAAACATTGCCGGTCTCATTGAGCAAGCTGTCAGCTGATCAACTTTGCCGTTCTTTTTTGTCTGCAGCGGTCGTCAATCACTCGTGCATCACTCGTAAAGCGCTTTACAGGTTTGCTTTAAAAAGAAACGCACTGATTCTGTGATACAGGACCTACATTGGGAGCCTGTGGTCAACAACACCAAGCATAAATAACCAAACAAATTTCCAAGCATATAGGATACATACTTTTAACATGAGTTGATACAAACAGTATTAAGCCTATGTGTGCTAAGTATTATGTGTGCTGATTACACGATACACTGTAACTCAATCTTACCTGATGAAATTCAAGCGTGACTTCATTTTTACCAGTTGTGCATTGTGATACATTGTTTAATGGAATTTCAAAAGCAGTATTGTTTCCAACATCAAAGCTCAAAACTGCACCGTTAAACTTAGCAGTTCCCCAGTTCCAACCCTTCAAGCTCAGTTCTTTTTCCAGCATATCTATTTTGTAGTTGGATGTGAAAAACTTTGCTACTTTTTCCTGCTCCTGAAAAAAAAAATTACAATTAATATAGGCTAAAATAAGTACCGGTATGCATACAGTGTCTTGTTCTACATCCAATGGAAAAACAGATTGCTGCATGTTCTGTCTTTTTGTCTTTATTAGTATACAGCAGGGTCTGGCTACCTCCTATTCCTGAAAAGGCTTTCAATTTTAAAACACTCCCACCCCTACTTCAGGTTAAAGTCAATGGTGTCTTACATTGATGTTTTGTATTTTGTACAAAGAAAAGATCAAAAGACTAATTATTTCATTTTCCTCTTCCCCCCCAGAAAGAAAGTGCTGCTACAGCCTTCACACTCAACAATGAGACTATCCATATGCTATATTCATAGTTTACTTCTGACATCAATTAATGAGGTTCTATAATTTGACTAATAAAAAAGTGGAATTTCAAAGGATGTAAACAACAATGTGAAACACATAAAAATTGTACATTTCTTTCAAACTCTACAAGTATTTGTGTATCTATTTTTTTTTTTTTAACTCCGTGGAGGGACTGGCCTACCACCCGACCGCTGCATCATCTACCAAAGGCAGATGGCAGGATTGGGGGGCATGTGGTCAGCATGCCAACACCCATGGCCGTTAATGGTGGTTTTCATGACCGGAGCCGCTATTTCTCTATCAAGTAGCTCCTCAATTTGGATCACGAGGCTGACTGCACCCCTGCCAGACCTCCCTACCTCAGAAAAATCCGATGAGATACCGGGGATCGAACCCGGGCAGACAGATCTGTAGTCAGCGACGCTAACCACAAGACCACGCCGGCAGTCATCTATTTTGTTTACATCCTTCAAATCTAAACACATTGAAAGGAAATGCAGCTCACATCATAAAAAAACTTAATTTGCAAAAAACAAAACTGATACTTACTGATTCTTTGAAACCAGCAAACCTATGAAGGGTTCCGTTTTTGAGAAATATTCTCAATCCCCAGGAACCGACTAATTTCTGCCAATTTACAACATCCAAATCTGTGGCAGTAATTTGTTCAACTTTGCCGGTTTTACTGTTCTTGAAGACAATGTTCTGATCAGTTAACTTCAGCCTTCCAGGGCACTGTAAAATATAAAATTCTGCATTAAATGTATTATTCCAGAGTAACATATAACAACAGATGATTAATTCTAGTACCATACAACTATCAACCATATGTATGGTAAGTTACAACATATTGAGGAGCCAAAATATTCAAGAACAGTATACACACAACATTAATCTAAGAGATAAGACTGAAAACTACTGTGCTAATTAAAAAATTATAAAGTCCATTTTTATGACATATAAAGACTCTATCAACAGTAAAAAAATGTACAAGGGATTTAAGTTTATAAATGCAGAATGTACAATGCAGTTGTATAGTTGATAAAAGCATTAGTGCTTCAAAAACTTTTGTAATAACCGGTATCGGGGATATGGGTCTATAGCTAGTCACAGAATCATGCTGACCCTTTTTGTAATCAGTAACAGTTCTTGAAACTTTTAGTAATCTGGAAACACACCCTCAGTAAAATAACAATTTACAAGACATGCCAAAATGGGAGCTATTAAAACTATTACCCTTTTGAGAAATATAGGAGATATCATAGATGTCCATGCTAGTAGCCTACTAAATTTGAAATTGTTCACAATCATGATTACGTCATAAGTGTTAACAGCTTTCCACTTAAAGGAGTCATGCAATTGGAGGGGAATGTACTTTAACAGTACTTTACTGGTAGAATCGTAATTACTAATATGTAATTTTGAAAGTAGGCCTATTGTGTGCATAATACATTCAGTATGACCATATTTAATTTGGCTAAATCCAAAAACAGGGCGCCCCTTAAGCTCCGCCCAATCGAGATATTCCGTTGCCATGGTGATAACAGCTGATGGCCGGCGACAGCTCTCTCGGCACTCCCGACCGTCCCTGCACTACACCTCACTCGGGCGGGCAAAGAGAGTTAAGTCCACTTTCTTACTGAGAATTAGAGTGACTTAACACAATACACCAGCTCAACATAGCTTTGTCTTATTATCATTGTTTCTGATTTTACTAACTTTTTGTTCTTTCTCTGTTGCAGAAATGACTTCCAGCGGGTTATGTGGAAATTGTACTGACCATGTAGATGAGGGTGTACAGTGTGATTCATGTGATGTGTGGTTTCATTTTAAATGTGTTAGGTTATGTTTGGATGATGTTCCCGATGGAGATTGGCTGTGTAGACTTTGCATCAAGGACAGGGAGATTAATGACCTAAAATGTGCTATTGATTTGTTACAGGACGACGTGAAGAAACTGCAAGCTGAACTGAAGGGCAGAAATGATGTACCAGTAAATTATAATGATGTAAATTGTAACTTGCAGGTTGACCTCATGGAAGGAACTAGTGATGATGTAAATTTTAATTCCAGTTTCGTTTCCTTTGCAGATATTCTGAGAAGGCCTAACCGCAGAAGGAGATCATCCAGAATGAATGAGATAGCAGTGCAGAACCCTCAGCCTGTCAGTACTAACAATAGATTCTCTGTTCTAGATACTGAAGATGATGCTGTAGAAACAGAAGAAGCCCAGCCACCCAGACCAGCTACTACTTGTAGGCCCACTAATAAGAGAAAGATTTTAGTTTTAGGTAGCAGTCACGCCAGACACATGGGATCTGCTCTTCAAGATGCCGTAGGAGACGATTTTCAAGTGCAATGTTTATGTAAACCTAATGCTGGTCTTAGTGATGTTGTTTCAGGTATCAAGGGACTGACCAAAGGATTCACCAAGGAGGACCGGGTGGTGATTATTGGAGGAGCCGGGAACAGCTTAGACAGAGATCCGAGCTATTCAGTTGCAGCAGATCTTGATAGTATTTCTGAAGGTAGCATGCATACTAATATAGATTTTGTTGAATTATTCCACAGGTACGACAAGCCCTCGCTTCGATCAAAGGTAAAAGCTGTAAATGATAAGTTGTGGAAATTCTCTAGTGATCATATTAACTTCAATGTTGTTTCTGTTAGCAGCTTAAGAAGGGAAGAGTATACCAGGCATGGACTTCATCTCAACCTTCGAGGAAAGAAGACACTGGCAGCACTGGTTGCAGAGGAGCTGAAGTGTAATGTACTAGATTGTAACAGGCCTATTCCTGTCATAGATGGTGGCTCGACTCGTTTTTTAGGGGGAATCTAAGTGAAAGAGTCTAACAGCTTAGGCCTATATGCATATCTAAAGTCAATAATAGTAATACACTAAGGCCTATAGCTAGAAATAATAAATCATTTGCAGTATTTCATCAAAACATAAGGGGGCTTGAAAATAAAATTGAAGAATTTAACTTAGCCATTCAGGATACAATTAATTCTAAAAAACAGGAAATTCAAGTTATTTGTCTAACGGAACACCACTGTGCAGAAACAGATCTGGAACAATTAAAAATTGATAACTTTTCACTATGTTCAAAATTTTGTAGACATTCCATAAAATGTGGAGGTGTGAGTATATTTATCAAAAGAAACTTACATTTCAGTGATATAGACACAAGTTCTTTCTGTAAAGAACAGGATTTTGAATGTTGTTCAGCCAGATTGGATTTTGACAATGATACATTTGTAATACTAACCATTTACAGGGCACCATCAGGTAATTTCAATTATTTTGTAAATCAGTTAGAAAGGGTTCTTAATTCACTGTATAGTACTAATGTAAATATTATACTGTGTGGGGACTTCAATGTAGATTTCTCAATTGATAGTGAGAAGAAGATCAGACTGATATCTTTATTGGGTAGCTATAATCTAGATTTCATAGTAAACTTTCCAACGAGAATTCGAAACGACTCCCAAACAACAATAGATAATATATTCATAGATATAGAAAAACATTTTAATTTTAAAGTATTTCCAATATTAAATGGATTATCAGATCATGATGCACAAATGTTAGTGCTGAACAATATTAAAGTAAATTCGAACAGTAAACATGCTCATAGTAATATGACTAGAGTAATGAATGACGATTCAATTTTAAATTTCAAACAAGATCTTGCGAATGAAAACTGGGAATCTATGTTATCCTATGACAATGTAGATAGTAAATTAAGTGAATTCCTGAACATAGTGTCACGACATTTTGAGGCAAATTTTCCAAAAAAGAAAACTGCTAGTTTACCTAATTCAAGGAATAACACATGGTTAACTGCTGGTATTAAAATATCATGTGCAAACAAAAGAGAGCTCTACCTAAAATATAGAACCAGTAACAACCAAACTCATAAGGAATACTATAAAAAGTATTGCAACATACTGAAGAAAGTAATCAAAGAAGCAAAAAGTAGGCATTTTTCACAAGTAATTGATAAATCAAATAATAAAGTTAAGACTGTATGGAATATAATAAAAAACGAAACAGGGAGAACAAAGGGAAACAATGATTGTACATCATTAATATACCAAGACATAAAACTAGATAATTTATCAGACATTACAAATGCTTTTAATAGTCACTTTATAAATATTGCAGAGAAATGTATTCCTATAAATAATATTAACATAAAGGCAGTAGACCTACTAACAAAATCTACAAATTGGAACCATAGATTTCAATTGAACCTGACTTCTCACAAAGAAATTGAAAATATTGTGACAAAGCCCAGAAAAGCCTAGAGCCTGATAGAAGGAGGAGTAAGCCCGAAAGAACTAGAGTTAGATAAATCTAGAAAGGGACGGCCCTCTTATTGCTGATTGGAGCCGCGCCGGCGGGTACGGCCTACTCCCTGGCACGGCGGCGCGGTAAGTGACGGTGCGCGCTCGTGGGAGGGGCCAGAGGTGGAGCCACGCGCTAGGGCTGTGACTTCGCCCCGCGCGGACATTCTAGACAATGCGCGGGCGGAGAGCTTTCGAGAGACCGGGTCTGGAATATTCGTCGGCCCTATATATAGGGCCGCGAGCGAGCGGCGAGTCAGTCAGAGACAGCAACGAGGAGTGATGAGTCAGTTCAGTGTGAAGAGTCAGTACATCAGAGGAGAGACAGTCCGTGAAGAGCCAGAGGGTCAACGAGGGAACAGTCAGAGAGGCAGTCCATGAGAAGCGGCGAGCGTCAGCGTCAGAGGGTGAGCTGGACGGAGAGGACTGATCAGCGCGGCCTCAAGTGAGTGTGTCTTGGGAAGCTGAGGAGCCAGTGACCGGAGGGACCCGAGAGCGGAATAGCTAGTCAACGGGGAACTAGTGACCGGAGGGAAGGGTGAACGGAAGAGCTGGTGAGCTGATCTGGGCTGAGGCAGTGCCGTCCCGGGGAACTCGGCGCGACGGGAGGATCGCACAGCGGCAGCGAGGACTGTGGAGTTGACCGGCGTGACGTGGGATGATCTGGATTGGACTGGAACAGTGCTGTAATTAGGACTGAGCACAGTGAGAGTGAGCACTGAACAGGACAGTGAACTGGCAAATTGGCAAGAGTTTTCTGACTGTATTGGCAATTGTTGTAGAGAATAAAGAAACCTCCATCCTTCAATTATAAACTCGGTGTTCTGATTTTGAACCCCGACGAGCCCTTGTTACAATATAATCAAGTCTCTCAAAAGTAAAAGCTCGTCTGGATGGGATGAGATAAGTGGTAGGTTATTAAAAAGTTGCTCATCGGAACTCAGTAAACCTCTTAGTCACATATGCAATTGTTCATTAGAAAATGGAATATTTCCAGAAAGACTGAAGCATGCTATTGTTAAGCCCCTCTTTAAAAAAGGTGACAAAAATCTACCATCAAATTATAAACCTATATCGCTCTTAACCTCATTTTCAAAAGTTTTTGAAAAAGTCATGTACAAACGCATAATACACTATCTTAATTTGAATGACATTCTTAAGTTACTTCATCTCAGTTTGGATTTAGAAGTGGCATGTCCACTGAGAATGCTACATTTCAAATTACTACAGAAATACTGGAAGCGTTAGATAAAAAGAAATATGCTCTGGGAATTTTTTGTGAGTTAGTTAAAGCGTTTGACTGTATAAATCATGAAATATTACTTCAAAAATTGGATCATTATGGGTTCGATAATTTAACACTTAAGTGGTTCAAATCATATCTTTCTGATAGAACTCAAAAGGTAATAATAAATGGAAATGAATCTAACTTAGGGGTTGTTAAGAATGGGGTACCTCAGGGATCAATACTAGGACCTTTGCTCTTTTTAATTTTCATTAATGACTTGCCCTATAACTTAAGTGACGAATCAAAGGTATTGCTCTTCGCAGATGATACTAGTGTACTTGTAACAGGAACGTCACAAGAACATTTATCAAGAATAGCTATAGGCTAAAGGCTTTTCACGAGTTAAACACATGGTTTCTAGCTAATAAAATGACACTTAATATTGATAAGACCCATTTTATACAATTTAGAACAAAAAACAGATGTATCTCAAATCTTGAAATTAATTATGGAACACAAATCATACAAGAAATTAGCAATGTAAAATTTTTAGGACTGCAAATTAACCAAAATCTTGACTGGAAGACACACATAGAAATGATAGGTCCAAAACTGAGTTCAGCGTGCTTTGCTTTAAGAATTTTGAATAATATATTAAAACAGGATGCATTACTTATGGTATATTTTGCATATTTTCACTCGGTAATGAGGTACGGGATCATATTCTGGGGCAACTCTTCCCATAGGGAGAAAATATTTAGATTACAAAAGCGGGCAATAAGAATAATATGTGGAAAGAAAAAAAGGGAATCTTGTAAACCGCTATTTGAAAAATTAAAAGTCCTCACTCTTACAGGGGAGTATATATACTCTGTTATGTGTTATGTAGTGAATAATATTGATAAATTTCAAACTAATTTTAGTGTACACGGACGTACTACCAGAAACATGAATGATCTACACAGACCAAATAACTCGTTAAAACTCTTTCAGAAGGGTGCTTATTATTCTGCAGTACAGATATATAACAAGCTTCCAAACAACATTAAATTATTATGTATTCAAAGAAAGAGCAAACCTTTCAAAACAGCTGTCAAGGAATTTTTAATAACTCACACCTTCTACAATTTGGAGGAATATTTCCAGCTTGGATAAATTTGGCAGCTTATAGTTTCTGTAGGCCTATATTATTGTTATAACATGCATGTATTTTTTGATCTGACGTGTTCTATATCCTTGAGCCCCGCTCAACACAGGATCTACAGGACGAGATATCTACATCTACATCTACATGGATAAACCTATGAGGCACACATCCTTAACTACCGTACAATTTTGAATATGACTTACTGGACTTAACACAAATGTAGAGAACATTTTTATCTATAACTCCATGGACATATCTCAATTTTTTAGGATGGTGGACTTAACTCTCTTTGCCCGCACACTCCGGAATTATTAAACATACGTGTTTTGTAACAAATTTACAAATAAACACCAGAGCCCCTTTAGCGTTACTTAGGACCCACCACGTGACGGTAGAGGTTGGTTTAATGCTATTTATCATACATTAATGATATCTGAACTCAAATATAAGAATTCTCGATTCTTTCTGCAAAGATCACTAATGGCATAGTGGCTAAAGCGATAGGCCATAACGCTAGGGGTCCCAAGATCCCCATAGGTGCGAAAATTTGTAGGATAAGAATAGGTCAAAAATAGGTAGGTAGGTAGGGTGAAGGAGAGAAGGGAGGTAATAGGGAAAAGAGGAGGAGAAGAGGAGAAAAGGAAGAAAAAAAAACTTCCGCCAGATGTCTCTGCGCTGCGGTACTAGTTCCACCATTACCTCATAGATGTCCTCCCCACCCTACACCCCTCCTTCCCGGGCGGGTCCCGATAGTGAGTAGGAGGAGCTTAGGGAAAAGGTAGAATCGGACTCGCCCGAGTTTTCACTCCCACTCCTATAATTGTCAAATATGATTTTTGGTGCAAGGGTATTTTATTATGAAATATTTTATTGTTTATAGTTGTGACAAATTATGTTTGGTGCAAGGGTCGGGACGGGTGGGATCGATTCTACCTTTTCTCCCCACTGTTTACTTCATTTATTGATATCTGAAACGGACAGTGGCACATTTAGACGCTTTAAGGTTATGTCCTAAAAAGGGTGACATAGGAGTTAATTCCTCCTTCTATCTGCTTCATGTGTGCTATTTTACATGGCATACATCTGACGACATTTTCATATTACCGGTTCACAAAAATGAAATCAGTGACAGTTATGAAAAAAATGCTTTGTTTACCATATCACAGTCTCCCCTTTTTACTCACCATAGACCCTTTCACTTCAGCCGTAACATCGGAATATTCCAGAAAATCCATCTTGTTTCGATATCGTAATTATTATGCCAATTATTATAGCTATCGACGACGAAATTCTCACAAGACTTTATGAAATACGGACGAAAACAGCATACACAATACAATGCACTAACGTCCCGGGAAAAATCAAAATGGAGTTCTGTTCTGCCCACAGCCCGGCAATCTGGGTCACGGCGGTGAAGCCTAGCCTTGCGCTATGCCGCCATCTTGCCTCACCTGAAGACACTCATTGAACTACACGTAATTCAATGGGAAACTATCACGAGAACTTAGATTAAAGTCTATTTTCACAATTTTCTATTGGAAATTTTGTATCCACTAGTGAACACACTGAAACCACATTGAAAAAGCACGTCCTCTTGCTATTTTTCTCAAGTATTGGTTCCTATTACTTGCTAAAAATTAGGTTTTTGATGTGAAACTTTTTTAGCCGCGGTAGGATTAAATCCAGAGCTTGCGTTACGGACAAAATCGTCACGAAATTCGTTTGGTGTGACGCAACGGACTGCACAGAAAACAATCAACTCAATAATTAGGCTTATCCAAAATTTAACACAACCGAAAATTCCAAAATTTAAAAAAATCAAAGAATTCAAATTAAAAAATCGAAAATCCATATTTTTAAGTCTAAAAATCCGAAATTAAAAAATAAAAATAAATTAAAAATATAAAATTTAAAAATAAAAAATTTCAAAATTAAAAAATTCAAAGATACAAAATTTAGAAAATCCAAATTTTAAAAAATAATCCAATGTAAAAAATCCAAATATCCAAAATTTAACAAATAAAAAATCTAAAATTTAAAAAAATAAAAAATCCTAAAATCCAAAATTTAAAAAATCCCAAAAAATAAAAAATTTAGAGATACAAAATAATAAATCCAAAATTTAAAAAACTCTTAAGGAAGTATGAATAATACAACAAATAGCTATCAATGTATGCTTACAGTTATTTATAAAAATATAAAACATTCCTCGTAACTAAAGCATAATATTATTTACAATGCAAAAAATACGCATAAATTGAGGTTAAGTTTATTTGCAATTTCTAAATGCTAAAGTAATATATGACTATTTACAGTGTATGAAATAGTTAACAATATTGTATAATGCATGAAATGGCTAACCAGGGGTGTCCACCCTCAACCCAATTGGCTGTCGACAAGGGCGCCCATATGATATTTTCTTGGGGGGGAGGGCAATTTTTTTAATTAATTAATTTTTTGTCGCTTTTTACTTCTTGGGCCACTTTGTAACGTTATATTAATAATATAATAAGTGCAACAATGACGTAGCCATAAAATAATTGCGGGGAGGGTCGGAAGTGCCTTGGGGGTTTGGAATACCCCCAAAAAGGGGGTCGGGGTCCATCCCCAGAAAATTTTTAAATATTGAACTAATGAAAATCACATTTTACGCTATTTTAGGACTCAAAAACTAGTTATGAAATTTGTTTACCATACTCTAAGATATGCCAATGTAAACAAGAAAATGTTACCTAAGTCGGGTGTCCACCCCCGGGAAATTTTTAAATGTTGAACTAATGAAAATCACATTTTACGCTATTTTAACACTGAAAAACTAGTTAGCAAATTTGTTTACTATACTCTATGACATGGCAACTTAAACAATAAATTGTTACCTAAGTTATAATACTTATTACTATTTATAAGAAAAGTTGAATAACACATGGAACAGTGGACATAATAGGCCTACTCATTATGTTATGAAAAGAAAATAACTGCTATATCATATTTGACACACCAACAAATCTTGTTTAATTAAATATTTTTTTAAAAATACAAATATAGAATTTTAGGTTTTGATTTTTGGGGGTCCAAACCCCCTTAACCCCCCTTTCCTAATCCACTGTGAATTCTGCGTCCATGTTGTTGATTTGGTAAAACTTCTGCAATTCAAATAATTGTCTTAAAAGAAAAACACCTGACTATAATAATTATTAATATACATTTTTTCCTTGCGCCCCCCCCCCCCGCCCCCGGGTATGGGCGCCCGTGGCTGTCGAAATTCTTAATCTTTATCTTCATAAAGAATTAGAAGAGACCTTTTCAAGTTATAGAACTTGACTGTGTTTATTTTTAACATATAAAACTCTAATTTTGCAACAATTTTCAACCCCCCCCCCCAGAAATTCATAAAAGATAATATTTTGCCCCCCCCCCAGAAATTTCATTGACGCAGTCTGCGTCTTAACCCCCCTCCCTGTGGGCACCATTGGGCTAACAATAATAATGAAAGGCCTACTTAGGAATGTATTGAAACGTGATCCTTTCCTTGTTTCTTTCTGTCGTAGTATGAAAAATTACACCCGAATACCACACAGGTATTCACCATTTTAGAAAAAGTATTTAAACTCCTCAGTCCAATTACATTATTAGCTAAAATGCTAAAATTCACATCGCTGTAACGCTCTTGTGGCTTGTACTCGATCAGCTGCTACAGTGTAGTAATATGGCGGTCCGTGCATCAACGTGGCTTCACTGCCGCCAATAGTACAGCATACACCATTGCCGATCTATC
This sequence comes from Ectobius pallidus, assembly GCA_964059195.1. Classification (NCBI taxonomy): domain Eukaryota; kingdom Metazoa; phylum Arthropoda; class Insecta; order Blattodea; family Ectobiidae; genus Ectobius; species Ectobius pallidus. The sequence goes on from CAXKWD010000002.1 coordinate 109,602,649, forward strand.
TCTATATATCTGTGGTTCTGCCTCGCTTTGAAACAGTGGTACCAATATATCCCATTGTATAATAAACGGAGACTTTTTAATAATATGATGGATATCGCACAATGTGCATTATGTAGTACAGAAGTTTGTCATAGAGTTTTCCCTTTTTTTGCACCATAGGGATGTAGCGAACTAGAACCAACAGATGTCTCCACTGCTCTAGCCGGTATGCGCTAGCCGTTCGTCACTTGTTTTTCGAGTTGTTGTCTGCTGGTTCCATGCTTTTAAGTGGCGTTTTCTTAGCAGACTGAAAAATACGTTCGAACTTTTCTTCTTTTGTAGCGGGTAAAACGCTATTAGGCGCATTTCTTTGTATACTGGACACTTCCTGAATATATTTACGTGAAAAAACTTAAAGAAAAATTGCAAAAGTTAGACGCTATATAAGTCGAAAAGAAAGAAGAATAAGCTGACAAATACTGCGAGAAATGCCCGCTATTAACTACATTACTATGTTCCCGACGTACAAAATGTTATGCAGATATGAATATTTATATACAGTACTGCTAATTTGGCGATTGCGTATGATTCAGAGTAACTAAAAGAATATACCTCTAGGGTTCAGACAGTAAAATACTAATTGATATACGTGATAAACACTGATTTATGTGGTGTGTATTCGCAGACAATTTTTAATATTATTTATTTTCTATACCAAATGCATATTTAGCCTATACCGTCATATTAAAAACGTATTCAAAATCAAAATAATAAAGTATGTTTACATCACGAAAACTTACCTTTCCTGTCCCTCGTAGTTAAAAAAGATGGGAACTTGGGAATCGATTAGGCCTTTTTGGTTCTTCTCATTCCTCATTCTTTCTTATTCCTTTTATTATCGGTAAGTTATGCTAGACCATCGTTACATGATTTTCATTTGTAGTTATGAGACAGAATATTGGTAAAAATATATCATTGCATGACATAGCAGAATATAAAGGCAGAATTTAATAATTATCATACGTTAAGTTATGTAGCCTATTAAATTGGCAACGCTATTGTCACAATTTTTATTCGAGGCCGTCAATCTAACTTGGCTATTTAGAAATCACAGAATTTATATTTTGATACCAGATGCAATAGAAGGCTACAATAGCCTAATATACACATATTTATACAGTAAAGTAAAATAAATAGGCCTAAAATAACTACATAAATTAAACAGGAAAGTGGCCTTTAAATATAAAGGTGCACTAAAGATACAGTTTAACAAAGGTATAAAACTAACACAATGTACTGTAATTATCATTGCGTTACTAGGTGATTTTAATTTATTTATTGTAATTTTACTCTATTTTTAAATGGCCCATAACATCTTCTCGATGCTCACGGCAAATTTAATATTAATTTAAAAATGAAAGAATATCTAATCCCCGCACTGCATATAAATATTCATACATTGATAACATATTACTGCAAGTCGAGTACAAAATAATGTCGTCTGTATCGGAAATATCTCACAATATTTGTTCGTTAATCCTTCCTTTTTAGTGTTATTTAGAGGCTATCTGCTGTGATTTTTCTTTGGTATTTTTGACACTTCAACATTCTAGAAGGGCCCAGTAGACAAGAAAGTATGTATAGTAGCCTCGTGTCCTCTATAAAAATATAAAATTACGAACATATTTTTCGGACTGAGTAGTTGGAACGCCATTTAAAAGCATGGTGCCAGCAGAAGACAACTGGAAAAACAAGTGACGAACGGCTAGCGCATACCGGCTAGTACACCCACGCTATCTGTCGGAGAAGTTTGGCGAGCTACATCCCTATTGCAGGTGGTATCGGTCACATATTACTCCGCACAGTTTGCACCTGCAGTCAACGTTTGGGTCGTGGAACTTCTCCGTCTGGCATATTCGATGATGAAATCCGTGTACGGCGTATCTTGTGACCACATGTCGTAGGTCATATCTGGCTTGAGTCCACTCCCTGTGGGTCATCGCGTCTGTTGCGTAGAAAGTTGGCCATATCTCATTTCTTTTCATGTAGAGTTCCTGCAGAAGTTCCGTATAGGCTCTGGTGTTCGGTAGTAATAGGTCAATTCGTAGTTCCTCAATGAAAAATTGTTCTCTTGCTAGCACATAGGTGAGGCGAGATGGTGTATACTTGGACAGGCATAACGCTTTTTTCAGAAATGTGGCTTTCACCTTTTCTATGTCTTCTAGGTTTTTCTTCTTTAAGTGAGTCCAGATGATCTCTAGCCCGTAAGTTATAATTGGGCCAATTTTCAGGCGGAACAGGGTGATGGCTGTGGTCAAGGACAGTTGTCTTAGATTCTTTATGCTATTTGTTGCCGTTTTGGCTGCGGTGACACGCTCGCTGATGTGTAGGTCATAGGCATCTCCACGAGTTTGAAGCGTGATCCCTAGGTACTTGAAATTTGGTACGTTCTGTAGCGGAGTGTTCTTATACAGTATCTTGTCATTTCCTGAAAGCCTTCCTCCCCTTCTGAACGTCATCTTGACTGTCTTTTTTGCATTTATCGTCAACTCGTTTTTTTCGGCCCATGTATTGAGTTTGTCGAAGGCTGTTTGAAGGTTTCCCAAGTTTTGCGAGGTAATGACCATGTCATCTGCATAGGCGAATATTTTAACGTTTTCTGTGGCTATTTCTTCAGGCACTTCTGCGGTTGCTATTATAAACATCAGGGGACTTAGGGGATCACCCTGGAGTACTCCGTTTGTTTGGTCAAGCGGGTCTGTCTTAGATACCCTGTTGTCTATCTCGACTTGGTTTTTGGACAGAATGTTTTGTATCAACCTTGTTACTTTATTTCTTCCAGTGATTCCTTCAATCTTCTCTAATATAAGCTGTCTGTTCAGGGAGTCGAAGGCCTTTGTGTAATCTATGAATACGGCATGAAGTTTTCTACTGGGAAGTTCTAGCGCCGCCTCGATTTCCTCTTGAATACACTTTACTGCCTGTATTGTTGATCTCCCTTTGATGAAGCCAAATTGTTGTTCTGGGATTGCGTGTGATGTCATTTTACTAAGTCTTTTGGTTAGTAGGCCTGTCAGAATTTTCAGTGGAGAGCATTCCAGAGCTATCCCCCTATATGAGTTCGGGTCCTTCGAGTCGCCTTTTCCCTTGTATAATACCTTTAGTGTGGATAGCCTCCATTTGTCTGGGATTCTTCCTTGCTGAAGGCATTCATTGAATAGATCTGTCCAAGTCTCCGTGAGTATAGGTAGTGTCTCTTTCAGGTGTTCGAAGAAAATTCCGTCAGGTCCGCAGGCTTTGTTATTCTTTGTTTCCGTGATCTGTTTTCGGACTTCATCTCTGGAGAATGAATGTGCTGATTCTATTTCTTTTTCCTGATCAGCTGCAGCTGGTCGTGTTTCTCTAGCTTGGAGGACTTTCCTGAAGTGTTCTTCCCATGTTTCGAGTGGTAAATCCCTCGGGAACATAGGCTGCTCCGGTATTATGGCTTTGTACCATCTCTGTTCAGCTCGTTCAATGAGTTTCTTTTCTTCTTCTGCTTGGTGTATGTCCTTGTGTCTGTCTATGATTTGTTTGTAGTGTTTCCTGGCTTTGTTATATTCCATCAGGTCTTCCTGAGCTTGCGTTCTTCTTGCTCTGTGCAGTGCTGTTAGCGCGTCTTTTCTTGCTTTGTGGCATTCTTGGGTAAACCAGGGCTTTGCCTTCCTTTGTTTTCTCTCTTTTTTTACCACTGCTTGTGTTAACTGTTCCTCTATTTTCTTTAAAGCTTCATCAATATTTCCTTTTTTGATTTCTGTCGATACAAGTCTTATCTCTTCGATATTAAGCTTTTCCTGATCGATTTCTCTCGATAGGTTGCTTTTTTGGGGAAATTTTTCTTGGGACGAGTTACCTGTATATATAAGTGTGTATACTGGTAAGTGTTTCCTTACTGGTAAATCCTGGCGGATCTCTTGATAAACCTCCTTACTATTTGTAAACACTAGATCTATAGTGCTGGCTCCATTTGGGCCAAAATAGGTTTTTTCTTTTCTGTCGTTTAACAGCGTTAGGCCCTCTTTTTCTATGAAGCTTATCACGGTCTTCGTTTTCTGAGTGGGGGCGTCGATCCTGCAGTTTAAGTCTCCCATTATAATCATGGTGTCTTTTTCGTTAGTTTTGCTGAGGGCATCCGTTATCTCTTCTAGTATTTCATCTGCTTTATATTCTGGCTGGAAATATACGTTCATGATTGTGCATAGTTTGGTTTTTACTAACAGAATGTTGTTCGAGTTGAGCAGTATCTCGAATGGGGCTAGTTTTGGTTTTAACAGCATGGTTATGCCTCCCTTAGGTCTTCCTCTTTCCCCTTTGCTGGCAAAAGAATGGATAGCATAGACATTTTCCTTGCTCCATTGTGCTGTCAAGAAGGTTTCTGTGAGTGAAATTATATCGTATTCGTCGAAAGCGTTTTCTGGTATCATATTTACTGCGTTTTTCAACCCTTCTATGTTCCATAAGAGAGTCCTTATTGTACTGTCACTTTCTGAGTTTCTATAACTGAGCGCCTGTTCTTTGTCTTGAGAGACGAAAAAGCCGGGACACGACTCCTTCTGGCCAGAAAGTCGAGTCTTCTGTTATTTTTTGGTGCTTGTAGTCCACTCCAACTTTGAAGGCTTTGTTCCTTCCCATAGTGTTCAGTTCTTCGACTTCTATTTCGCCATCTATTCCGTTTTTTTGTAGGTATCCCTTTACCTTTTCTAGGGTCGTATCACTGTGCAGCCTTCCTATATAGATCCATGCTCTTCTCACTGCGGCCTGCAGTTCATTTTCTCCTTCTAGCGTTTCCTTTGATCCGATCGTGACCTTTCTTGTGTTCACTGGTCGCTTCCTTCTCACTACCTGGGAATATTGAACTTCATTTTCCCTTTCTTCCTCTTCCTTTCCCCTTTCTTCCTCTTCGTTTTCCCTTTCTTCCTTTTCTTCTCGTGACTGGTTCTCCGTGTCGTTCTGCTCCTTTTGTGTTTCTTCAGCTATTTTTACCTGGGGTTTGTCGTCGTCGTGTTTGTTTCTTTCGTGCCTTTTTTTGCTTGTGTATGTCTTTGCTTCTGCCTGCTGGAGTTGTGTGTCTAAGAGTAGCTGTATTTTTTGTACTAAGTTTTCATTTACCAGATCAATTTTTTGGTTTAGTACTTCATACGCTTTGGAATTTGCTGTTTTGTCTTCCTTGGTTTCCCCGTTGGTGTTTTTTAGGGTGCTTATCCTGCCTTCAATAGTACAAACGGAGACTTTTTTGTCAGCTATTCCCGATAGATGGAAGGAGAGGCTAACCTGGTCAATGTAAGGCGCGTGCTTTGTACTGAATATTAAAACTTCAAACACATTTTTTTAGCATTCCCCGGTGTGCAAAAAGAAGTGGACACGTGTTTCCTAAAGACAATGACTGACGAAATGTTTTGTTATGAGAAGTAGCTATCTCTATATATATAAAAGGCTTTGTCCTGACTGACTGACTGAATGAATGACTGAATGACAGGAATCAACGTACAGCCTAAACTATAACAGGTAGAGACTTGGAATTTTGACAGTACCTTCGCTTCATAATGTAGGTGCTCACTAAGAAAGGATTTTGAAAAATTCTGATTCTAAATGCCAAAAATTAAATGTTTTTGAAAATACTTAATCCCTTTTTACATAGAATTATCAAAACAAATTCACAGAACGTATTGTTACCAGTGGTATCAGGTGTGCTTGGATTAAATTAAATGGATGTTTGACAAATTAGAGAAGGTATCATTATAATTCATATTATCTATATTAATAAAAGGAATTCCCCTCGATGTCCAGCGAAATCTACTGAACGCAGAGATCTGAAATTTTAAACATAGGTGTGCTGAAGGGTCGGAAAATGCACCTCGAAGCCGGAATTTTAATTTTAGTTTTCGTTCGTGAGTTATGAGTGAAAAACTGGCAAAAAACGTGCACTTTTTGCGTTTTCAAAACATAAGTTTTCAGTTATACATTCCAATGTCAAATCAATTACAGTTGGCTTTGGCTATTTTTGTCAAACCTTGAAAACAAAACTTTCGCGATCGCTTGAATGTTGTAAGCCCTAAATATGGTCAAACGTTGTTTTATTTGGACGAATCTCACTATACAGAGGTTTTCTTGGCCAAGAAACTCGAATCTGAGGTAGCTTTTACCAGTCGATGCTATCTGATCGTGGTATGTAGTCCATGCGATTTAGGTGTTAATAAATGTAATGATTTAACTATTATGCTCTTAATTTTTAATTCTTGAAATAATTATCGCGGGCGAAGCCGCGGGCACATGCTAGTATTATTATATACAACAGACAGACAAGTTTCCAAGAACATCACCACATTGATAAATGTCATGCATATATATGCATATATATATATGCATGTATATGCAGTGGCCAGAATTAGATATTTAGATATTTATCTCTCTAACTATAAAAGATAAATGGCTGTATTTGTTTAAGGACACCCGGAATGGCCTCCAGCGTCCTATATCTGAAAAATTACTGAAAAGAATAGCGCCTCCTTCTCTATGAGCACTAGGGAACTGAATTTTTTACTGTGTGTTATTACAAATTCTTTTACACATTACATGTTACAAAATTTTACCGCCGGCGTGGCCTTGTGGTTAGCGTCGCTGACTACAGATCCGGGTTCGATCCCCGATACCTTCTCGGATTTATCTGAGGTAGGGAGATCTGGTAGGGGTGCACTCAGCCTCTTGATTCAAATTGAGGAGCTACTTGATAGAGAAGTAACGGCCCCGGTCATGGATGTCGGCATGCTGACCACATGCCCCCAATCCTGCCGTCTGCCTATGGTAGATGACGCAGCGGTCGGGTGGCAGGCCTTGTCCCTCCTGGGATGTTAGCACCACGGAGTTAGTTTTTATGTTACAAAGTTTAAAATGGCATTTTCTACAAGTTCTGAAAATTTGAAGTCTCTAGTTCTTACTGTTTAGAAAAATAGTAAAGATACACGTTTTTTCCAGGTGAAGAATATTGTATGCTTTTTCTAATGTATTGCGCAAAAAGGATATGACAGGACTTATTCCTTGGTATTATAACCTTGGTATATCTAACCTTCTTAGGTTAGAAGAAAATGTTCATGATATAGCAAAAAAGTAAACTTTCGAGAAGAAAGGTTCAAAGTTCTGAGTGCATATTTAATGGAATCCTGAACGTTTTCCCTAAACTATTTGAACTATAGCATTTATTATTTTAATGTTTGTTATTACATGTTTTTTGATGCTTTGTATGATTGGTAATTTAGTGCACTTATTTTTTCATGAATTTGTCACATTTTTAAGTAAAGTTTTTTTTCAGTTCGGTAGGCTATATTTTGCAATGTTGCACTTATAATTAATTAAATATGAAAATAATTTGAAAGGGGGAAGTCTATACTTATATAATATATAAAAAGTAAAAAAAATGCTTTCTTCATTTTTCAACTTAATTTAACAGTACATTAATTTGATAAAAACCATCTCTTATAATATTATGTTTGTTTTTACTATTGTCTGTTTTTCCCGCAGAAAATTCATAAGTCAGAATTTTGAAATAAATAAATAAATAAAGGATATTTGGAAAGAAAATAACTATGAATCTAAATTAATTCTTAAAAATTAATGACTGTAAACAAAAATATTTACAGGACTATTTACAGGACTATGATTATAAGCTCAAGAATTTTGAGATAAGTTATCTGAAATATATGTAATAAAAATGAAATATCTTCTTCGTCATACATATCATGATTAAAAACACAGTTTCTATATACAGTCAAATCTCTAAAAATGTTGAAGGTATTTATTATTGTGTCAGCAGCACCTGTTCCGTGCGTCCAAATAACATACAATTTTGCTCAGCTATAGGCCTACTTTAGGGTAAGCTTGATTGTTTGACAGTAAGATGAAATAAAATAGATTTTTCTTATAAAATGGCTAAATTAACACTTCTGCGATCTCTTAAACGGGAACCTTCTGGTCTGCAGTTGAAAAACTGACCAGAAAAAAGCTTCAGGGGACAACGAGGTCCTACCCCATATTTTGTCTGCTCCTGTTTATGTGTATTAGTAAATATAAATGTTGTCGGCTTTGTTACACAAGTTCATAGTAAATATGAATAAGATTTGTTACATATTTTAAATATTTATTACACAAAGTAAATTCCCTTATTCTGCCAAGGATACTGTAACATCGCAAGAAAAGTTGCGTGTTTATATCTTTCTGAACTTAGTGGTAAATATTTATGTAGAAAAGAACCCATGAGCGCTTCTTTCACATACAGGGATAATTATTTTGCAGTGGCAGAGATGTGTGTAGATTAGTGATAAATACAATACAAGATTTTAGAGTTATTCCAATAAGAGATGGTGTTTTTATTCATGGTAAAATGGTGAACAGAATTATTTTTTATGAGATGTACTCGTATTCACCAGTTCAAAAAGTGTGAATTTATAAATATTTTTTTCCTGTCATTAATTTTTTTCAGAAGTGATTTAGGATCATAGGTCGTTTGCTTTCCAAATCTTGAGCAACAAATACCGGTATTTTTGTTAAATATAACAGAGCTAATTTCCTAAAATAATGAATTTAAGAGAATTTCAAATGTCACAATATGGAAATATGAAATTAATGTTCTTTTGTGCTGAAAACATAAGTTTAAATGCTAAAATATTTGTTCTGCTGTCATTTTTCAATAAATAGTCCTGTTTCACAGTTATTTGTTACTAGCATGTGCCCGCGGCTTCGCCCGCGATAATAATTATTTCAAAAATTAAAAATTAAGAGCATAATCGTTAAATTATTATATTTATTAACACCTATATCACGTGGACTATATACCACGATTAGATAGCGTCGCCTGGTAAAAGCGACCTCAGATTCGAGTTCCTTGGCCCAGAATACCTCTGTATAGTGAGTTTCGTTCAAATCGAACAATGTTTGACCATATTTAGGCCTATATTGATTATCCCTCTTCCGTGTAGGTTGAAAAATTCATATGTCTGCGGGCCTTGATATTCTAAACAAATGAATCGTCCAGGATGAACTTAAAAAATCAAGCGATGGCCCGCGATAATTATTTAAAAAATTAAAAATTAAGAGCATAATAGTTAAATCATTATTTATTAACACCTAAATCACGTGGACAACATACCACGATTAGATAGCGTCGCCTGGTAAAAGCTACCTCAGATTCGAGTTCCTTGGCCCAGAAAACCCCTGTATAGTGAGTTTCGTCCAAATAAAACAATGTTTGACCATATTTAGGGCTTACAACATTCAAGCGATCGCGAAAGTTTTATTTCCAACTGAAAGTTCTAACCTCACTTCCATGAGTCCTACGAACACTAGCCTAAGTGGGCCCTGGCCTATGCTGAATGAACAAAGAGCAGCCCACAATGTAGACAATTCGCAGACGACAAGACTGAAGTATGATGTTTGGAGAACAGTTCCAATGAAAAAAGGCAACAACAGGAAATCGCCTGACATCAGGCCTAGGCCTGATTTCAAGAGTATGAATAAATTTGACCTACTACAAACTGATGACGTGTGTGATGAAGATCAAGTAAATAACCTAATCCCTATTAGACCTTATAAATCCAAATCAACTGGAAAGAGGAAAATCAAAATATTTGGAGATAGCCATGGACGCAGTTTATCGTATATTGTTAATGCTTCCTGCTTGAAAACTGAATTCTTCACTAATGCAACAGTGAAACCTAGTGCTAAATTCGAACAGGTGACTTTGGGAATAGAAAAAGACTGTGCTAGTTTGACTAAAAAAGACTTTGTTATTTTAGTTGGTGGAGCTAATGATGTATTTAGAAATGAGACTGATGAAGCAATTAGGACGCTCAAGAAAACGCTAAGTAAACTAACCTATACTAATGTGGTAGTAGTTGGAATACCACAACGTCATGATTTAAATGACTGGTCTATCGTAAATAAAGAAATAGATGTAGCTAACAAAAGGTACAGTAGTATTTGTAAACACTTTAAAAACGTTACCTTTCTAAATGTATCTAACTCTGGTAGAAATCTGTTTACCAACCACGGATTACATTTTAACTTAGCAGGTAAGAAACAATTAGCACATGTAATAAGCAAAATAGTACAGGATAAAGCAACCACAACAAAGTCGAAAGGACATCCTATTGCTTTAGATGGAAGTGGAAATGTTTTTTTAGAATAAGTAACTCTGAGACCACTAGGCCTAATTTTCTCAATAAAAATAAAAACAGGTCTATTCATGCGCTAGATCAAAAAGAGAACCATAACCAAGAAGGATTGTCACAACAAACAAAAAATGTGAATGATGTTTTAAATTTTAATCTACTGTTTTGGAATGTACAGGGCCTTTGTAATAAGATAGATTATCTAAACTTATTATGCTCGACCTATAATGTTCATGTTATAACTATCGCTGAACATTGGCTCAAAGATGTAGATGTCCCTTTTCTGGCTGTACCTGATTACGCAATTGCTTCATTCTATGCCAGACCTAATAAATTACATGGGGGTGCAGCGATTTTTATTAAAAATGAAATTGATTATAAAGAAATAGAGTATGTTAGAGAACTATCTATTGAAATGGTGTGTGAGGTAGCTGCAGTAGAGTTAATCAAGGAGAAAATAATTGTGCTATCCATCTATAGACCCTACAATGATGACCCTGTCTTTTTTAACAATTTTTTGAATTGTCTCTATAATATTATTTGTTTAATATTTAAACCTAATTTTAATATAATTATATCTGCTGATTTTAATGTTCAACTAAATTATGCAAATAATTTTGAGAGAGACTTAATTAACCTATTTGATTGTTTTGGACTTAAGATTACTACCTTAGAAATTACTAGGCCAGGCCTAACAAATGTTGGTACATGCATTGACAATATAGTAACGGACATACACAAAACTAAATGGTCATCAAAAGTGATACACACTTTATTATCAGATCATAATAGTATTCTATTAAGTTTCAATGTCAATTCAGGTAAAAATCATGATTATAATATCCGTGCACCAAAACAGTTACTAAGATTAGTCAATGATGATAATGTTAAATTGTTTATCAGTATGTTAAGAGAAATGAATTGGTTAGGGGTATATAGTCCAAAAAATATAGATGATAAATTTAAAGCTTTTCATGACTTGTTTATGTGGGCGGTCAATGGTGCCTTTCCACTAATTACTTCAAGAAATAAAAAAACTAAATCTGATAATAAATGGTACAATAATGAACTACATAAACTTAAAGAACAATGTGACAAGATATACGACTTAAGTAAGATTTTCAATAACAATCAGTTAAGAGATAGATACAAAGTTTTGAAAAAAAATTACAAGCAAGCAATCAAAAATGCAAAAATACAGTATTTTAATGGATTAGTTAAAAACTCAAAAAATAAAAGTAAAACGATATGGCAGATCACCAATAAACTTATAAATAATAACTGTAAAGCACAAGACTTGCCTAGTGAAATAACACCTGATAAGTTTAACAATTTTTTCATAGACCATGTAAATAAATTCAGTAGTAGTATTCCTATCAGCAATCATGATTGCACTTTCTATATTAATAATTATCCTAGACCAGAAACAAGTTTTGTATTTCAAAAAGTCAGTGTGGAAAACATGTTTACTAAAATTAATCAATTAAATAATAGTAAATGTTTAGACATATATGGCATCAGCTCCTACATTATGAAGATCTCTGCTTTTTATATTAGTGAAGTATTAACTTATATTTTTAACGAATGCTTAATAAATGGCTGTGTTTTTCCTAATAAGCTAAAAAATATCAAAGTTGTCCCAGTGTACAAAAAAGGTGATAGAAAGTTAGAAAACAATTATAGACCGATATCTATAGTACCTGTTATCTCTAAAGTATTTGAAACGTTACTACATGGCCAAATATCAAACTATTTTGAGAAATCAAACATATTTACAGATAAACAATATGGCTATAGACCTCATAGGAGTACTACTAATGCTGTTATCAAGCTTGTTGATCATGTAGTCAATGACTTAGAAAAAGGTTCACTTGTAAGTTTCAGGTCTTTTGATATGTCAAAAGCCTTCGACACTGTCAATCATAGTACTTTAAGTAAAAAACTTTTTTATTATGGATTTGATAAAAATTCAATTAAACTTTTAATTTCCTATTTGTCAAAGAGAATACAATTTGTTTTTAAGAACGGAACTTATTCTAATGGCAGGTTAGTTGAGTATGGTGTTCCTCAAGGGTCTATTCTTGGACCCATACTCTTTAACATATATATCAATGACTTACCTGTAAATATTGATAGCGCAGGAACAAATGGATTGCTGTTTGCAGACGATTTAGGTCTTAAAGTAAGCTGTAAAACTAAAGAAGGAATACTAGACAAGTTAGATTCTAGTTTAATTTTATTACAAGACTGGTGTGCTGCTAATAATTTGTCCCTCAATACAAATAAAATTTGTGATATATCTTTTAGTTATAGTAGAAGTAACTCAAATCAAATAAACCATAATAATACTCTAAAATTTCTAGGAATTTGTTTGGATTCAAATTTATCATGGAATTTCCATATTGATTTTATTATTAACAAAATGGCAAAGGGACTTTATGTGTTAAGAAGACTAAGTGGTACAGTTGACAAAAATATACTGCTCACTGTTTATTTTTCTCAAATACAAAGTGTATTGTCTTATGGTATTACCCTTTGGGGTTCAAGTAGCTATTGTAAAAAAATATTTATTTTACAAAAAAGGGCAATTAGAATTCTCTGCAAAGCCCCACATCGACTCACTTGTAAACCATTATTTACTGATTTAGGTGTATTAACTTTATATTCCCTTTATGTATTACATTTACTCTGTTTCGTCCATAGTCATTTTGAACATTTTCAAACCAATGCAGATATTCACTTACATGACACTAGAAATAAAAACTCTATAAGGATACAACAATACCAATTTAGTAGTTCACAAAAAAACTGGTTTTATGTATCAACTAAGTTGTACAATACAGTACCTACCAAAATCAAATCCTTGTCAAACGCCAATTTTAAATGTAAAATCAAGCGTATATTGATTAAAGAATGTTTGTATAACGTTAATGATTTTTTTAGCATTAACTGGGAATTTTATTTGTAATTCATGTGACTTAAACCAACAGTTAATATATTGTAGGTGTTTTAATTAAGAATAGAATATAGGCTATATTATGTTGAATACTTGCAATGTTATAAAAGATATTAGTAGGCTATAACCATGACGACTGTCTATGCATGTATTTATATGTTTATGACAATAAAGATTCTTATTCTTATTCTTATTCTTATGACAAAAATAGCCAAAGTCAACTGTAATTGATTTGACATTGAAATGTATAACTGAAAACTGATGCTTCGAAAACGCAAAAAAATGCACGTTTTTTGCCAGTTTTTCACTCATAACTCACGAACGAAAGCGAAAATTAAAATTCCGGCTTCGAGGTGCATTTTCCGACCCTTCAGTCCACCTATGTTTAAAATTTCAGATCTCTGCGTTGAGTACATTTCGCTGGGCATCGCGGACAGACAGACAGAAGGAAGATAGACACTTCCTTTTATTAATATAGATAGATAGATAGAAAATTATATATACTGTATATGGTGTTTCAAATGCCGAGCCATTACATTGAAAGAAGAAGAAGAAAATGCGTGCAAGGCGTGGATCAGCTGGAGGTTCATCACGTGCACAGATATAGAGGAATAGATCGGCAGCGTCGTATCCTTAACTGCAGGTGGCGGTGAAGCCGAGTCAGTGGCGAAGAGGGGCAAGGGAAGCAGAGGCGACGCCATATTGGTATCACCAACGTGTCCGCTAAGTACAACGTATCCATTACGGAAAATTGTTTTTCTTCCTACATAATTCCGAATTTATAGTGAAATGGTGAACCACGGTGTTGTTTGGGAATCCCTGTAATTTCAAATGCATACTATACCACTATATTGGAGGTCAAATTAACATTCATTTATAAATTTTCCAAATTACTATTGCTTAAACTGGGTCTATTACAGCTATTTTCATTCAATACTGGTTTACGAAATAATTGTCTGGGAAAACTGCAGCGAATGGGAAAGCATCTTAAAAAGAAAAACATACTAACTATGACCCATTCAACCTACAGGAAATCATGAAGTTCTACAAATATTAACATTTCTTTCAATATATTTACTAGAGCTTCTAACTCATGTGCACATTATGTTGACCAATAGGACACACAAAATACTCACGAACACAACACAAGAAACAGAGTTGTTAAAATTCTGTTCCCATAGATTAACCCTCCTAGAACATACACCACAATACATGGGCATAAAAACATACAATAAAATGTCAAATGAAACAAAAGCATTAAATAGCAGACAATTCAAAATTAAAATTAAAAACTTGTTTTTGCAAAGAACATATTATTCAATCATATAATTATAATAAATTTAAAAAAAAGTGTGCGGGGAATTAATTTTTGGATTTTACAATTTTGGATGATTAGATTTTTCAATTTTGGATTGTTGGACTTTAATAATATTGGGTTCTTGGACTTTTAAAATTTTGGATCTATGGAATTTTTAAATTTTTGATCTTTTAATTTTTTTCATTTGGAATTTAGGAATTTTTTGTTTATTATTTTTTAAATTTTGGATCATTTTTATTTTTTGGATTTTTTAATTTTGGATTTTTTAATTTTTTAAATTTTAATTCTTTAATTTTTTATTTAGCATTTTTTAATTTTGGATTTTTTATTATTATTTTATTTTTATTTTTAAATTTTTTATTTTTTAAATTTTGGATTATTAGATTTTTCAATTTTGGATTGTTGGACATTTTTAATATGTGGTTTTTGGACTTCTTTAATTTTGGATTTTTGGAATTTTTATATTTTTGATCTTATATTTTTTAATTTGGAATTTTGGATTTTTTTGTTTTAGTTTTTTTTTAATTGTAAATCTTTTTTTCTTTTATAATTTTGGATTATTAGATTTTTTAAATTTTGGATTCTCGATTTTTAATTTTTAATTTTTTGACTTTTTAAATTTTGGAATTTGGTTTTTTTATTTTTTAAATTTTGAATCTTTGAATTTTTAAATTTTGAAATTTTAAATCTTTGAATTTTTAAATTTTGGAATTTTGGATCTTTGAATTTTTTTATTTTGTCCGTCACGTAACTTTGGGTTAGCTCTCGATTTACTCCTACCGCGGCTAAAGAAGTTTCACTTCAAAAAATAGTAAAAGAAATCATTCCATTTTCAAGCACTCATTAATAGCATTAGAAAAATAATTACATTAGTGTTAGATTTTCCTTATTTGTAATCGTGATTTACAAGTAATATAGTGTAGGCCTAAGCTAGAATATTCCTAGTGAGTCACCAGTTTACCAGCCAAAGCTGAATAAATGTAAAATATATGTGAATATAAATTAACATTAACAACATTAACATTTATCCTATAGAAGCATCTTCTGTATACAGACTATGGTACTACATGCACTTTGGCACTTTTGTTATATCAGTTTACCTGATTTTATTATAAGTGTGACGTCTAGTGCTGTAATGGCCAAATGACAATAAAACTGTATTTATTAATTTATTTACTGGATTGTGAAATTCCAATTAAAACAGCTTTAAAAAGCATTTCTTGTTTGATTCCCCCGCCGGCTTCCCTTCCTTTCGTCAGATTGTTGGTGATCGCAATATGGCGACGCAGCGAACGCGTTGGCTTCAGTCCCTCCCCTTACGCTGCCGATCTATTCCTCTATATCTGTGATCACGTGATACGAGACAAACGGGCAACTGTGGAATGAGGCAGTTGGTTGTCATTTTGACAGGAGACAGGTGTGGACTGCGAGGTGAGATGACTGGTTTGGTTGCGGTATAAAGATATTCGAATTATTTCTGATCAGTCGATTTAAGAAATAACTGAAAAAGGTATCTCAGTGAAATTTCGTACCTGGGAAAATTATAACTGCGCATTTGTGTTGTTGTTGATATAGGATAATATTAAATGAAAGATAGGCCGGCATTTCTTCAGCTTTACACCATGAAGTCATTGCTAAATATAGGCCAGGTACTGCTAGGCTGTACCTCATAAATGACATTCATGAATTCATTCAAGATGATGGAAATATTCTGCCATATTTAATTGATTCATTCCCTTTCAATAGACTCCTAATTCCAGATTTCAAATTTATTAAATAGGGATGTGTCTTCAAAGTAGTCCTACAAAAAAAAAGTACCTGGAAATATTCCTAAAATCTGTCCACAACAGCACTTTTTCCACCACCACCACCATTAAAATTATCTCCTGACTGAAGTTCTCCCATTAAATTTACTGTTATATTTTTATTGTTATTTATTAATTTTGGCTACGTGATCATTAAAAAATGGTAATTATGGGACATGCCATGGTATATAAAATGGCACAATACAAATTAAATTGAATAAATTTTTAAAAAGTTTAAATAATTGCAATATAAACTTAACTGAAATAAACTTATAAACTTGAACAGATCTTCTTCTTTCCCTAGAGAAACAGCTTGTTCTCCCTAATCATACCTTTTTCGTGGGTGCTGGAACTGTGAAGCGCATAGTTGGCTACTGGCATTGAGCTTAAGGATTATATGAGTAGTAGTGTCGGTTCAAAATGCGTTAAATCCACCTCCGATCGTAATGCAGTTTTTTTTGCGGATTCACATTCTCTGAGGTGTTCTGCATGATACTACATAAGGTTTTTGCTTCAAATCGCAACCTTTCCCCGTTAAAATTGAGCCTGAAATACGGAGTTCGATGCAAAACGCATTCAGTCCAGAACTTGGTTCGGTACAAATTATGTTGAGTCCACATTTTAGATGCGATCATGAGCGAAACAGCTAGTGCGTTGAACTTTACGACGTCTATTGTTGCAAGTGTTCTTCTAATGAAAGTGGCATTCACCAGACGCTGAAACAGATGTCATTAGCGGTCAATAATAAAAGAAGAGGAACATGGATTTTCCATGATTTAACATGCTTATAAAACAGAAATTGTTTAAATTTTGACAATTTGGTACTTCGGCAATAGTTCACTTTGTATTAGTGCGATCAGATGTGATTGTAATTCTTAAATAAAATACTTACTTTCATCTTTTTAAATGATTATTATTATAGTGTTGGGTCAAAACGCGTTAAGTTCATTACTTTCAAAACTTTAACTATCAATAAAAGATGTAAATGAAAAGAATGATTTGACACACCCAATACATTTAACTATATATTAATTACTGATTCTGATCAGAAAAAAATATTTCAAATTCGTTTGATAGTATGGCCACAAACAGTTTTTCGTCATTCCTGAAAAATCATTATTTGTGGACTAAACTCGTTTTGATTCGACGTTCCTCATATATTGTACAAGTATAAAGAAAGAATTAAAGAAAAAAGGACTCATTATAAATTAAATGTAATCGATAATATCAAGCGGAAAGTTGGGTGCTGCACAGTTCCACAGTGCCTATACATGAGCTGCCACTGGAACACAGCTGACTTGTAAAATCATCTGAGATTTGACATAATCAAATTAAAGAGGCTATCTATAGACTTCATTCCCATAACTCAATAATATTGATAGAAATAAATGTAAATCAAAATCTGATGTGATGCATCCAAATAAATTTCTCTACTGACTACTCTAGGCATGGACAATATCATTTTCTCACTTCACATTTTGATAGCGGTGTAGAATAAGTGGCCGTATTGCAGGGAGAGCGTATGCAGTACTGTATATCGGCTCAGCTTCATGCACAGGCAGGACTTGATGGAGCCTGAGTTTATGTAAATGATGCATAGCAAATATACTATGTCAGAAGTCTGTAAAAGAGAATCCTAATCCACTGATACCTTATTCATTCCTGTACACTTTGCATTCGTTGAGAAAAGATTTTTTTTTTTTGAGGAGGAGAGTGACGAGTGTGCAAAAAGTTTTGCATGGGTATACCAATGTACGATATTTGGCATCTGATGAGCTGTAAACTTATGTGGTTTTAATGTGAAGTCACACCAAAATTGGTCTTATGATGTGAAAAATACCAAAATTAACCCATTTTAACCAGAATTTATCATTATTATTTGCCATAAAGTAGGATCCGAGTAATATTTTATTGCAGAATATTTGTCCAGTAAACAATAGTTGTGATTAGTGAATCAGTCCTTAGAGCCGGTTTTGAGTGCTAAGCAAGCAGTGGATTTCTTCTGCTGCTGAAGCAGTTGTATTTTCCAAGAACATATTGAGCAATGCAATTTTTTATAGTCATATATATGACATATGTTGATAAAATTTTAAACTGTTTGTACAAGGATGAACCTAGATCCTCAGTTCTTGAACGGAATTATTTTTTGTTCTGCTAGCTTTGAATTTAAGAGGGTAAACAGTTGGCAATACAGAAGAAATTCTTGGTTTAGGTTGGCAAACCACTTGTTCAGACTCAAACTAATTACTTCTTTTTTCAGTAATATGGGAGGGCAGTAAACTCTCGCAAACAAGGTCAGGTTTCCATAAATCTTCCCCCTATCCCATCACAGAGAAACATTTCATAGAAAAAATGCTGCCCACTAGGAAAAGTGGGTAACAAAAGCATAAAAGAATGAAAGGAGATCAGATACATATTGGCGTCCTGACTGCAAAGTGAAACTTTGTATTGATACCTGCTTCCAAGACCATCTACACTGTTGAAAACTTATACATTTATACAGCAGTAATAGTCAAGTTACTAGGCAAAATTTGTGGCATTTAAATAACGGGTCTGTGAAATTTAAATGTCCAGTTTGAGGCGTTAACAAAATGAGAGTACTTCTTTTGCTGTCCTGAAGTCCCCTAAATAAAATGATCGGTGTAGCTTATGGTGCACATTGTGTGGTTTACAAGAGCTTGATAAATTAGTTGAATAATTCTGTGTTTAATTTCAGAAAATGGCTTTCTACATCCAGTCCGTTCACAGCCGGTTATACCTTGAAGTGAAGGGTAAACCTGCTGAAGGAGAAAGTGCTCCAGTGATTACATCAGAATACCATGGGAGGAAGATTCAACAATGGAAATACATGAATGGAAAGATTGTTAATAGATTGAACAAGTGAGTCTTTAAATTTACTTAATCAGTTTTACCGAAACTGCTACTTCTTTATCAAGTACCAGTAGCTCCTCAGTTTGGGTCAGGAGGCTGCATGCCTCCTGTTTCAGACCTCACTACCTCAATGCTTTAGTTGGAAAAAAATATTTGGAGGGACTCACCATTTGCTATGGTAATTTTCATTAAAAAAAAAAAGTGTGCGTGGAACGCCACGCGACAGAAGTGAAACTTGTTTTAATTTTTGGATTTTTTCACATTCGGATTGTTGGACTTTTTAATATTGTGTTTTTGAACTTTTATATTTTTTAATTCTGGAATTTTCGATTTTTGAATTTTTTTATTTTTGAATTTTGGATTTTTGGATTTTTTTAATTTTTTAAATTTTGGATTTTTTATTTTCAAATTTTGGCTAAGTATAATCATTGAGTTGATTGTTTTCTGTGCAGTCCGTTCCGTCATAACTCACTAATTTCGTGACGATTTTGAGCATTACACTATTTTCGTGACAATTACACAAGCTCTCGATTTACCCCTACCGCGGCTAAAGAAGTTTCACTTAAAAAAAGTTACTGCAGAAAATGAAAGTTTTGGGAGCCTTTTGACATAAATATGCAGTTTATATGACCAATACTTTTTGTAATTTGTATGGAAATTTTAAAAAAGGGACATTTATACATATCCAGAAAAACCTTCTTGAGTCACCGAGACAGTGTGCTCAAAACAGAGCTGTTTCAGTAAAACTGGGAAGTCTGTTACCCTGATGATGACTCAGAACATAAAGCAGATTATCTAAAATAATATAATGAGATAACCATTATGTACTGATTCAGGTCAGTTAAAATAAGTAAGCAGTTGTTTATTAAATATAATATATTTGAGCTGGTGTTTCTGTGTAGACCGTATTCAGTTGTGAAATTAGTTGAAGGTAGCCTTGCTCGGTTGCCATATGTAGTAAACTGGGTAAGAAGAGCAGCACTGAAATATATTAAATATGATCATAAAGTCGAGAAGGACGTTGAAAGAGAGAGAGAGAAGTGGTGTTGAGAATAAAGTTAATAAAATGAAGAAGAAAAATTGGGTGACGTAAGATTGATTGAAGGTAGAACAGTTGGATTAAACAATTACCTTGGGCAAACGAACATCAACTAGCAGATGTCTCTGCTTTTTAAAAAAAATTTCCCCCCCATGGCATTTAATCTAGAAGCCCAGAATTCTGTGACAGTCCCACCAACCTACTAGTAGTGTTGTCATAAGTCAACTCAGATCTCTGGTCCTCATACCCTTAATGTCGTGTCTGAATTAAATGTGCCCATGAATGCTATTGTTGCCTACCATTCACATCTTTAATTTTCAATTGTTAATTGTATAAGAATAGTGTTTTATGCAGAATAATGATTTGGAGCCCAATAACATATCATCCTAATGGAAACACAGTCAACAGATATGGTCCTTTCATAAACAAAGACAGAAAAAGATATTTTAGTACAAAATGATGATAAGAAATACCGTATTTATTCGAATCTAATGTGCATTCCAATTTTGAACCTTTAAATCATAAAAAAAATTATTGGCGAAGGTAACGCAAATCAATGGTAGGAATTTTATCTTAGTATTTTATACTACAATGGGATTGTAAATGCCGATGAATAGGCCATCAGCATAACAGTTTAGGGGGATAGTGGAGGGAAATGTGGAACAATAGATACCTCCACATTGAATCCCGCTGTCTTTAAGCATGCTTGAGTGTAAAAAAAAAATATTATGTTAACTTTAGCTTGTGTTTATGCATAACGGCAATAGCCCAATGATAAATGTAATGAAGTTGAGAATTATAGCAATGCATTGTTGCATAAGTGATCAGTTACCGTCAAATTAATGGAATGGATTTGCACTCGAATCTAATGCACACCCCAATTTGAAATGCTCCAAATGGACAAAAAAGGTGTGCAGTAGATTAATAAATACAGTAGATGAAGTTATTTTAAAAATAATTAATAATATCTTAGTTTAAATTAAACCATTTCCAATTTTAATTTGAAATTTCAGTCTTGTTCTGGATGTTGATGGTGATAATGTTATTACATCTGAGCGAAGTGAAAAACCAAGCCAGAAATGGAACTTCGAAGAAGGTTTCACCATCGCAAATGATACAGGATTAGTACTTGACATCAAAGGCGGATCTCAAGATCCAGGAACTGAGGTCATTGTATTCAAGAAACATGGAGGAGAAAATCAGCGATTCAGAATTGTGCCAATGAATAAAATCAAATAATGTAAAATTGTTTGACATGGTATATAAGTTTATGTAAAATTATACCCAACAAAATAATATATTTTCATCCTATGAATTCTGAATGTAGTAGGGCATAAGTCTATCCCGTATTTCAACAATAATTAACATTTAAATAAATTTGAAATAAATATAAATTAGAATATATACCTATACAGTGTGAACCAAATAAATAGCCACTTGTGTGTAGTGTGCAGCCGTCATCTACTCATTAGTCGTTAGGCATAGGTCGTCAGTTTCCAGTGACAATTTTTACCTCTCACTGAAGATTAAAAAAAAAAGAGAGTATTCACATGAAAAAATAATTTTAGTATTTCACTCACCTTTCTTAAGGTAGATGTTTAAAACAGCTGTTCCCTCTGACTAGGCATATCTGACAGTGTCATAACATTCTGTATCTATAGTTGAAACTTCAAACTTATAAATCCCCTTAACGTTGATGTTTGTGAAATCCCAACCTCCTTAGCTAACTCTCACAAGAAGAATGCTACTAAGTCCGAGTTCTCTTAGGACACTATTTTTTGTTTAAAACTGTTCCAGTTTATCATCACTTTCCAATCAGACTTGTAACATACACTTTTGAAGGCACAGTAATTTCAGGATGTGTGTAGTCCTCTGGGTCGCTTCCAGCTTGCAAGCAACCCCTGATGATCCCCAACCTGGCCGGGAATCAAGCTCGAATTGCTGGAATGGAAGACAGGCATGCTACCGGCGGACAATTTCAGGCTAACACGATATATATTCCACCTTAACCTAAAGAATTATCATTCCAACATGATATATTGTTTATTATTTACTTGTAGTTTGTGTTAGTGTTGGATTATACTTAGTGTATAGCATCATTCACAATACTCGTGACATAAATGTAAATGCAAATTTACGAATGCATCTTTCATACATTTTTTCCTTCAGAAAATAAGTTTGAACCATTAAAAAAAGGCCGTTCAATGAAAAACTCCACCATTCAAACACTAAAATTGCAATCTTGACAAACATCATACTTGCCAACATCTGACTGCTTGGCTGGCAAGAGGAATACAAGCTACGTCCACTGAGATGTTCTAACGGACTGCAGTCTAACTGCTGAGATGCCAAGCTTGATTTGCACTATATTATTGTTACTGCATTGTTGTAAAATGTGTATTGCAATTGAATGCATTAATTAAATTTAAAAAGGTGACAGCTAGAAGGTCGAAAGAAGGGTTTTACTTTGGATGTCAGTGTTTTTAATGGCAACTAAAAAGAGTACTAAAAAACTCTTAGTATAATAATCATTGATCACATAAGCCTTTCTCAGAGAGAGCAGTCAGAACCCTCAAAACTAAGTTTTTTTTTTTTTAGTTTTTCTGTTTAATATATAAATTGATATTGTGTGTTACTTCTTGTATTAAAACAAAAAGTTTTTTTTATTGCTAGGAGTATGAATTAGTCCTCACATATAGTGACTTAACAATGTATTTACTAAGAGTTGTATTAGACAAAGATTTTTTAATTGGGACATTATATATAATGAAATAAATATACATTAGACTATGCTCTTGGTAGAGACCTGGAATATTCTCAAGTAAAAATTCTTAAAATTCTTGTATACTGGTAACTATGTTAAACATTTTTTTATAAAGAAGTAAAATTTTGTGAGTCAGGTTATTTACCATAGCTGATTTACATACAAACATAAAAAAGAAACATCAAATTACATTATTGCACTGTAAAAAATAGAAAATTAGGGATTTTGTCACATATACAAAATGATAAAACAAAAAAATACTGTATATTTTTCGATTATTAAAAAGTTATATTTTTATAGCATTCAGAAAAGTTGGTTCTAAATAATAGTTATAAACAGACAATATAAGTAAACAGCTGTGAAAATTTGTGAGTAGACGTAAAAATAAAATGCACATTAAAAAAATCACAGGTGTATTTTGACTAAATGTGGTAGAAAATCTTTTTTGAGATTTTTGAAGTATTGAAGTTTCCGCATCTTTAGCTATCAAACTGTTTTAGCAGATCTGATTTTGAATAAGTAATAAATTGTAGAGATCTTTAATCAATTTTGAGGGAGCAGTCAATTTGCAGCAAATATTAGCAAACTTTGATGAAATAGTTAAACAAACGTGTAAATGTGTTGTAATAAGAGAAACTTATTCTGTCTTTTAAAAGTTAAATAAATCTCGTACAATTACTTTAGATGCTTTTTAAATAAATATGAAATGTTACAGTATATTGTGAAATATGTTTAATTTTTATACTTTAGTGCTTTAAAAATCTGTATAAAACTGTTGAAAATAAATATCGTATTTTTGCAGCTATACTCTCTTTTTCCTGTTTATCAGAATATTCTGTGTGCTATACAGCCCTTCCTGGTCAAGATCTTTTACCACCATAGCACATATCACACAGGAAGACTTTAAATATTATTATGCAGTACCTACTTCTATTGTTCAGTTTCATAATTTTATTTAGCATTTCACTGTAGTGGTTTGCAAGAATTACAAAGTAGCCCATATCAATACAAAATTGAAGTATGTTTAAGAGATTTTGTGTGGCTTTCATCAGTTCTAACAAAATACTTTGGCTCCATGATAACTACAGAGTGTCTGCGCTAAAGTTATACATAAACACAGTGTCGGATTAGACATTCATACCAGTCAAGGCGAAGGTCCTTCCTTTTCGTAATTAATCATGAACTACATCTTAAAGGTACGTTCTCAACATATTTGTATGGACCGAGGATTAGTTGGTTTTTAGTGAGATCTTCGCAGTCTCATAGAGGAAACAATGTTATTGTGATTGATAAATAAATTAGACATTAATCAATCAGCAAGAAAAGTGTGTAAATCACTTGAATCAATTTAATTGCTCATTTCAATTGATTTGAGCTTCATATAGACATTCAAATTTCTCTATTTGCATGAACAAATAATGTGCAATAATCTATCTAGTGAGAAACAATAACTTCACTAATTTCCATCTGTTTGCTATAATTAAAATATAGCTGGTCCTCTGATCAATGTACTATCCAATACATTTATATGTATTGAATATAGATTCATGAACATCAAGATTTGTGACGAACATTTTTTCAAGCATGTATTATGTCAATCAAGTAACAACACATCAAGATTTATCCGCCTGTAATTTCTACAGATCGACTGTGTATTTTTAAGGTGTTCTCCCCCACCTTATGCCCATGATCTCATGAGTCTGTGCGCTAAAGAGAAAAATAAAAATTAATCAGAAAATTTATCTTTTTGCTGAAGAAAGCTAGATCTAAAAAAATATATAACCAAAATTTTACAAGCTAAACATTTTCTGCTCTAGTCATCAGGGCCTCCAGAAACACGGGGCCTGTAGCATTTGGTACTTCTGCTATGTGGCTAATCCAGCACTGTAAACACGCAACTACAGTACATTATTAACATCTATAAGGATTTGACATGTATCTGTAGTGTTCAGAGTGGTATTGGTAAGCTTAAATGGGAGCACTTTAACTAAACAGTAATATGTTTCTGCATCAGCAATACAGGTGTTCTTATTTCAGCTGACTGAGCAATACGTTGTCTCAAATCAATCAGATTATGAACTTTTTCTTTTGTAAATAGCATCTATAATGAAATCTAATGATGTTAAATCCGGGGTCAATCTAGTTCAATTTCCAGAAAAGCATGTCCAAAAAAATCTCCATGGGATTGTGATGGAGTACCATCTTACTGAAATGTGCACTTTGAGGATATTATGGATTGGCAAAGTTCTTGATCATATCAAGGTATCAGTAGGCTCCATTAATGTGAATGGATAGATGATGTCTTTGAGTACTCCTAATGAGATACTTACTTCTGATGTGCCCTTCATGTTTGATTCTATTCAAGGACTGAATGTAACTGATTTAAATTTCCCAGGCCTGAACACTGCATTTTGTACAGTCGGTCAAATAAAAAACGTCGGGCGGTATTTGATTAAGTATCACGAACGAGCATATGCGCATGTACAGGAAGACTTAAGGTTAGGTTCACACACGCCGCTTGTCTATCCATGTATTTTTTTGATTATTTAGTCAGTTTTGTTCCAAAACAAACATGTATAGAAGGCTGTGGCTATATGCCTCAAATCCGCCATATTCTTGGTTGCAAATTCTTATAATATTAATAATTGATAAATTCGCAAGGAATATGATTATTCAAGGAGCATTTTTTAAAGATTTTATTTTATAACACCGGTGTTTGTAGTGCAAAATCAATAACTTACGTTCAACTTTTGCAACCATCTAGCATCGAAATACGCGGCCGGCCAGATCCCTGTGAAAACTTCCGGTCGCATTATAGTGAAGTTCCCACATCCGAGCTGCTCTTTCATAAATATGGAACCTTCTCGCTGCTTCAGAGACCGAAAAAATGCAGGTCAATTACAGCCCTAACTACACTTTCTCTCACTTTAGCATTTGTATGTGGCGATGACACAAAGCAAAATGAATTATGACAATACATTAAGTCGAATATCGTGTGTTGCGGTTTTGGCGTTGTTCAATTTTTTCTCTCCTTGTTCATATTTTCCCTCCTGTCGCATGGCCTCATATGTTCCGAGAATGGCCTGTATTTAATGTTTTTATAGGAAACTTGTGAACTAATGCGTGAAAACTTTAATTTTAACTGCATACTAGTCCCGACGTTTTTTATTTGACCGACTGTACACAAATCTAGGAGTGATTTTCTATTAATAGAATTATACCTTACAAAATTACATTATACAGTCCTTGCATTATAAGCTGTTATTGATGTAAAGTCAAGTGCATGGAAACATTCCAATGCTTCTGGATTCTTCTAGTGTTTTTCTTCCTTTAAAGTTGGGGGATAATGGAAGAATCTATGGCACCCTAGCCCCAACTCCTACTTACTAATGGGACCCGCCTAGTGGCGCAATTTGAACTACTAGGAATGTCGGGCCGCAATGCCATCTAGTAAACAGTAGGTGAAGTGGGAAAACCAATTAAATAATATGTCTCCTTTGTTCTCTTCTTGTTTTCCTCCTCCTTCCTCCCTTTCTTTCACCTCTTCACCCTACCTACCCATTTGGGACCTATTCCTAACCGTAAATTTTTTGCATCGACCGGTATTTGAACACGGGACCACTAGCACCGTAACTAGCAGCCTTAACCACTACACCATGAGTGACTGCTGAGTGGTGAAAGGAAAATTCATCTATTTAAGTTTAGAGAGCTTTAATACATGAGAAATATCTGTTTTGGTGTAAGGGTAGTTTTTTAATATTTGTGGAGTATTACGTTGGCTCTGAAAACAGCACTTTCACTGCATTAATTAAGTCATCTTGTTTTTTTTTTCTCAATAGTGCATAGTGCAACAGTGAGCTGCATTACTGGCATTGAGCAGCTGCTTTTTTTATTTTTTTATTTTTTTATTATTTTTATAAATTCACTTTATTTACTACATGTTCCATTACAGGTAATACTACATGTATTTCTTTATCTTCTACAACTGTTTTTGTTCTATTTTACAATTTTGTTTGTTCATAAACTAACTTTGATCAAGATAAAATTTGATTACAATATGGTGCCAAAAGGTAAACTGTTTGCAAATTTATTAAAGTTCTTGAAGTATATTTTTAGTAGATCTTTTTTGTTGGGCCAGTTTTCAGTCTCTAGTACTGTTGCGATTAGTGAGTCTCTTTCTGTTTCGATTAATTTGCAGTCATATAATAGGTGGTCTACTGTTTGCAGGTCGTCGTCGCAAGGGCATGTGGGGTTTTCTATAATTTTAAATCTGTGTAGGTAAGCTCTAGTCTTGCCGTGACCAGTTATCATTGCAGTTACATTAGGGGTTAAATTAATTTTGTATTTTAGTCTCTCTGCTATTGTTGGGATGAAAGTTTTTGTTATCACTCCTTTGGTTGATTTGTCCCACTCACTTTGCCAGATGGTAACACTAAGAGCTCTCACTTCACTGGATATTACACTTTTCGGTATCTTCTTGTAACACTCTGTTAGATCGTTGTCTGATGCCGCATCCTTGGCCAGCTGGTCTGCAAGTTCGTTTCCCTGGTTTCCTGCATGGGCTTTAATCCAATTGAAGTTGATGATCCAATTTTCTTTGTTCATTTTGACAGTTTTTCTTCTTATTGCTTCTATTAAGTAAGTGTGATTATCTTTATTTGTAAGTGAATCTATTGTTATTTTGCTATCTGTGTAGATCATTGCTTTTGTATGTTCGGTATAATTTGTTTCTATGTGTTGTAAAGCCTTGAGTATCGCTAATTGTTCTGCCTGATTGTTTGTACATCTTTCGTTTAGTCTGTATTTAAGTTTGCATTGAGCAGCTTGCGAGGGGAAAAGTTCAAGGCTATTGGCCAGGCTAGGGGAAGGTAGGGGAAGTGGGCTGTCACCATGGCAACGTGCAGTAGAGAGTGGAGTGAGAGCTAAAGTGCTACAGTTTCTTTCATTTTACCCAAGTTGGCATTGAATCTCCAGATCATCTGAATTCCACACCAGCCCTGGATGAGCCAATCTCTTATTGGTTTGAATTCATGTCCTAATATACGCATTAGCCTATGAGCAACACTCAGACCTAGGTGAATGGTGAAATGGGGATGGAGTAAGGAAGCATTTCATTTGAGTGGCTGAAAGGCATGTCTCACAACAAATGTCCGGACCAGCCTCTGGATGAGTCTGACTCGTAAGACTAAGGCAACTGAAAGTGCACTATTGTAGTCCAGCCTGATGTGTTTCACATCATATTTTAAAAATAAAAATACTAAACGTTACCGAATAAATAAGAAAAGGGAAGATTATAAACAAGCCTTTGTATTTTCATTAACATAATCTATTGATCTTGTATTTCTTGTCAACATGTAACTTTGTACAACTCTCAGGCAAACATCTGTAAGGAAATTACTTTGTGTAGGAACAAGCAAAACATTTTATCATAATAAATCAAACATGCTTTTACAAATTAAAAAAACCATTTAAGAAAGTAGGTAAACACACAAAAATAATGCCGATCTCCTGCAAATCGTGTTTTGAGTAGGTTTTTTTAGCCATTAAACAAAACCATTTACAGAGAAGTAAAATAATGACATATTATTAGAGTTTATACACTATTATCTTCTGTATACCTTCCTGCACAGTACATTTTTAATACAAATGCCGTAAAAAAAAAAAAAAAATCCTAGTATTTTCTTTTCCTGTGCATGTGCTTGTTTATGAACAGCATAGCTTATAAACTAAAAACTGTAAAAAAAAAAAATACATATTAGTTTAATTATCTGCTGAAGCATGGTGACAACTTAAAATCACCCTTACTTTTAATACCAGAAAAAAATTTCATTTTTCACAATTTTATCAATAACAACTCTTAACGATTTTGTTAAAAATTTGTACAGAAGCCAAATTTATTAATATTGTTAGAGCTTTTACTTCATACACTTTTCTGTATAAATTTTCTGAAGAGTAGTTCATCATCATCAGTTTAGGCTGGATTGCCTGTTCTGGTTCTCATATTGCAGCAGTCTAGCCAGCATTTCAGAAGTCGTTACAGACTAGTATGATCTCTAGGGGAAACCAATGCCAAATACGTTAATCCAACAATTCTCGACAAATGCCACTGTGATTCTTTTAGCAGCTCTGCCAGAAAGTCCTATTCTCACATTCTTGTGTACCCCCTGACTGTAGTCATAATAGATATAGCTAATGGGAAAGGGCGAGTTCTCTGTGCCCTAAAGAGATTATTTAGCTAAGGGAGCAAGCCCTCCAAAAATCCTGGTCCTCCTAGTTATGGGGTTGAATGGCAGGCTTGGTATCTTGCCTATGTAAAAATAAACTACTCATAGTTCCCAAAGTAGCCTTGGAACCAATATGCCCACATTTACCAAGATGAAGGGTAGTTAATACACTTCATTTTTTAAATCTTCCTTAGCGAATAATGTAGCTCTGAATGTGCACTCCCACAACATGGCCGCTTACCATGCTCCAATTATAAAGGGTAGTGTTTGTTGTCAGCTGAACACTATTTTGTATGAAACATAATAATTATTATGAAATTATACAACAGAAATACTCTTTCACTGGTTTATTCCATTTAATAGAAAGACTCCAAGACTTTAAGTCCCAGACTGCTTATGGTTGAACTAACTATCTTAGCCTTGACAGAAGCAATACTAATTTTCACAGATAAAAGACTCTACAAGCAAGTTCTTTCCTGACAGTATTTCTTAGTTTATCTTAATTTGGAATTGAGGACTGAATCAAATACACTGAAGAAATATCACGAAGTTACTTGAATTTATATGATATATAAATAGTTCAACAATTAATGGATTGAAAATCTGGCAAGTCTAGTTCAAATAACTGTTTAAAAATATGTACCTCCACCATGGGTGAGTTGGTAGCATGCCTGCCTTCCACCCTGGTGGTCCGGGTTCAATTCCTGGCTGGGTTGGCGATTTTTCAGTAGGATTCAGGACTGGGTGTGTGTTGTGCTTAGGTTTAAGTGTTAGGTAGGGGACTGGTGCACCCAGAAACAAATCTGCTTAGAATATCCCCTTAAGGGATCACCAGGGGTTGCTTGTATGCATCTAACTCGGTCATGGTTTCTGGATTTTCAGAAAGTAAAATCCCTGGGCACAGAGTCCTCTGGGGGCTCATGTCATAGGCTTAAGAACTCCAAGCCTATATCAGAGCCTCTGGACAATTTTGCTAGGCCTTTTCACATCGAAGTAATACCTTAGTTTCCTCTGAAGGGTTGTTGAGGCAATGGGCTTACCACTTG
Organism: Ectobius pallidus; assembly: GCA_964059195.1. Classification (NCBI taxonomy): domain Eukaryota; kingdom Metazoa; phylum Arthropoda; class Insecta; order Blattodea; family Ectobiidae; genus Ectobius; species Ectobius pallidus. The sequence continues at coordinate 109,632,850 of CAXKWD010000002.1, forward strand.
TCCTTCTGCCCTCTCTTGGAAAATAAGCATAACTAAATTAATCCTACCTACTGAAACCTCCATGAGAAGCCCTATGTTCCACTTGGGAATTAAAGGAAAAAATCATCATCATAATAATATCTAATATTCTTGAATTAAAAATAATGTTATTTTCTTTTCTGCTTCCAATATTCTGAAGTGATAAATTGCTGTCCATGAAAATCTGACAGGAAACGGACATCTGGATTAAAAATGATCTGTTGGTTTTTATTTAATGACTGACTGTGCAATGCACTTGCATTTTATTATCACAACACTGTTCTATGCCACTTTCATCATAATTATGAAACAAGATTCTTCAACATTTTTTTATATCCTAATTTCTTTCAGACAAAGCAGAAAAGTACCATCACAGAAGTAACATAATTTACTGCACATACATTTTTCTTTTTTTTTTCATTATCTTATTTTCCCAGATATTATTCACTTTTAAACATTGATATTTTTTCATCACCTCTAAAACAGTAACAACACTACCTTAACAATTTTCCATTCTGGGAAACAAATATAGATAATACTCTTTTCTGAACTATAAAATAGACGAGTAGTATATTGTCACAAACTATCTTTCATATAAATGATCTGCCATTTTTACACTATTGGTATACTAATATTTACAGTACTTTATATATTTGCATGCCAACAACCTACATTCTTTCTATACAGATCAAACAATAAGACTACTACAAGGCCATTTATATTTTTAAGGGCTGTCTTGATAAATTTAAGTATTAAGTTCGTTCTGAAAAAATTCACTTTGTTGCACTATCAATATTGAAGTATAGTAGTTGCTTTTCCCAGTAATTCTATATGGGGAAGAGTAGATTCTAGTGACTGAACAAATCTAATAAATTCAACACAGAATATTAAGAATTGCTGCCCCTGCTCTTTGGTTCAAAAATAATTTATAAATTTGTTATTAACTCTGTACTATGAGGGACATACTGAAAGTCGTGAGGAACTTTTTTCACAACCTTAATCTTCATTTGTAAGTGAAATCAAGTATATCATCTCAATGTACAGACCTTCCTTTCACTTTTCCACATAGTCTCCGTATTTTGTACACATGTTTCCCATCGTTCTGCAAGTTAGAAAATACCCTTGCGATAGAATTCCGTTCCAGCTAATATCCTTGTGATAGAATTCTGTTCCAGCTGCAAAACTTGCAGTTGGACATACTGTGGTGCAAGAAATGATTCACAGCTTAGGTTATCGGAAGGTTTGTGCCCGTTGGGTCCCACGTTTATTGACCGAAGACCACAAATGTCAGAGACGAACCATTGCCCAAAACCTTCTTCAGAGATTTCGAAAAGAATGTGATGAATTTTTGACAAGTATTGTGACTGGAGATGAAAGCTGGGTCCATCATTATGAACCTGAAACAAAACGACAGAATGATATTCGGCAAGCAGAGCGTCAGTGTCTACGAGCAGCTGGAACGGAATTCTATCGCAAGGGTATTTTCTAACTTGCAGAACAATGGGAAACATGTGAAAAAAAACGGAGACTATGTGGAAAAGTGAAAGAAAGGTCTGTGCATTGAGATGATATACCTGGTTTCACTTATAAATAAAGATTAACGTTGTGAAAAAATTTTGCTCACTACTTTCAGTATGCCCCTCGTATAAAGAAAGCTTCAGTTAGTGACGGGCATTCTTAATATTCCAGCACTACAATTTTCCTTTGGTTACTGAACTAATACAAAACCTACAAATCAAGAGTGAACTTTTTCAGGAATCTTTCATGTTCACTTGCCTCACCTGAGGATAAAGATGAAATTAACCTATTGGTGCATAGCATCCCATAAAACAGACAAAAATTAAATTCCATTATGTGGCACTAAAAACAAGATTTTTTGCTATATATTAACTGTGTGATTTCTTCGTACTATCTCACTTTATTTTAGTAGTTCTTCCATATTAGTCATGATTTGCTGTAGAAACATTATTGAAAAGTTAAATCAGTGAAAGCAGTATTCATTATTGCACTGAAAACAAGTACACTAAAACCTTGCTTATCTCAGCTTCAATCAACCAAAAACCGGGTTAACCAAAATCAATATTTTTTGTCCACTTGTAAAAATTTCTAACTTGGAAAAATTTCTTTTTGGTAGACCTGTACCTTACTTAAAGCCTCCAAAACATATACAATAAAGATGGGACAAAGATATATGGACTGTACTTTCTTATATAAAAACATAGCTGCCTGGTCCTTCTCAACAGCAGTCCTGCTTCTCAGTATGTCCAATCATCTTTTAATGTACAATAAGATCGGTACCAAACAAAAATAGTATATTATGCAATGACCCTATAATGGCATTTATTAAGACAGGAGAATGTTTTTATGAAAATCACTTTCCTTTTTTCATAATTTTCATAAGAATTACCATTATAGGCAAGTTGCATACAACTGTTTTTGTTTGTCCATAATTAAATGTTTAAGTTTTGGGTTTTTAGAATACCTCGTAATTGATATGAAGCAAACAGCTCTCATCCCACAGCCATGGGCGTCCGCAGAAATTTTGTCAAGGGGGGGGCCAATTTTCGCCACCACCACCATCACTAAGCTACTATTACAACCCTTTATTATTATATTATTATTATTACTATCATTATTGTTGCTATTATTATTGTTATTATTATTTCTATTATTACAATCCATGTAATTGATTTACCATAATCGTACTTATGACTATGAATACAAAGAAAAAAATCGGATGTGGTACAATCTCATGAAATTTTCTACCCCCTTACAATTTCACAGATGTCATTCAAATAAAATGCGATACTTCCATTGTCTTACCTTTATTAAAAAAAGTGTTTGGCTTGAAATGATTTCAAGTTTAGTGGAAGTGATTATCCCTACATGCTCAGATCTAAGTTACTGAGTAGTTACAACTCATTTTTGTCTAAACTCCAACTACAGTATGTGGAAACTTAAATCTCATTTCACATTAGTTGCTTATAGCCATATAGTTCAGAGATTTATGTGTAAACAGAATTTCCAGGGAGGGGCAGCGGCCCTACCCTGCCCCCCTTCCGGACGGCCATGCCCACAGCTCTTAGTAGTTCTCGTCTTTTACGATAGATGGTAGGCTACAAGGTTTGCAGGTTTAACATCAAACAATGCACATTTAAAACACACAAAATGAACTCAATTTAGTATAATATTAAGTTAATACAAACAGAATTGATTTTATTTTAAATTCAGGTTGTTTATTATGCAGTTTCAATTGCTGCTCTCAAGGTTTCAAGATAATTCTGTGTTTGATAATAATTGATACCACACATGTGTTATAATGAAAATCTGTATCAAAATGGAAATCATTATGATCCCGTTACGTCACATGCAATAAGTGTATCATAGTACAGTCAAAAAAAATATAGGCTACACGTATTATTCCGTCTACCAGCATCACACCCTGGGGTGTTAGAGTGAATTTTTTGCCCTTCAATGTTGGCAGTTTAAAATAGCTGGTGCTCTGGAATATCTGAAAAGGAATTATCCTAGTCTTATTGCTTTAATAAATTTTACAAGAGTCTAATGATTCCTTTTAAATGTATTTTCATTCATAAATGTTACGGTATTATTGAAATTAAATGTTTTGATTGACATAGGACTATTTTTATTTATAGGAGTGGGTATACTGGAATTAATGGATTACATTACCCACCACAATTTTTGCTGCAAAGCATCTAATGAGTGATTTTAACTAAATAAGGTCTACTGATTTCAGAATTGTCAAAGTTTTTCTTTTTTGTATCACATCAAGTTTTTGTGTTTACTGTCTAAAATTGTGTCACTGTGCCTCGGTTCTCCTTTGCAATAGCAGTGAATTGGCCATGACTACACAAATCGGGAATCATGAAGAAGTTTGTTAAGGCCTTGGACAAAAGTGGTCCCTGTCTTCAGTACATTGAAAGCAAGTTTCCACATGTATCAGATGCAAAGTTCAAGAAAGGTATTTTTGATGGGCCACAAATTAGAAAGCTGGAATTAGAAAGCCCAAAACTTTGAACAGACGATGAAAAACAGTGTAAATATGAAAAAGGTGTGTGCACATTGGGTTCCATGGGACCTGACACAGGTCCAGAAGGAGAACAGAGTTGAAGTCTGTTGTCAACTATTGGAAATGAACAATGATGATCCAGATTTTTTGGGGAAACTGGTGACTGTGACGAACCAAGGTGTCATTACCATACACCTGAGAAGAAAATCCAATCCATGCAATGGAAACATCCTGGGAGTCCCCTGCCCAAGAAATTTTGTGCTGCTCCATCTGCAGGTGAGCAGATGATCTCCGTCTTTTGGGACACTTGTGGCATATTGCTAATAGACTGGCTTCCATAAGGAACAACTTTCAACAGCAGGGTGTACTGTGACACCCTTACACGACTTAGATGCAGGATTCAGCAACAGCGAAAGGGAAAGTGGTCAATAGGAGTGCTCCTCCAGCACGACAATGCGCGGCCTCACACCAGCAATGCGACGACTGCAAAGTTGATATCACTGGGGTTCATTGTTGTGCCACACCCACCATATTCACCGGATCTCGCGCCATCTGATTATGCTCTATTCGACAGCATGAAGGATGGGCTGCGAGGGAAAGGTTCAGCAACAATGAGGAATTGCAGGCAGCTGTTCACGAGTGGGTCTGTAGTACCCCCAAACAATGGTTTCATGATGCAATAATGAAGTTGCCAGGAAGGTGGAAACGGTGTATTGATGTTGGTGGAGAGAATATTGAGAGATCCCATGTACATTAATTCATGTTCATTAATGAATAAGGTACAAAAAACTACTATTGTAAATCATTTCTGATCGCCCCTCGTAAATTTGGCCATCTCTTTTACGGGCAGATAATCAAGTGAAAAAATCTGTTTCACAATCTAAATTACTTGCATTACATAGCATATGAACAGGGGTTCCAATCTGATGGATAAATGATAAATGCATAGCTTCACAAAGATAGAAATAAGGTGATGAAACAGTGGTGGTTAACATTTGTCTGTTTTCTGGACTTTGATATGGTTGCTGCATCAAAAGTAAATCCAAAAGAAATCAGGTTAGGCCTACTCTTGAAGCTCCCTTCCTACCCGGCACTGTCACTACCGAAGAAGAATGGGCAGCCTACACATCAAGAGAGAAATGTATTTTCATGAATAGACCCCTGCCCTCTTCTAAATGAAACAGAGAGAGGGTGTGAAAATTGTGAGATGAAACCTAAATTCATAAGCACCATACAAAAGTGGGGTAAAATACAAAAAAGTTTTATTTACCAAAATGTGTTGAAATATATATCTCAGAATAGTATATTGCCTACCTACCAAGAACATTTCAAGTGAAGAATGCAGTTTGGAAAATCAAAGCCCACAGGTGAAGTTCATACACATAACTGGAATGCTACTGTATTAAAGCCAATTAATACATTAGTATGCTACTGACACTGTCAGCTTTCTGAAATGAACCTTGGCAGGACATGTGATGAAGATAGACCCCCCTACCGATCGACATACCGAGTCAAAGCCTGGGATCCATGAAACAAATGCAGAAACATGAGAAGGCAACAGAGAAGATGGGAGGATGATTTGAAAATAATTTTTGGCAGTCATTGGTCTACAGCAACAAAGAAGCAAATAGAATGGCAGTGAGCTAAGCAAAGAGCTACTCAGGAATTCAAGCTGAACTTTTGAAGAATGATAACAGTTTGTATGATAGTAGCCAACTTGTGTACATAAGGAGCCCTTGCCCTCACGGGGATTTTATGGTCTAATTCTAATACACTGGTAGATTTTACTTACGAAGAAAGAATGGTAATAATTTTCCACAAGGTTGGGTAGCTTTTGCAGTCGGTCAAATAAAAAACGTCGGGCGTTATTTGATAAAGTACCATGGACGAACATATGCACATGTACAGGAAGACTTAAGGTTAGGTTCACACCTGCCTCTAGTCTATCCATGTATTTTCTTGATTATTTAGTCAGTTTTGTTCCAAAACGAACATATATAGAAGGCTGTGGCTATATGCCTCACATCCGCCATATTCTTGCATGGAAGTTCTTATAATATTAATAATGAATCAATTCACAAGGAATATGTTTATTCAAGGGGCATTTTTTTAAAGATTTTATTTTATAATACCGGTACTTGTAGAGCAAAATCAATAACTTTGGCTTAAATGTAAACCAATCTAGCATCTTTCTCCAGCGTCAAAATACGCGGCTGGCCGGATCCACATTTCCTATGAAAACTTCCGGTTGCATTATAGTGAAGTACCCACCTCTGAGCTGCTCTTTCAGAAATATGGAACCTTCTCGCTGCTTCAGATGCTGAAAAATGCAGGTCAATTACAGTCCTAACTACACTTTCTCTAAAGCTAGCATTTGTATGTGGCACCATGACACAAAGGAAAATGAATTATGACAATACATTAAGTTGAATATCGTGTGTTGCACTTTCCGCGTTGTTCATTTTTCCTTCCCGTCTCATGGCCTCATATGTTCCGAGAATGACCTGTATTTTATGTCTTTTATAGGGAACTTGTGAACTAAAGTGTTAAAACATCGGGCAATGTTCTTAATAAAGCATTAAAACTTGAATTTCAACTGCATACAAGTCCCGACATTTTGTATTTGACCGACTGTATTAAGAAAAATCCTGATAGTATCCAGAATGTGGAATATACAGTTCACTTGTAGCATTATGCCATTTTTATAGTAAATTTAATTGAATACTGTTATTTCATCAAGGCAGCCCAAAAGAACCTAACTGTTACACTTAGTGACATACAAAGTTTAGGAATGAAGTTTTTTTGACAGTGAAACTATACTAATTATTCAAAAGTAGTCAAACGTTTGAAACACTTTTAGCTCACTTACGTACCTTTACTAGGACATGTTTCAAGAGGTAAGTACCCTCCCATCGTCGGCTAGCGGTCGACCACTAGCCAACGATGGGAGGGTACTTACCTCTTGAAACATGTCCTAGTAAAGGTACGTAAGTGAGCTAAAAGTGTTTCAAACGTTCGACTACTTTTGAATACTTAGTGACATGTTAATCTTTACACAACTTATCAATAGTTAACACATTTAAAATGAATGAAAGATGCTACTTTTTTGCTATACTCTGACCACTGATCTAATTATAACCTTCAATTCAGTTCCTAGAACTACATCCCTGATTATTTTCACACATACCACAGTGCAGAATAACTATCATACATCTGCTAAATGGATGCTACTTACTGACTGCACAATAAGTAGCAGATCTAATTGATACCACAGGCACCAGAAAGTACAATTCAGACACTATATTCTGTGTATTTGGTTTGTTCATTGGTTTTCAATTTTGAATAATCTTATTTGCAGATGTCAATGAAATTCGTGTGGTTATACACCTCTCATTGGCTCATGTATTCATCTAAAATAGGCTATTTCCTTTCATAAAAATTTAGCAAAATAGAAATATTTGTTTTTAAAGAAATCTTATTTAGAATATGGAATATATTTTTATTGTTTTTCTTGTAAACATATCTTATGATTATATAGAGTATATTGCAATTTCTAATAGTACCAGTTCTAGATCATGATAATTTAGTAAAGATTTGAATGCAAATGCAACCCAACCAGAGGTAAGAAACATAGGAAATACTGATATTAAGTAATTTAGGAAGAGATTATTTTAGACTATTCCATTCATATGCCATGTATTTGATAATGACCAATAACTTTTAACAATGCCTTGGATATCGACCAGTCATGGTGCTTTATCTTATATGTGTTCACAAGGAAGAGTCTCCTATTATTGGATAAAAGTCTCCTATTACTGAATTATGTCAAAGTATCAATATGCAATGAATAATATGTCACCTATTTGGATTGTTGGCGGCAAACAGATTAAAAGCTTTTTTTTTTTTTTTTCAACATAACCTATTTGGAAATTGAAACTCTTGAATTTTGTACATTGTAGCGATGTAAATTAATATTAACTTAGTTGGTGTTTTGGTAGCATGGAATTTGGCTGGTCAGGCCGAGTTAAATTCTTGAATTAAGTCCATTGTAGTGATGAGAATTGATATCAATTTAGTAACATGGGAGTCAGTAGCTGAAGATGGCTGCTGTATGCAGTAGAAAGCACTCCAACAAGGCAACTCACATTACCAAAACTAGTAGTGAGTATCAATACAAAAGTTTAATTAAACTGAAACTCAATATTAATAACACTAGGGAAATAGCACAGTGAAGTTTTGATATCTATAGCAAGACTGAGTAGAGAAATATGCACACTAACTTCACTATTAGAGGTATATTTACCCAGAACGATTGTTTCAATGAGTATCCCTATCTTCATCCGACTGGCCATCTGGCGGCAGGTGAATGAATTTGTTGATCAAAATTGGCCTGGATGCCCACTGAAAATGGACAAAAAAAATTACTAGAACCATAATGTTAATGAGATGGATTCTGAAAATAAACAAGTGAAAAGAAAGATGAAAAAAAAAAAAGAAAAACCCAAGGCATGAAAGAAGAAACAGATTCAAATGGGATAGTTAGGAATAAAAATATTAGAGTCATGCATTTATTAATTGTATATTGTAAGTAACTAAATTTATTCATTTCACAAAACTACTAAATAATTTCTATTAACTAATTTAAAAAAATGCATATATGAAAAATTAAAGATGTGTCAAAGTTTAGAAGTTTTTGGCAGTTTTTTTTACTAAATATTTTCTCCCACACCATAATAGTATTACTAAAACAAGTTCAAAAACTACAGTGAGTCTCAGCCAGATTGCACCCGTTTGCCGTGCGCCGTGCTTCTCTTGTGATGATTCAACACTACCCACGTCGCGGCCAGCTGTGTCCCCGCAGATAAGTCAACAGACTGCAGTTGAGCATTGTTCTCGTGTTGTACAGACGTGAAAGTGTTATTCTATAGTTGTCACAACTAAAAGAAAACATTAGGATAGAGATAAACTCAATAATAACGGAAGAATAATTAATGCGTATTAATCGGAATTTCCTATCACGATGCCAAAAATGTGTGGATGTAGGAGGAGGACACTTCCCGCATCTCCTGTAATAAGCTAGGTGCCTTTTTTCGTTATTTTCAAACTTATTTCATTTATTTTCATTGTCACGCACGGACAAGTCAGTCAACTGCCGGGCAGTTCCTTTGCCGCATACCGGGGATAAGAGCGTCATCTGCAGGGAACCCAACGCGCGGCGCGGCAGGTGCAATCTGTCTGAGACTCACTGTACTAAACTTTGACACCCCCGTGGGCATCCAGGGAACTTTGATCAACAAGTTCATCCACCCGCCACCAGATGGTCAGTCGGAATAAGCTGATGATGATAGGGATACTCATTGAAACGATCGTTCTGGGTAGCTATACCTAATAGTGAAGTTAGTGTGCATATTTCCAAACTCAATCTTGCTACAGATAAACTGAAACTGTTTAAATGTGCATTGATTAAAAACAAAATTTTCATTCGGTAAAAACCACTTCATATCAGCTAGCTTTTGGTTACCTCCATGGCAAGTTTCAGAGAATACAGGATTGTACACAATTCTTCCAGTTGGATTTGCATTACCTACTTCTTCTTGACATAATATAGTAATTTAATTTTAATGACAAGTAGGAAAGTAATTATGATTTATATTTGTATTAAATTTTCTGTTCTTGAGTTTTGTCCATTCTGTAGTGATGTAAATCTTAATGATTTATATATTATGAAAAGCTCAATATAAATCATTAAAATTTTCTGTAATAGTATGAATAAATCCCATTTGAGATTATGAGTTTCATCAGATAAATTCGTAAGCTCTTGCAAGATCATCTATTATAAATAACATATTCATATTATTGTATTGATTTCACTTGACCCTCTTAGTGCCAGGCTCTTCACAGGAGTATGGCTTCTAAAATGTCAGCTGCCGGTTTACTCAGCTTTCCTATTCACAGCCTTGGCTGCAAATGCTGACCAGAGCAGAGTTTAATTCGATGAAATAATGTACACATTTTTAAAGCTGTCTGTACTTACAAGTATAGGTCAACAGAAACTGGGTTCTTCCCTCTTTCCAATGCTGTAATTTATGGGGGTTTCGGCCTTTAGAAGAGGATGTTTTTGTCCAAGTGGCATGGATTAACAGATCATCTTATTTCAGTGACAGGTTTTATGTTTTCTTACAAACCATGGCAGGGTGTTCGCAAGACATATTTGTTGCTGGAAAAGATGATGAATATTATTATTGGAGCTTCTAGAACACTGTGATTTCAAGACAGATGATTTACCCTTTGATAGCGATACCGATTTACTTGATAGCAACGGTGACCAAGATATCATGATAATACCAATATCTGGCAATAAATATTACAAAAAAGATAATATAATATATAAAATAAATTATGGTATGGTATGGTAAGGTGCATCTTTATTCTTATATACATGCATACCTCTATTATTATAAGTAGAAACATTGTTTCTCAGGGGGCATAACTCTGTTCTTTGTGAATACTTTCAACTGTAAATTTTGTGTAAAATGCAGGTAGAACCAGTAGAAAGCTTGACATTGAGCGATTAATATGGCAAAGTGGATCGTATCGGCACCTGACAAAAAGAGGGTTAAGAATAATTTACTTCTACCTCAATCTAAGCCTAAATAGGCCTATATTTTGAGTTGCAGGGTTGAGCAGTGCAGGAGAATCGGAGTGGACCTTGCAGCCCAAGTAATTAAATCAAGCCAAGGCAGATAATTTGTGTTTTAGGAAACCATTTTATACAGATTAAATCACATGGGACTGGGTACACTCCTGGGGAGAAAAGCAACCTCTGCATCAGTGTGTTATTCTGAAAACTTGGATTCAACTCTCACCAAAGACAAATTGTCCTCTATAGAAAAAAATCTTAAGTGTTCACAAGCTTGTTCTTTAATCATAAAAAAAAAAACTGAAAACTTTTTGTATTGGAGTAGAGTGACCAGATGTTCTGCTTTTTGCAGGATATTCCTTCTTTTTAACACCTTTATCCAGCAGCCTGAGAAAAGGCTTCGAAATATCATAAATATCCTGATGTTTAAAAATATCCTGCAAAATGTAATTTTATGTGAAATATGATTTCCATTCCATAAGACGCACTTTTTTACCTTGATAACAGAGCCTTGAAAGTTGGGTACGTCTAGTGGTCCGAAGTACACTAAAAACAATTAAAATTATGGTCAATATTACTGGAATACCATAGTTATAAACAAGGTGTTGTATACGATAAGATAGTTACAAATTTTCGCACAGACTGTACATCAGTCCACTTGTCACATCGTAAAATAAGGGTAGCTGGAAGCCAGGTATACAATGCGAAAAGAAAGGAATTTTGAGTTCTTTTAAACGAAAAGAGTTGTCTCCGCCAGGTGGTTTAAATTAAGAAAATTACCTCTAAACAGCCTTGTCCCGCTACACTTATCGTATTCTTAATTGAGGGTTAGAGGGTGTAAAACTATTTTCAGAGGGTAAAGTATTATGAGAAATCAGTTCAGTTGTTAAAATTTATGCGATACCACCTGTATAGAAGAGATTTTTGTACAATGCAAGTTTTAAGTTAGACGTTTGACAGTAAGCACTGAAAGTGATTTACATTGATTCCATTGTACAAGACTAAAATTTGTTTATGCAATGAAGTATATTATTCCCTTAAAAAAAATCGTTTAGAATGACATTAAATTTCTTTTCCTTAAATTTCCGTCCTAAAATCAAGGTGCGTCTTACGGTCCGGAGCATCTTATAATCCGTAAAATACGGTAATAACTTATGATGGATGGAAAGCTAAAACTAATGCCCATAGTGGCAACTATTTCTCATTTATTACTTATGAGATAAGTAATCATAACATATTGCGTGTTTCAATATCTAAATGTAACAAGCAAAGAACATTAATAATATATTAGGTATAAATAAGCTAATAAGAATTAACAGTAATATAGTTTTAAATACATATTTTTAATTAGATGTAAATTATTTCAATTGTTAGTTGCATCCAGTGAAGAGAGAGTCTATTAGCTTTATAGATGTTGCTGTAAGATTTCTTTTATGACCTATTACATTAGTAAGATGGAAAAAACAGTGGTCTAGTGTGTCAGTGGCGCAGCCAGGATTTTAAACAAAAATAATAAAATGCATGCTAATACAAATTTTAAAAGATCATTTATTATATGCTGTGTGAAATTAATTCTTCAATTTCCTTTACAACTTATTCTTATTCACAGAAGTTATTATCCTATTGCAAACATCATTAACATTATTACTGTATTTATTAGGCCTATAATTGTTGTTATTATTATCACAATTTTTCTCCTCATCTGTTGTTTACAAAAAGTTTGATATTCCATTTTTAACGTATCGCAATACAAAGCATTTCATTCTACTTTTGAAATGCACATTTGTCATACCAGTAGGTTGAATCACAACTGAATCTGCACGCCGATAGTATTGGATTCTGTGTGTTTTTAAAGTGTTCATGTGAAGCACTGTAGCAAACAAGTTAAAAAACATATTATTCAGATGGCCAGCTGATTGATTGAGAATTTTATTTAATATTGGTTGTTGATATTGCAGTAATATACAGAAGTAAACATACTAAATTGTTTCAACTTCTGTGAAGAAATTATTGGTATTAACTGACAGAAGATCCATGGGATTTGAACTTGATTCGACGAATGTAACCCGACGTTGAAAACTAAGACATTTGAAATCTTTATCGAATTTCTGTTATGAAAGGCCAAAACTGATAATTAATCCTGTTAACAATTTCAATTATTGTATATGCGATGTTTCAAACTATCTTGCAATTTTGTCAGTAACTGAACTTCAGTGAAAATGAGATATTCATTTAAAGAAGAATCATTCTAATCTGGGGAACTGGGGGAGGGGCTTTAGCCCCTTTAGTATCCCCTGTGGCTGCACCACATTTTGTGTCTCAAATTTTGATCACCCTATATTGGAGGGAACAATCACCATTTTTGGGATTTCATGTTGCTTAAAAACTCTCACCTAAAAATGGCTGCATGAAAACTAATTGTATTTCAAATTTATTCACTTCTACAGTGATTTTAATCTACAATTCATTTGAAGACCACATTACATGTGTTCCAATCTTGCCATTTTTTATGTTATTGAACGACAACTCTTCCTGCACTGTCCTACCCTATGTTACAGGATTGCAACATGAGTTTATCTTAAGAGTAAACATTTTTCTGGATTGAGAAGAAACCAGTTCTTGCTTTTATAATCCTTGTCAGAAATAGTGTATAACCACTTGAAGAGGAAAATAATTCTTCCTGATGCCCTTGACGAAGTATGGTTTCTACAAACACCGGTTCAGTGTCAATCTTCAATGTAAAGTTATGGTAACTGGAAGTCTACTGTTCTATAACTGGAATGATAGGTCAAACACTTACATGACATACAAACATACAAAGCACTATTAAAAATAATACACCTTCTTAACTTCAATTAATTAGAATTTATGAAGACTTAACAAGATATTAAAATATATTTCATTGCAATTCATAACACTGTTAAATTGTGTCTGAATTTATTTACAATATGCAGTGAAGGACATTTTGCAGACTGATGTAGAAATTGTGTAGCAGAAAATCAACAAAATGCCATAAATATTTTGTCCAGTTAGCCTCCCTTAATTTTCGTTTAGTATATAAAAAAAAAATTACTTTTAAGTAGCATGGGAAATCTATACAGATACAGTTTGCATAATTTAATTTTCAATACAGACTGTTTCAATACAGACTAGGAGAGGAAAGTGCTTTATTCTTAACTTTATGTTTTGCAACATCTTTAAGGTCCATTCATGATGTAAATGTTTATATTAATACTAATCATTAAAGCTAAGGCATTAACTTAAGCACATACATATCTTTCTTGACAGCAAATATAATGTCAAGACAACACAACTGTAACTTTTGCCATGCCATGAATTAAATAAATAGATTCTTTGACGAGATGATAATGCAGAGTAATTTATTGATGATTTCTTTGTGAGTTATTACTAGACTTCGGATTTCAGGTAAAATCCTATTTTAATCCTTAAAAGATATATTGACTAAAACCTGTATACATGCGTTTCATAGGTGACTATGTATGAAACTCATTCTTTTCTTTATAGGGCCTAAAATAACCTATTTTGTTAAATCCTAATACTACCTTTTTGTACACTTTTTCTCCTTAAGATCCAAATAAGTTACTTTTTCTATATTTTTGTTACAAATTTTACAGTTTATTTACAGTTCATACTGCATTTTTAGCTCGGACTGTACAGTACATGCCATACTTAATTGTACATCTAAAGAGCATACTAATCTTAAAATCAAATTTATATTTGTATATTTCTGTTTATTATTTTGCTACTCTGTTTGTTTGACTGTATGTATGTTTTGTAAATTTTAATGTATATAATAAGAATAACAACAATAAAAATTTAAATAATAATAGTAATAAATAATTTGTCGAAATGTATTTCTCAAATGTTCCAAGAGTTCTGGCTATGATGTATAGTATGTATGATCATATGAGCCTAATTTTCTGTTGAAATGACATGGCTGATTTCAGTATAACTTCCTCCAACATATTTCATGAAATATGCCATTTTATATGATATCAGAGAATGATAAAATGTACTCCTTTATTTACAACAATAGGCTACTAAGAACAAAGCAAAAAATACAATAAAATTATTACTAACCCTTTATCTGCCTCCCTGAACCTGGCAAGCCTCTTTTGCATTCGGACCACAAAAACACTTCCTATGGCCACCCAACTGTTAGAATATGAACTAAATTGTTGGTAGATGTTACCTGGGATATTGTAGCTGTTGCCTATAGGCACCATTGCCAAATAGGAGGTATAACTGCTGGGTAATAACCATTAGACTTGTGAAATACCATGTTGCCTGAGAGCAACATTGCCCATACAGTGGGCATAAATTTTAATTTAGTCTGCCAGATAAAGGGTTAAATGATTTTTTAAAATAATTTACTAACAGTAGGGCCCAACAATGTCCATCAAATATGGAATCTGTTGAAAAGCATACGTTCTTTGATTTTTATTACAATTGATCATAATATCCATAAGTTATTGGCAGTCATAGTGATAGCAGGAAAGAACAACAATACAGAATTAAAAAGAAATTAAGAACACTAAAAATATTATGATTTTAAATCATATTTTCATTCAAATTTCTTAATTTACAAAACAGCGGAGGTGTAATTCGCATGTACTTTCGTGCAATTAATCAAATATCATAAAATTTCATTGAATTAGTTTGCTTAGCAGTGGTATTCTAAGCATCTATAAAGATAAAGCTAAATATAACTGAGGAAAGACATTTTGTAAAATTTTGCACTTATAAGTTATAACTGTTACCAAATAACATGGTCTCTAATGTTTCGTGCATGCATTTTTCCCTTCTTTTCATTATTAAATTTTGCAACTAATTGTGTGTTAACTCGAAGAAAGAACAGAAGTATATTACTAGTATAACTTACTGCTCTACTTGAATTTAGGATTACATTCGTTCCGGGTTTAGTTTCCCACTCTACTGGATTTCGGCACGCGATGTTCGGCGTTGGTATGCGGTCTCTGGCTTTCAGACCAACACTCCCATTGGCTCCCAACGACCTTGCATGTCATTGGTCTGTTCCATACGGTCCTGCAACCTCTACATAAAGCTAAATAATGCAAAACACTAACTACATTAGTTAAGTGCACGAGCGGAGGCGGCAGCCGAAGCGAAGCGCCCTTGCATTTTAGAATAATGTACGATACACTGTTTGTCGGATTCGAAAATGTGGCATATTATATCTTCCGGAGGGTTGTCTGACCATTATCACGTTGGCAGCTGATTCCAGCACCACGTGACCCATCAGCTTCTTCCCAGCAGCTGATTCTGTATTATTGAGATTCCAATCTGAGCGCCATTTTAGGTTAGTTTTTTGTGAACTTCTTACCGATTTTACCCATATTTAAAATATTCTTAGAAACAAAATGTGCCCTTATATGGATTCTAAAACTTCTGGAGAATAATATTACATGAAATTTTGCCGTTTTACGTGAGTAAAAAACAAAGTTAACGAATCCAGTAGAATGGGAAACTAACCCCTTTGTTCCAACTGATACTACAAATTTATTCTTACTTTTCAATGGTAGGCCTAAACATCCTCTGCAAAATATCAATCACTGACAGATTACATACTAAACAACTAGCGAATTTTGAACAATTCTAGATTGTATTTTAACTTTGATTTTCAATGTCTCGATTTAAATAAGTCGTTTGCATTTTATCTTGCTTGATTATTAAATCTGTTAATATTGAAATTTCTTTTACTATCACAAAACAAATTCATACATTACCAACACATATACAGTGAGAATACCCAGATGTGTTAAAACTGAATATTATCTAATTTCACAACAGGTCATAAAAAATTACAAATGCAAATGCAAATTTTTTTCTGACCTCATATTGATAAAAATACCCAATAATCATGAGCAACTGATTTTTTTCACAAAGAAAGAAAACAGGAACTCAATTTAAAGAAAAATAATATGCATTGTTAATAATAAGAGGTAAAAAAGAAATTCCTGTAAGATTCTTACGGATGGTAGAAATTTATGAATCACTGTTGAAGTCTCATATCATATTACTGTATACACTTCTTTTAATAAAAGCGAATTAACAGTTTTGTTTTGTGTTATATATTGTTGCATGTGTGGGTTTACAGCTTATGAAGTTCCCCCGCTTTCTATTGAGATTACTTGAACTGGGTGATTCTGCAATTAATTAATTTCTTCAAGGCTTATACTGATGAGAATTCAGCCCATGGGAGGATCCTAGGAGAGGAAGGAATAGGCTGATGATGTGATTAAGTCAATATTCATTTCAAGGAACAATCTTTTCTTGTTTATAAATCTGAAGTCCCTGCATAATTACCACAATAACAATTTATTTATTTTCAAATTTTAAGAAATTCTGCTTTAAATAAATCCCAATTGTAAGGAATAATAAATATTCTGAGAATTTACAAAATATATCTGTCCTATAATAGTGAATTTCTAAACTGGTGAAACAGATCTACCCCAATAGACATATATGGAAAAAGAGAATCACTGTTTGAATTTGTCTGCTGTTTTCAAGGAATTCATCATCAGCAGAGAGGAATCAATAATACCAATTAATACCTAGAAAAGATAAAATTTAGCATTGGCACACACTCTTTGCCAGTTATATCGCCACTGATCTTCCCTTTGTCTTGAACACACTTGTTGAAGTTTTTTATAACAAAATGTGTTAAGATATTATGATTCATTTGAAGCAAACCTCCTTTCAAGAAACTCATTTAATTTTGTTAAAATAGGGGTATTATTATTCTTGTATTCTCCTCTTCATGTACTGTATAAAGTTCTGGTAATATCTTTTCCAGTTTCAGAACTGCTATTATTTTCTGTGTGTAATTTTAGCTGATTCATACAATTATGATCCAATTATGATTTATAAATTAATTAGATAAAATATTTAAAAATGTATCAAAACATTGTAATTCTAACCATGCTCCCTCAAATCCAAATTCAAAGCTTATATAAATACACACAATCAATACCTGATAACTCAGACCTCAATATCTCGGACAAACGTAATTAACGTAAGTCCAACATTATAAGTTTTATTTGTGTGTGTATTACGTCTGTTAACGTCACGTTAAAATGTAATAGTTCTATGGATAAAATATCAATTTTCCTTGTTGAGGTCTAACTTCATTTCCCCTTGATATGACAGACTTTCCAAAACATGGACAGACCCTCACCCCCTCTATTATGAGTTACTGAGCGTTGAATATGTACATTATATATAAGAAAAACCCTTCTTCTTTTCATTATTGAGGGTAATCCAAATTTAAATTATGGAACTGAATGTCTTAGCAGCCCATAATATTTCATACAGAGCACTCATAACAATAATTTCTTCTAATACGCTTAATATACCACATGCTCATGCAATGTGATGAGAATAGATGAGGTACAAACATCTAGTGGCTATAAGTATTCTCTTTTCCCCACAGTTTATCTGACACTGAAATTTTCCGAAATTTGTGGAACTTAAAACATTTCTACATGCAGGAGAGATTTCTGCATACAAATCCACAAAGAAATAGAAATCTGCATAGAAATCCACAACAGAAATAGAAATCTCAGCCACATCCATCCCAAAGTCACCTAATTTATTCAAAACTGTAGCTTTCACTACATTTCTTGCATAGATCACCATTTGCCATCCATAATTAGAAAACTTCTTTCACAAAATAAAGCTATCTTTAAATAAGGATTATGGAATCATGTAGATAAACTCTTAGGCGAAACTGCCTACTTTTTCACATGCAACCTATTAACTTCCTTTCCTAAGGTCTGGTAGGAACTGAGCTGAGCATTTTTTACTACAGACATGGGACCAAGAGAAAGAACATCAAGAGATCTCATTCCAGAACTGGAAGCAGTAATCCTCTTGTGCATTGTCTGATTAATTGTTATGTAATGCACAACACTTCATTCACATATTTTTAGGCTTCTGCAGCCGAAGTCATAACTACCTCAGCTGTCTGGGTGTTGATGTATCAAGTGTTGAAATGCCAGAATTTCTACAGCTATTTTGCTGTCTTCATCAGTTTCACTTTCACTTTCACTTTCCAGCCCGATGAAGACTGGCATTTCAACACTCGAAGCAGTGCCATCTGGACAGCAGAGATAGTATATTCACAAGTGTAGCAATACATAATTTAATTTTATGTAAGTAATGTGGTTAAGTTCTTTAATCTATCATGCAAGTGAAATAATGCCTCCATTACCGTACCTTCTACTGTAATTCCAAATGAACTTGGCTTTATAGATGCCATGCAAGCTGAGTTTATGAATAATTCTGCTGGATCTCGTTACAGTCTAAATAATTGTATAGTTTTGTTGAAGACCAATGATTTCTGGGATTTAATTCTTAAAAAAATTTCTTGTACCTGCCTAATTGGTTGTTAATTTATGTAAACGTTTTTCTTTACTGTATGTGGTATGAGGTATGGCAAAGGATCAAATTGTAAGAAAGATCTGATATGAGACTTCTGAAACATGAATACTAGAATTTTCTTCATTACAGTCTAGTATACAGTCTACTTTGATATACAATATTAAGAAGACACAAAACATGAATTCACAATGGACAGCTTTGAAAGTTTAGTAAAGTGTCAATGGGAGTGTGTGCCCAAATGCACAACCTAACCTATACAATAATTTAGCTTGGTTTGGCCTTATTTAGTCAATTTGTAAGATTTTATTTATAATTTTGTTCTTATTTTAGGTTGAAAAGATTACACTAGGACTTTTTTCCCCTGCAAAAGTATTTCCTATAACTTATACTTATGGGACATAATTCAGGAAAAGTGTTATCATTTATTGAATAACAAAATAATGAGATGCTTGCTTTACAAAAGTTACCATAAACATAGCATATCAATCAATTAAAAAGACTATTAACATAATGACAGAAACAAAACAAAGGAATTAATGGAAGAAGATTAATTTTACCTATTGATTTAACAATGGGAGAGATTTATAGGTCCAATTATGTTCAACAAACTACCTATAGAAATAGCAGAGCAACCAGTGAATTTGTTTAAAAATAATCTATATAATTTCTTAGTAAACTCCCCTTATTATTCCCTTCAAGAATTCTTTGATCAAAATAAACAAGAAACTCTTATTGTATTTGCTGGATACTGTTTATTATGTTCTTGTCATAATAGGTTTATTATGTTTTTATTGTATTATTACGATAGATTTTGTATATTAGATAATATAATTATTACAGATTTAATTTGAAATTTGAAATGCTTATAACTATTAGATGTAAGTGATACAGATAACACTGTGATAAACTATTAGATGTAAGATTTTGACTTTGTCTATTGCAACTATGTATCCTTAACGACAATAAAATTTATTTATTTATCTTAACAAAATATAAATCTTATTAACAACAGTAATGAATTCTGGGGTGATTTGACTTCAGGTTATTTAATGATGGAGGTGTACTGAAACTTAGGCCTGTGACCATTGCTAGTATGCTGGAATTTTGTCCTGCAGGAGATTTTTTTTAACATGCCTGTAAATCAACAGACATTGACCTGTTGTATTTATGACCTGGGCTGGGATCAAACCCGCAACCATGAGCACAGAAAATCAGTGTCATACAGACTGTGCCACCCAGGCTGATAAAAAAGTTCTAAATCAAACATTAATACATATTCTTATGTGTATTGATGTTGTAATATGCCTACTGAATCAGCAATCATGTTATACGTCATGTGATTCAATCCAAGCTTCCTGAGTACTGCAGTACTTAATAATATTTTTGCCAATTTGGCTTACATGGATTATATTTAGGTAGTTAAGATAATGTACAATGAATTCTATCAAAAACATTTCAATAAATGAGAGAGGAACATACTTAGGAATGCCAACTAGCTGGGCATAACAAACAAATTTAAAAGTCTTTATTATGATTAAATCATTGGTTTATTTTAATTAATAAGTTTAAAATATGAACTATTCCCTGCCCACCTCCTCAATGGTTATTTCGTCCATAGTCAAAATACCTTCAATGAATTATGGTATATCCAATATGTGAAACATTTCTGGAGGTTCAGTGTAAGGGTGATTGATTGTAATATCCTTTTTACTGGTCTTACTTGTAACTAGTATTTTATAACTAGAATATAATTAATAAAGTCAGGAAATGTTTATATGAGACAACAATGAAAGTTATATTGGAATCCTAGAATTTCAGAAAAAGTTTAACTTACATTGTTAAATATTAAACAAGACAAGAGATGGAGATTTTAAATAATATTTGTGTTGGAAATCTGAATTATATTGGAAGCTTCAGTTTATATATTATTAAAAGCTGGAGCATCAAACTGCAAATATGCATTTAGATACTGGTCTATTATGATAAAAAATACTAACACATTCTGAAAAAAGGAATGAATCTCAGCTGAAGATGAAGCAAAAAGAGCCTTCGAAACATGAGTTTTAATTTAATAACTTTCTGCTTTCAATAATTATGAGACGTTTAATGTTTTAAAGTTCAATGTATAAAATTGATACTACACAATGTTTTCCCAATTAATTTAAACAGATGATCAATAAAAACTCGTTAGGAATCCAAATCTTATCTGATTTTTTATTTATTTTATTTATTTATTGTAAGAAAACCCCAACGAGCAAAGCTCACCTTAAGGGGCTATATACAACATGACATGCATTGTGATACATAAATTTTCAATTACAAATAACTTATAAATATACAAGAGGTGCAATATATACAAGAGGTACAAGGTACAGAATATAGGAACACAAAACAAAATGACTTGATTTTAAGAGTGAAGTGAAATGATAGATGATGAAAGGAAACATAGTTACATAGTATAATAGTGATCAATATACAGTATCTATTTATTACTATATCAAAGAACTTAATTAATCTTAGATTTTAGAAAGAGTTTTATTTGTGATTTAAATTTGTTATAATTTAATATATTCTTTTGTTCTTGTGGTAATTCATTATATGTTTTGATCAAATAATATTTTAATCCCTTTGTCCCATAAGTTACAGTTGAAGAATGTGTGAGGTATATGTTCTGTTTTTGCCTTGTTTCATAGTTATGAATGTCTTTGTTATATTCTATTGGAAAATTACTGTGGATGTTACCATGTACTACTCTATGCATATATGTAATGGCATTTACTTTAACTAAGGTCTCAAACGGCAAGATTTTCGATTGTTCATAAAGAATGCGAGTTGGTGTCAAATAATGTGCACCTAGTAAAATTCTGATTGCTCTATTCTGAAGTACTCTTAATGGTTGATAATAAATAGAAACATAATTATAATAGTAAAATATAATTTATTTAATTGTTATAATGGATTGCCTTTGAAATTAAACAGCTTAACACTTTTAAATTATACACAATATTTATCACTTGCTCTAGAACAAATATAAGAATAATCCATTTAATAATATTATTAAAGAAGTGGAAATTTATTTCTTTGTGCAATGTTCAGCCAATTAGAATACATAATTTTATTTTTGTATGTATTTGTAAGTAAGGTAAGATTGTATTTATAATGGGCTAGATAATGAGCCTTGGCTCATAAAGTCCTTTTATTATTAAATTAAAAATATCCTGGTGATTATAGAGAACAGACAGTATGTTAATACAAATTTTACAATGCAACAATTTTAAGTTGAGTTGGAAAATATAATTCTAGGAAACCCAGTTATCCATTTTATTTAATATTTTCTAAATAAAGCCAGACCAAACTGTTTTATTATTACAAGATCTATTCTACTATATTTACAGATTTTCTCCATAAAAGGACAACCATTAAGCTTGAACACATCACACACATATTTACATACATATGTATATTTATATTATATGCAAGTTTTCTGTAAAGGAACGGTCAATTTTTGTGAACATCAATGACTGAATATTCACACATACATTTATAAGCGTCATGTTTCATGTACAAACATTTTGTCTTATTAGTTTTCATTACTACTAACATACACAATGACCATCACCTTTGGTTATTTTAGAATGTCATTTCTAACAGAAAATATAAGAATGATGATGGTGAGTTTTTAATATCAATATTCTCGTTTCCAAAACTGGATTTTATCATAGACAAGCGTATGTTGAAATTATGGAACAGCACGGTCATGGTCATATCATACAAATGACACTTACTCACACAATCATTCTTTGTATCACTCACTCATGTGTCTAAAGCTCTCTCCTGAAAACAGTTCAGCAGTTTATTAACTGCATGTCTTTAAATTATTCTTCAAAGTGAAATCAAGAAGCCTGCTGTACGACATAACTGTCCAGGATTCTTTTAATTAAAGTAGAATATTATGCAGGCCCCTGTAATCTCAAGTTTGGCACCAAATTGTCCTCTGTTTTATTTTTTTAAGCCGAAACTGAGATCGATAAATTTTTCTTGTAATATGACCTTCTGCCATTTTAACCAGCAGTTCCATTTCTATTTTATCTTCTAGAAACCACCAAAACGACACTCACTGTACAATTTTCTTGATTTGTTCTGATGGCACATGGACTAGATAGAAGGAGGTCTAACATACATGTAAGCATACATTCCAATCACAGTGCACAAAATCAAGTTATGTGTGTTCACATTTTGATTCACGAGAGTGTAACAGACTAGATAATAGAATTAGTGTAAATTGCACATATTTAGATCTGCAGTAAGATGTTCACCTCACCCATGTCATGTTTCGTAGTTTACTTGGCTCTTTTCCAGAAGCCACATTGACTAGATTTCTTTACAGGGGAATGATGTGACACTGACTGTCAAAGTTTATCTGATGGAAGACGGGTCGATGTACGACGTGGCGAACGTCCACCAGTAGTTCGCTCCGTAGATCCAATTCCTCCCATTAGAGGATAAGAAGTTGCTCTTTTTGCAGACCTATAATATGAAGAATATTATTATGTCAAAATGAATAATTATACAATCAGCAGTAAGATAAAAACAGTGGTTCAAATTTAGCAAGTTTGCTGAGAGGGTCCATCTGATATGTATAAGTAAACCTACTATAGCAAAGTTTATCCATTCCAAACATGCAGAGAAGCATAATAATGTTGATATGAGGCAACTAAAGGGTCTGAGGGATTTACTAGAAATAGCACACTTTTCAAGATTATACACATGAATGTTTGTAAGAAGTTACTGCATTTTTATCTTATGCCTAGCAACTCTTACACCACAACACACAGTTCTGTAAATAAGTACCCTTGTACTACTCCGTTGGAGGGCAGTAATACTAATAAGTAACTGATTTACTTATTATAACTATATTATAACTAAACAACGAGACTGAATTTTTATATTGCTCACCATATATTGGGCTACTGTGTTAAAAATAAGGTCACAAAGATACTAAGAGAGATAGCACTGCAAGGGAAATAAAGTACCCGATATTGTGTCCCTATGTAGGGCATAGGGCCTCCAAGTGGAGGTTTCAGTACCCAGACTAATTTTGTTATGCTTATTTTCCGTGAGAGAACAGACAAACAGGTGGTAAGCCCATCACCTCACAAACCCTCTCAGGAAACTAAGGTATTACTTAAATGTAAAAGGGCCAGGAAATTTTGTCTAGAGTCTCTAATTTAGGCTTGAAGATCTTTTATGTGCTGCAAATCTACGACATAGTTCCTTCCCGAGAACTCCCAGGATTTTTACGCTGGATTTATCCTGCTACCTCTACATCACCACGGCTGATGAAATAGATTCTAGTACAAGCAAAATGAGGAAACTTCTCTAAGAGACCAGATGAAAATGGGATGACAGTGTTAAAACTGATCTTAAGGAGATAGGAATGAGGCAATGTGCTAAAAAAGGATAGAGAATTACTAATGATGGTTTCATGGGCTATAAGCAGAGTAAAAGGATATATTGCATCCAAGCTTTAGGTTGTTGACATCTCTGCGGCCTTCTTCAGGGAAATGAATGTAGAAAAATGGATGAGAGAGCTTATATATGTTTTTGAGTGAAAATGAAATTCTGTGATAAGCTCAAAACATATATAAGCTCTCATCCATTTTTCTACACTCATTTCCCTGAGGAAGGCCGCAGAGATGTCAGCAACCGAAAGCTTGGATGCAATATATCCTTTTACTCGGCTTATAGCCCGTGAAACCATCATTAGTAATCAATGCCAAGAAAGCCTCGAGTCTTAAGGATAGAGAATGTTTGTTGTGGTGTTGAACGCTCTACGTTCTGAGTTACCAGAAAGTTAGTTGTAGTTGCACAAATTTTTTAAGCTGAACTCCTTAAAAGGAAAAAAAGATACTGTACCCGATGTACTATTTCTAGTTTTAAGAATGCTATTAAGACTAGCATAGCAAAATCAGCAACAATATTAAAACCTGAAACAGTATGAACAGTACTAATGATTCCCATCTTTTTAATTTCCACAAATGGAGCTCAATTAGATTCTAATAGTTTTCTTTATATTAAAAAAATTTAAAAAGATTTGTAAGAAAAGGAAGATAATGTGAAATACATAGCCAGTGAGCAATAATATGATTATGATTAGATGCTCATTCCTTCCAAGATGGGAACCACAACAATTAAAACAGAGTTAATGTGATCCTGAAAACAATCATGTGAGGCATTGTTTACAGCTGCAAAGAAACTATGAAGCCATTGAGATGCAATTTGAAGGTCTGTAAAAATAACAAATTAAAATTATTTATGTGACAAAGCATGGGATAGTGAGCTGTTAATTTACAACACAGCAAGGGAACATTAATGCCCAGTTCACAGACTACATCCACACATTGCAACCACTTGGAATTCACAACGGTTGGAATTAGTAAGCTCTTTTGCATAGAAGGAAACAAGATGTTAGACATTACGCAGCGGTTGTTATTGCTATATTATCCTTTTTAAATATAATTTCTTGATACTGTTAAATGAATAGGCTACACCTGTCATATACAAAGAATTCCATAATAATAAATGTATGCAAATGTATCATTGGTTAATCGTTGTCTACATCCACAGAATAACATTTCTATTTTCTTCTGGCATAAGATCCAACAAAGAAAACTGTTAAGTCGGCACTGAAACATTTTATATAGTGCAGTGATTAGGCATTGTTCATATGTCTAATAATAAAACCTAAAGTACACATAAATAACTATGTCTTACTCTTAGGTATATTCAGGTAATGTGCCAGAGTAAGACAGACATAATTGTACTTCAAGATCTGTTCTAAGAGCAAATGATGATGGAAATATACGAATGAACAGAAGAAACACATGATTTATACCCTAAAAAAGGTAAGCCATGTTTGGCATTTGACTGTCTGAACGACTGTCATGATAAGCAACTGAATTGGCGTATAATTTCAAAACAGGTGTAGAGAAACTTGAGACTACTGTGATCTACATGAAAAAATCTGCAAGAGTGCCTTATTCCTTGCCCTTTCAAAAACAACAACAAAAACAAAGAACACATATAAATGATAGAATTTTGTACCTGTACGCGA
The DNA here is from genome assembly GCA_964059195.1 of Ectobius pallidus. Lineage (NCBI taxonomy): Eukaryota > Metazoa > Arthropoda > Insecta > Blattodea > Ectobiidae > Ectobius > Ectobius pallidus. The sequence continues at coordinate 109,659,076 of CAXKWD010000002.1, forward strand.
GGGACTGGAAAACATAATGTAAAAATGTGGAAACACATAACAGACAAATTTTAAGGGACAGAGGTCGGTGTCTTAAAACATATACCGTATTTGCCGACGTATGAGATGCGCTTTTTTTCTTTGAAAATAGGTCTGAAAAACAGGGTGTGTCTTATACGTCGAAGCTCAGTTTTTTATTACATTCATTTCTGGAAATTTCCTCTTTGGAGTTATGCAATTATTTTCTTGTTTCCTTGCGGAGTCTGGGAATATCGTATATACTCGAATACTACCCACATATTTTTTTCAAAAATCATGAACGAAAAACTGGGGTGCGGGTATTATTTGAATCTGGACTCCTCTTATCTGAATTTTGACAATTGTGTACCATATCGGCTCATTATAGCGCGTTGCTTTGTAGTAGCATCACAGTAGGCCTATAGCATAACAGTAACAAAGCTGTAATAAAAAAGAAAATGAAACAAAGAAAATGCTTACTTATGCACATGGTCTGCATAGAGACGCCAAGCAAACAGTGTAGTACAATTCCGGAAAAGTTCGGTAAAGTTCAGTGAATTTCCAGACTACTTTGACCTTAGGTCGGATGCACGTCATTGCATGTGATTCCTGCTGAATGAAGTGTTGTTGTTATTGTTGCTGAGGTTGATGCTGCGCGTAGGAGATGGCGAGATTTTGGTGGGCTGTTACCATGCACGTTATTTTTATAAGTACCTTTTAGCCTACCATATTTAATTCTTTTATGATTTGAAACAATAATTATATCTGTTTAGTTAAGAATAAAACTGGCAAAATAATTTTATATGTGGGCCTGTAGATTTATTAGTAATAAAGTTTTATCCTTAAAAAATGTGTAAATGTGTCTTATACGCCGGCAAATACGGTAATTTGGAAAAACATAGAAGTGAATAGGGGTGCGCCATAGCATAGTGGTTGAGGCGCTGCGCTACAAACTGGAAGGTCGCGGGTTCGATTCCCGATGAGGTTGTTGAGATTTTTCAATTGGCCTAATCCTTCTGGTGGCACTATGGCCCTGGGGTCGACTCAGCCTCTAACAGAAATGAGTACCAGGAGCAATTCTGGGGGTAAAGGTGGCCGGTGTGTAAGGTTGAAAACATTACCACCTTCATGTGAAGAATGTCCAAAATCTGGGAGCCTCAACCTCCTGGGACCCTCTGGGCCTCCATGGCCTGTCTAGGGATCACTTTACATTTACCTTTATAGAAGTGAATAACATATAAGTGAGGTTTTACAGTAATTATCAAAAAATTTAAGAAGCATTTCCGCAAGAATTTTTCAGGACACTATCTATCACAAATCCAAAAGTTCAATTGGGATAGAACCTCCACAGTAAAAGCTTCTTAGCCATGACTGGGCGAATTTATCCTGTTTTTCATCATTGTTAAAGAATTGGATAAATAAATAAGAACACTAGGCCTATATTGTTGCTACTGGCATATTAAATTTACATTTTAATGCATCATGTACACAGATCGTGGATGCAATATACAAGCTAATATACAAAATTCTTTGCTGCATGCAGTTTATTTCAGCAATAAAATGTATGCCACGAACAGTAAGTATTACACTATCTATTTCATGTGAAAACACAAAAATGAAAACTATCATTCCAGGCAGGCTACTTAAACTAACACATAACTATCTCTGCGAAATTTAAAATCTACCTAATTAGTGTGAATGAATAGCCTAGTAAGAAATTCATTGTCAAATTAGTCAGAAAAAAAAATACATGGTTAAGATTTGGTGACTTAATTTGTAAAACTAGCACATAAATAATTCATGAAGGACTAGTGCTGAAATATCATTTACCAACAAATTCTTATTACAAAGTGATCATCCATTCCATGAGCATAATTTAAAAAATTTAGAAGTGTTATGCAGAACTGGAAACCACAAAAAGCAGGGTTACATAAATTTACAAGTCAATATAGTTATTTCAGGACTAGTGCTGAAATATCATTTACCAACAAATTCTTACTTCAAAGTGATCATCCATTGCATGAGCATAATTAATAGAATTTAAAAGTGTTATGCAGAACTGGAAACCACAAAAAGCAGGGTTACATAAATTTACAAGTCAATATAGTTATTTCATTTAAATGAAGCAGCCCCATTCATGCCTATTTCTTGATACAGTAGATGTCTTTCATACTATAGCATGATGAAATCAGTACACAGCATTTACACAATGGAACCATGTAAGTTACTTCAATATTGCATTTTTACTTAAAAAAAAAAAAAAAAAAAAAGTATATTTCACAAAACATAGTTATGATAAAAGAAAAGAAAAAATTATTAGAGCTGATGTACTTACCTATCAAGTCTCAATGGCACTGCGTAAGGGAGAATATGGGTTCATCCTCTATCAGTCTTAAACTATCTTGTACTCTTAAGAGTATTTGTTTACAAGGATTCTTTACAAAAAACTGAAGACACTGTTATTCAGTGAAGAAAATGAGTCTGTTTGTTTTGGTATGGAATACCATCAATGGTTTCTATAGACAGAAAACACACTCAGCGAAAAATGAAATTTAAGACACTCCATTGCTGAAATGTGTGATTTTTTAAAGAGTTACTTTGTAGGTAAAACTTGCTTCATGGTCCCAAATTTATTGTTTTACATGACTGATAAGTCAAATGTTAGTAAGCTTAAACCAGGAAGCATTTTGAGTTCGGATCTGTAACTAACGGTGGTAATTGTTGTCAATTTTGTTATCAATTCTAAATATTTTAAGAAAGATATGAAATATGATTACTTTTGCTTTATTTAAGTAATTTTAACCAATGATCATCTGGCTTGCAATGTTTGTACTGTGATTGAAGACTCAGGTTTAACCCAGATAGCGCGGAATTATTTTTAACACGTTTTCTTTTATTAAATTGCATAAAACACTTCATTTTAACTAAAGATTCATACAGTAATGCGATTTATTCTTGTAACTTACATACTTCCTGAAATAATGCCCATGCTCCTGGAAGGACGTCAGCGTAATGCACATTCAAATTTACCTATCACTGGAAATAATTAAATACACTTCTTCGAGTACTTTATTTGTTATTTGTTATTCACTTTGCTTTGTGTGATAAGCAACGAAACATGTTACACGAAGTGACAAAACACATTTCACGCACTGATTTGTAGCTTTCTTGTGGCATTTTCAGCAATGGAGCTGTTTTCTCTTTCCTGTAACACTGTCTGGTTGTAGGTCGGCAACATAATGCTCCAATTTTTCTAACCGAGGATGAGCCTTTGATGAACCCAATGGCCGTCCTCTTGAAACCACTCTTCTATTTGACTCAAAAATAGTAGTGACTAGTCTTCGGCGAAAGTATAGATGATCTAATTTACCGCCATCTTGCCGGTAAAATTGCCACACATTTTGTTCAGCAAAGTGCAACGTTAGGGAAATACCATTTCTTGCCTCTGATTGATACAAGGTGCAAAGAAATGTTTTGGTCAGCTCTGTCAAAGCCTCCCATGTGTGTATTATAGTTGTGGATGACTGTGGTTGATCGACACTAATTCGTTTTTTTGCTTTTGTGAGTAGCGAGATACCTGGCGAGTTGGTAAAACTTTATCAAAGTTAGTAGCCACATTCACCATACTATCATCATTCCATCTAGTAACGAGGACGTTGCTAGTGTCATCAGACCTGAAGTCGTATGTACCCCGTGGTAAAAAAAAAAAAAAAAAAAAAAAAAATTATCAGGTAATGTACCAGCTTCTTGATATGGCCCGAACCAGCTTAGGTACCCAAAACTAGGTCCACCACACCAGAACTCATAGCCATACCTAATTGGCTTTCCATGGATCAATTGTTTTGCACTAGGCCTATGTTTACCAAAGTAAGGTACCATGCTCTCATCTACGAAGTGGTTTTGAATATGTGAACTGTACTCTACACATTTCTCATTTATTTGATCTATTAGTGGCCGTACTTTAGCAAATCGATCACCTAACGGTAGTTCCACATTATAAATCGGAATCGATCCCTTGCCATAGTTTCGGAAATCAATATGTTATGGGCATTTGGTGACTTTTCCAAATATATGTTATCTTTCTGTGGCAGGTCGACATAACCACTCAATAAAAGCTATGAAACACTTCATCTCTTCTTTAGACCGGTCTCCAAGCCTATTTCTTTTTGCGGCGTACTGATTTGTATATGTCATCAGCAAATTTACCACGTCATCATCGAAAAAAAAACTCATGGGACAGTTAATTTGACACAAAGAAAGATATACTTACGTCATCTTCCCATTAATATTCACTTACAGATATTTTTTTACAAAAATGAAACACCAGGTTTTATTCTTCAAAAGAAGTTCACAAACAAATTTTTAGGGTCCCATTACGCTGACGTCCTTCTGGAAGGAAGCGTTACGAAAGTCGGCTGTGGGGCCTACAATATTGTTCGTAATGCTTGTTTGGTGAATCACTATGGTAAAGAAGATATTTAAGGCAATTAATGAATAATAATTTGCAACAATAGAATAAGAAGAAACATAGAACACAGACCCATCTATCAGAAGGTCTTCGACATATTCCATTTTGTTAGAAACGTAACTTCACAGCTAAATATCACTACTAACCTCTCAACAACGAAGACTAAAATAACATAAAAATTAAAGCGTGCAGTTTCTAGTTACGAAATATGATGCTGCATTCGGGCGAGTAATTGAAGAACTTTCGAAAAATAAACATGTTACCTACTGCTGTTCGCATCCTTCTGGAAGGACGTCAGCGTTATCTGGGTTAATGTGACATGTACATAACTAGCAGGTGCCCGCGACTTCGCCCACGATAATTAATTGAAAAATTAAAAATTAAGAGTATAATAATTATTAAAGCATTATATTTATTAACACTTGCACGCGAATCATTCATAAACTAAGCCATTAATAATTAATGAAACAGCTAAAATTCCTGCTTTAGAGTACATTCCATGATATGAAAGTGCTGCCTGGAAAAACGATCTCAGATTCGATTATGCAGTTCCAAAGTGACCTGTTAACACTGATAATACATATTGTTTCTCAACTGTTTGTTGACAGATGAATATGATGTGAATTTTATTTGATAAATTCAGTGTAATTTTCAGAAATTATATAATTTTTCAAGGGAAGGAGTTATTTTGTTTGGATTTTTATTGTTCGCGATACTGCCCGTGGCTCGCCCGCCATTACTAATTGACTCCAGGATTTTTAAGAAATTTACACTGGCAGTATATTAAAAAAGTTTGTGGTTCAGAGCTATGAAATTGTAAGTAAAAATAAAATTAGAATATTTGTTCATTGTGTTCATTTTACTTAGGCTTTATATAATAAAGAAACGGTTTTCCTAATTTTGCACTCTTCGTGAAAGTTTAGACTGCGAGAGACAAACATCGCCGAGTATACCCGATGTTTCACGAAGTGGGTGAGAGAGTGAGCATGCTATTTAGGGCCGTTGAATTGTATAAGAGTAGATATGACATGCCTCAAGTGCATCTACTGCAGTCTATAAAAAGATAATAAAAAGACAATTTATTTAGGTTCATGAAAATCATTTATGTGCAGAATATAAAATGGTGTTCATTTATTTTATCATTATTTCATTATAAAATCAGTACGAAATGTACAGCACTTTTCATCTCCATCTGATTACACCTGAGCACATCTTAATTATTGCATGATACTCTCACTCATCCTTCTTTTTAATACATGCGATGCTAACCGTTTGCTGTAAAAACACTGTAAGCCTACTGATTAAGGCATTTTTAAACTGTTGTTGAGCGACTTGAATGTTCAAGGACTTCTCAAAATGCAGAGTTGGCAAGAAATTGGCTTTGGTGAGAATTTTGAACTGTGCTGAATCAGCGAGATTGTGTGATGTCAATTTATTACGTTATATATGTTCTAAGGGGTGGGACAGGAATTTTAAAAATTAAAATGTGCTAGGAAAAACTGTTGGGGTAACATACCACTCCGATTTTTATACATCTTTCTTCAGTGTTATTATCACATGCCATCACTTTATTTTGTGGGATACTGTACATCAGCTTTCAAAGTAAGCAAGTAAGTAAGAAAGTAAGTAAGACATAAACATTGCATTAATTTAATGGAAAACAAGCCCAAAAACTGAAAATGCTGTGCATGACATCAGCCTAATGTGTACTGGGCATTAAGTGAATAACCAAATTTGGATAGTTACCATATTGTGGACCCCTCTCTGGGCTCAGCTTACACATGACTTATGTATACTTTTCTCTTTATGTAGAGGCTGTTACCACGTGCTGGAGAAGTAGCTGAAGAAGTCTCATTGCTGAAACAGACCAGTACCACTCCATTCACACCACTCACAATCACCAGCGCTAGTGCCCTCGGATTCATACATCCATCACAGTTGTGGGAAAAATATGCAGCAAATCTCAAATATTACAAAGTCATACTTTTACAAATAACGGTACTGCTATTTCTAATAATGAACAGATGATATTAAGAAAGAGCACAGTTAATATGACATAAGAAGTGAAGGAATTTGGCATGGTAAATAATAATAATAAACTAATAGGTAATAATAAATATAAGTGATTAATTTAATAAAGACAATTGTAAGATTTCTAGGTGAACAATTTGCAGGTTCAATACCTGCACCATGAAGGTGGTGATAGCACAGCAATGATTCATCTTCACATTATGTAGGCCAACTGATATATCTGGAGCTCAGCTATTGTTTCAGTTAATGTTTTCTACAGAAAATTCAATAACTATAAACCTAATATTTAATAAAACATAACGAACCAAAATAGTATATTGCGATACAAGTGCCGTAAGCGGTGCATACGGATCGAGGAAAGAGTTTGAAAAAACGAGGCGCTTGCACAGAGTTTTTTCAATTTCCGAAATCGGTTATGCACTTACGGCACGAGTATTGCATGCTATTTTTTGCACGATGATTACTTATATCAATTTAATTATATTAATTGAGATATTAGCTGAAAATATTATGTATATACACCATTAAAGATAGATGTTTATTTCAGAAAGTGATTCACATGTTATGGGGACTGAACATTTGTCCTGTTAAAGTCGCCACAAACTAGGGGGCCTTGGTTCCGGTCTTCCGTAAAGGCTTGTACTATGATGATTTTACTTATGGCACTTGTGCTTTTTGTAATTTTTACCGCACGGAGATTTCTTTTGTTTTCATAGCAACCAGATTGCGTGCGGGAATGTCAAGTTACGATCCACGGCAACAATATTCGTAAGTACCATTAATTAGTTACGTCATGCAAAAAATATGTTTAAGATGTCTCTGTCTCAGGTCACTAGCTTACTAATCATGTAGTTCAGATTGTTTAGCATTAGATCAGGCTCAAATGAAGAATTCCTTGAAATCTAATATGTCATGAGTAGGGCCTGGAAGTTTATGCATATGCATGGTTTTTCTTAGGAGTAAAATGTATGCTTGCACATTATGAGTAAGAATTATGGAATTTTCAGTTATTTGAATATGATTTTATGGTGCATATAAATGCATATTTTCGTGATCTTGATAAATGCATCATATTTCAATATTTTAGTGCCTGTGTAGCATATTTTAACGAGTTTCAAGATTTGATTTTTATAAATGTATCATATTTCAATATTTTAGTTCCTATAATATGGCATATTTTAAGAAGTTTTAAGGTTATTTTTTTAACTGGATCATATTGGCAGTAATGTTGCATGTGAAGAAGCATGTCACGTGGAGAAGAGTAATGCTGATTGTGATGATGTCATGCATTGGATCCCCTGTTGCATCATCCTTCCATGCATTGTGCATAGCTTGGCTTGCCACTGGCAGTAGTGTTGTATGAGGGTTGGTCAATAAGTAAGGTCTCCAACACTCTAGCCCAAACTCACAACTTTGAAAGAGAGATTTGGCACCACTGCCATGTCCCGCTATCTCCCCTCTTTCAAACAAGCCTTTGCTGTGGCCGCTGAAACTTTTAGTGTCCGAGATAGAGCTGTTTAAAATGGATCTCCCGATTTCCGCTCCCGCCAAGTGTGCCTACGTGAAGTCATATGGTTTCTTACTGCAAAAAAGTTCCGCCGATTGTAATTCACAGACAGCTTTCGCAAAATTTATGGAGAGGGATGTATGGACATAAAAAATGTGCGTAAATGGGTTTGTGAGTTTAAACAGGGCCGGTCAAAAATTCATGATGAAGAACGAAGTGGGAGACTAACAACAGCCGTCACAGATGAGGTGGTGGCAAAAGTCGATGAATTGGTGCGACAAGATCGATGCATCACTACCCGTGAACTTTGTTTATTGCTTCCTGACATTATTAAAGGTTCCATACAGACCATTTTGAGTGACAAATTGATGTTCCATAAGGTTTGTGCGAGGTGGGTTCGCGGAGGCCGCACTTGAAGAGGGAAGATAACGGTACATGGCAGTGGCATCAACTCTCTCGTCCGACGTTGTGAGCTTGGGCTAGAGTGTTGGAGACCTTACTTATTACTTGGATGAGACGGAAATTGGGAGATTCATTTCAAACAGCTCTATCTCGGACACTAAAAAATTCAGCGGCTCCAGCAATGGCTCGTTTGAAAGAGGGGAGATAGCGGGACATGGCAGTGGTGGCAAATCTCTCGTCCGACGTTATGAGCTTGGGCTAGAGTGTTGGAGACCTTACTTATTGACCAGCCCTCGTAATTTGTTTGCATGCTAGACAAAACATGTATAAAGTGTGTTTAAAGCCCTTTCAATGCCAAAAGTAAGACCAACTTTGAGTGGTAGATTAAATAATTTGCAGGAGGAGTTTTAAGGTGACTTAATGTCTACTGTACAGATAATACGGTGTTGAGAGACTCATCTCTCTCTTTGGATCAGTTAACATTGTTTGAATATGTCCCAAAAACCTTCTGTGACATGGAGAGAAGTTTTTCACGTTGCTAAAGTGTTTTGCAAGACATCAGATAAAGAATTTCAATTGAAAATTTGTGCAAAGTGATGGTTTGCAATTTACCAGTCAACATTGACAATGGGACCACTTCTGCTTTAACCTCTAAGGAAAAATGTAAGTTTGTTCATTTAATACTAACTAATCTTTTCTACCGCTAAGTGACATTAATTCTTCCAATTTAACGGTGCATATTTATTGGCATATTTTCAGGTTTTAAGAGCACATGTGCATGCATATTTCCTGCTTTTTTTAGGGCATGAACTTTCGGGCCTTAGTAATAATGTTATAAATCAAAGTTCAATTATTTTATTTAAATTCACAAGTGTGTGAGAATTAATTCCAAAACTGTGTGAAATGAGATATCTAGCCAGGAACGATGACATATTTATTCTCTATTGGTGTATTTCGAGATGTCTCTAGTATCGTTGATAGTTATGGGGTAATATCGTAGTATATTGTGGGATAACTATAATTTTTTCTAACTCATGGTGTCTAAAGAGGTGTAAGTTCATCCTAATTGAGATATCTCTCTTTACACTGGTTTCATCGTGGAAAGAGAGGTGGACTCAGAGTTATTAAAATCATCACTTACCTCACTATGCACTCAAGTTTCATGAGATATCTCTCTATTCACTACCATGTTTATCTCATAAAACTTTAGTGCATAATGAGGTAAGTAATGATTAAAATAACATCCTTTGTTTAATTTTAAACATTAACAATAATAAACATGTTACTTTTCCCCCGGAAAAACATAATCTAAAGTCAAACATGTATTTAGAAATTAGTTTCGGAGGGGGAGTCTTAAACTGATCGAACATAAAGTACTAACATCTTGTCTTTCCGACTGACATAAATCATTGACTTTTTCTAACTAATGCTTTAAAAATCTCATATTTAAATACATCCTTGCCTACAGTATCACAATACATACAAATATTTTATTCATAATGAAAGATTTATTTTCAACGCATGATCCTACATTTTCAGATGAACATTAAAATTCATCCACCACAAAAGTGTTTGGAATTGCCTCTCTTTACACACGCACCTGAGAATTATACGACGCTCATTACTAGTTTTAAGTATCTGACATTATCTTTGAAGTGCACTCAATTGCATCAGGGGATAGCAACGGCTGATGCTGGCTATGAAATGTGGCTGCAAGTGCTTCAAACGTAATTTTATTACCATAAAAAAATTGTGGGTGGCTGTATAATTTAACAAACAAGAAAACTATATAGACTTTCATGCCAAAAGCTACCATTAAAATTAGCATAAAGATAGGTCTTCATAACAAATAGACACATACAACAAATTAGATACTCAAATTAAATGCAAGTACTGGTATGTGAAAACTAAATGTGAATTTCATATATTCCAAACATTACGTAGTCTTACACAGTTGTTATAGGGAAGGGAGTTCCATGTCTTATCTACTTCCCCATCCTGCTCCCCTTTACCCAATCAGCATGGTCCCAGAATACAGGCTACTCCAAGTGGATGCCAGTCTTTATGAAACATTGCAAGTAAAAGTTCACCTCTTCCTTTACAGTCAATTTAAGCAGCTAATTTTTTGTACATGTCTACCTGTTGTAAGGATCTATCTATATGCTAAGTTTGAGGGTAGTTTATGGCATGACACAATGTCTAATTTCTTTGTAAAATAGTTTAATATTGACAGGGTTTCTATATGAGCATGTTAGCTTTGTATTAGTTTAATACTCATTTATAAAAACAACTGATGAAAAGAGGCAAATATTGGATATTTATACAATTTCTCAAAATAAGTAAATAGTCGTATTTTCATATTTTGTAATTAATAAAGATGCAATTCATTTTCATCTTCTCCATCTGAAATTCTGCTAAAATCTGACTGAAATTTATGAATTCAAGCACACAACAAAATTATCTTGAAGGATTTTAATTATTGACATTGAACTTGATCAATCCAGAAACCTAATTTGTTTCGAGTTATAGATGAGAATGAAGCCAAGAATATGTTCTAGTATAGATATGGATAATTGTTAATATAGGCTCAGCTTCTCTACAAAACTTCATAGTGCCAGTACAATACTGGCAAAAAAATAAAAAAAAAATAAAAAAAAAAAAAAATAATAATAATAATAATAATAATAATAATAATAGAAAAGCACTGAGTACACTCTTCTTGCAGGCAGAAATTGGGCTGCTGTAATGAATAATAATTATACAACTGCTCATGCAATAGCATTGTCTAGTTCCAAGTTTCTGATTTCCAACTAACCTACTTGTGGCTAAAAGGAGGAGGGTTTCAAAGACCTATACAATGATATTTCGGTACGTTTGATATTTAGGTAATGAAAGTTACTTTTTAAAAACTAAGTAAATTAATGATGAAGTGCTGTGTTTAACATATAGACTTCGATTTCATAACCATTTGTGCAAAATTGTTTTAAAAATAGTGAACATTAGCAGCTTCTAGAAATCAATTAGAAATTTGATCTGACATTCATTTTTAAAGTATGTAGGCAGTAAAACTCTTTCCATTATATATGAAAATAGCAAACTGGATAAATCGCTTCATATAAATATTATCGTCCAGTTATTAACATTAAACTACACACTTCAAGCAATATACATAAAACATGTATGTAACCATTCAGAACACACCAATACATAAAACACAGTATGTACAGAGCAGTATATAAATTCTTTTGGGTATTCTTCCTCTTTGTTCAATGTCTAGCTTTTGAGCAGTACAGTTAATGAGGCCCTACCTTGACTCAGTGTATTTTATGACAGTTCTTACCAACGTTATACTTTAGCCTTATTTCAAACCTGAAAAGTTATTAATTTTCCCTTCACCTAAAGTTGTCAAATTCACTCTAGAAGAAATCATGCTGTTCCCTAGATGGTAAAGAAGAGGCTTACTACATAAACAAGATAATAGGTACCAGATAAACCAAAAGATATTCCTATAAAAAAATAAAAAATAAATACAAAGAAAAAAGGCGGATTGAGTCCAATATTTTCAGCAATAATTTTATAAAATTATGTCTGCTCTTCCGACAACTAGTTGGAGAATAAATGGTAAAATTCTGTGACTTCAATGCATTATTCCTAGTAAATAGTTGCTGATGTATAAATAGCAGATCAAATTAAATTGTGAATTTCTTTCATCATTTATATTGTACACTATGGGAATTTCCACTAGGATGAAAGTGATGTGCAAAATGACCCATACAAGTGTGCAATGTGCATCAAACTGTTGTGATTTAAATTCTGATGAAAGCTTATCAACAAAAGTTAAGTTCTTACCTTTTTTACGAAAAAGAAAAGCTAAGATTAAATGTGCACTATCAGTGATTATTTCAAATATTTTAAGGGTACATGGAAACTAAAAGTGATGTACATCCAAACATCCACAATCATACAATAAAATGGAGGGTGTCAATGGTAAAGAAAAGCATTTCACCTTTGGCTTTATGAAATGTCTGCACCAGGATGTGTCAGTATGTCTTTTTGAGGAAATGTATGCATTTATGCATTTATGCATATCTGCATTTTGTTTATAATTAAAAATCAAGCCTCTATAGATAAGCTTGAATTATATGACCCTAACAAAAAAAAAATTGATTCTGTCTGTTCATCTTTTGTGTGTCTCTGTCCCTCCCTCCCACCTGTGTGCTACGTTAATGAACCTGTTCAACGGATTTACGGGAAATTTCTAACTGAGATTACCATGATCCAGTTATATGGACAAATTCAACATGTATTGTAATTTGATTCTTGAGTATATTTTTTCTTTTTTTCTTTTTTAATTTATAAAAAAAAAGGATAAGACAATTTTGATGAAAATGTATAATCTGGGGTTCAAAATGATGAGAAATTTAACTGTCATTATGATTTTCTACAGAAATTCTTAGTACAGTGGTTTAATTATTCATTTATCATTGTATGATTGCTACTGAGAGGGGAATGAAAGTTACATGAATTTATTATGAAAGCAATTCTTTAAGAAGATTAGATTAAATACTTTTGTTAAATTCCTTTACTAACCATTTTGTAAATAACTTATCTAAGATTAATAACATATGAGGAACATATCTTGGAAATATTAGTTCCAACAAGTTATAGCAGTTTAATGGAGAAAGAATATAGGATATGAATAATTTTGTAGTTAATAATAATAATCATAGATAACACTATTGTTTTATTTATAATATTAAATTACTTCGAGATAACACTTGAGATTGTATGAGTGGCCTCTATTGTATTTTATACTGATATATATTTGGTTTTTATATAAAATTGATATTGAATCTTTAAAAAACTGAATACTTACACTGAGTAATGGACAATTAACACATAGACATACACACAATGTCTTCTACTCAATATGTACACAAACAATAAACGATAATTTACATGGGATAGTTTTTACATATTTTTGTTCATTTCATTGCTAACTGACACACATCAAAAGCAGTGCTTTAAACTTGTGTCAAGAATGTATTACACGCTGACATGGACAGTGTACGTTCACACCAAAATAAACAATTTCATGCAATGTGGAAAATGAAGGGATGTGAAGAAAAGTGAAAAATGCTAAAACAAAGGGAAATCGTGTTCCAGAGTCTAACTTTACTAACCAAAGATAATGAAATGATGTTCAAGCCAGCCATACAATGAACCCATCATACTTTGACTTCATACTCTTCTTCCAGCCAATTTGCTGGGCTTAGGATTTCATTTCGCCTGAATAACGCCTCTGAAACAATAGGAATTTCCCCCTACAATTTCTAAACACTGAACTTCAACTATTTATCTGTCAAACCTATATTCTGGGATTTTAAACACATACATAAAACATGTACATTTATATAATTATTGATGAACCAGATGAAAGCAATAAAAATAACGTTTTAAGTTCATTTGAGTTTACGTGTAACTTAATTCTATGCGATTAATTATGTTAACTTATAATAATTTGCCGTCCTCTTGAATTTATTGTGATACAATACCAGATGCCTATGTTACAGTCTACGAACAATAATAAATTTGATTTTTGATGAATGTTTCAAAATTTCTTCTTAATGTAGACTTTCCTAGTTTACAAAAATAGATTAATTCTGTAAATCTGTTTAAGAGTAATTCATTAAGAACATTTTTAAATCATTACTAATTAATGTTGGTGAAGAACTTGAAATGATGAAATGAAAGACGAGTAAAGTGGGCTACTTAAGTGACATTTCAATTCCATTATATTTTGGGGAACCAATTGCATTTACAGCACAATGCATAGAATTATTTATCCGATTATGTAACTAAATCAGACAATTATTAAAAATTCAAGGTTAGAAAATGATCACTATTCCTGAGCACATTATGCCAGAATAATAATGATACTTGATGCTATCAAGTCGGAGTAAAAAGATACCTGATTCACTATAGTAATTAAATGAAATATGAAATAATGTACAACAAAAGAATAACAGGCAGATAAAAATTATTTTACTGTATTATTCTTATGCTTTGCAACATCTAACATTCTCGTAACATTCCCTTGGGACCTTCCATTCCTTTTACTTAGTAATCTCATTAATTAGTTTTAAGGATGTTTGCAATGTCGAAAGATGATTTAAGCTTTTTACACAGAATGTTTCATAAAGGACTTTATAACTTTAGAAGTATATAGAAGTTTATTCAAACATTAACAGAATTGGTTAAGATTCATTTTTAAAGAAAAACACATAAAGTTTATACCAAATGGTTATCTTACTTCAATGTGTTTACAGTCAGTGATATGGTAGAAATCCCACATAGAATCAATATTGGGCCAAATACAAGTAGATTGGAAGTAACTCTTGTTATCGTGGCATAAATATGTATTTCAATTCACTGAAACGATCGGCAGGTAGAGGAGGAACAAACAATTAATCTTTGATAAAGTCCCACAGGACAGGACAAAATAAAGAGTGGTGAATGAGGTAGTCATTCAATTGGCCCTCCACAACCAATCTGGCCTGTAAAACATTTATCAACGTAATCACGAACTTTTAAGAGGTCACGTCATAAATAAGTCGTAAACCTACCAAACTGAATACAACATTTATGTTGGACTGCAGTTGCAAAGATTGTTTCATGAAACCAAAACATACAGCATGAAAATTCCTTACCAGTGAAAGGAATCATTTTGTACTGCACTATGTGAGACAAAACTTAATGTATTGTGCTTTGAAATGGCAATATTTATAAGCATTAAATAAAACTAAGTCTATAAGTTACTTGAATAAATTTCTATATATTTCTAAAATTGTAACATCCTTCTTAAAACAGGGTGTATTATATTTTAAATTGCATACCAATGCCACACTTTACCTCAACTTGTGAGATCATACAAAAAGAGGTGTAGCCTACCAGTAATATCTTTAAAAAGAAAATCCTGTATATAGCCTACGCAATAAAACAAATAGTACAGTTTATTCTTTTTCTTTTTAATAATCTTAATCTCCACATGGATCATGTTCTATATTTAGAATTTAAAGTAATATTTTCCTACTTTACAAGGAAACTGTACAGGTTGTCAGATTGAAACCTACCCTCAAATTTAGCATATTGTTAGATCTTCACTTGGATAGACACAATGGAAAAAATTAGCTGCTCATACGAGCTTTAAGTGGGTGAAAATTAATTGCAAATCTCATGAATTTGAAATACTGAGTAGCCTCACACAGCTGCTGAACTTGGAGGGGGGTTGCAATTCTTCCTACCCACTGTGCACCATCACGTTGTCTGTCCCAGTGTTGCAAGGCAAAATTCCCGCCTATGTGTAGTTTGTCTTATCTCTCCCTTTCCTTATCACTATGGGAGGGTATAATATTAAAAAGTGAATAACAGCCTCCTTTGAAATGCATGCTTGTATTCCAGATCTCGTGAAGTAATTAGTACCAGGGTCGGCTTGCAAACGGGGACTGTGGAGCTGCAGCCTCCAGACATTGTCATATCTTAGATTTGTAATGTATTAACCAGTAATATGCGTATTTCGCTTTTCTAATTTCAATAATCCCACTCCCATCTACACACATACACTCGAAACAGAGCACTAACAAAGAGAAGTCATTTTATTATTTTCTCCCCTGAGGTTGCAGTCCAGTAACAAGATGAGTGTCCATTTCTTCCCCCAGAACTGCCAGGCTCCGGCGACCAAATCCCCACCCAAATTCATTCACTGCTACTTTTTAAGGACATTGAATTCAAGAGAAATAGAACTGCATTTGGTGCAGCAACTTCGTAGTTTTATTTTTTCACAAGTGTGCACAGTTTTTGTAAGTTTAACAAGTTAAACAATGTGTCCTTGAATTTTGTTTGGTGGGGACTTTTAGCTGTATTCAGAAAGGTATATCTTAGAATCTGAATAAAAACAAAAATTCGTCGAAACATGTAATTAATACTTTGAACTTGGCCATGGTGGGAAGAGTAAACAATCAGCAGAGTTTAAGTTCAGCGCTTAAGCAGCTGCTGAGCATCATAACACAAGAAATAAAAGAGGCATATTCCTCAACTCTGTGTATTCAATGTTAAATCCCATTTACAGAGTTCTTTGGCATTTAAAGGTTTTTCAAAACAATTCAAAATGAGTGACTGGAATATGATTATTTTAAGTTAGAATAGCTCCTGAAATTATCTGCATGAAGTTTTTCCCAGTATTATAACTCACTGTGTTATATCAGAGACAAGAAATTATAATTATCAATACAGTCAAGATCTTGTAATTTCTACTGTCTGAGAACTTACAGGCACCAATCCCTGCCAACACTTTGTACACTTGCCAGAAAAAAGAAAGAGAGCATAGATTGCCTGCGGCTACTCCCGGGAGGTGCGTGATTGATCAACAATGTTACTTATCGATCAAAATCTCATAACTCGATAACCACTTGTCGTAAACAAATGCTTTTTATACAGCTGGCTTCAGAAACATTTCTTCTTTCTCGTGGTACACTTGAAAATTTTGGTTTGTGTATAGTTTTTTGCTGCGCAATTGAAATTGCAGAACGTAACGTTTCTGTTAGGTGTGGAGTTATCTGAACTGAGCAACATTGTCTCCCTATAATTTGCTACTCACACAGGCAGGTCATGTTAAAGCTCTACCCAATTTTCCTTCATATAGCGTGAGCTGTAAATGCCCTGACATCATTATATTGGCAGTTGGAAAATGGTCTAGATGAAATTAAAATGTACATCTACAATATGCAGTTTTTTAAAATAATTTTTAAAGTTATAATAAAAACTTCTGAGGAACCTTTCATTAATATTGGAAATCTTGCTTTTTTTCTAAAACTTCACACATAACCTTTAAAATATAGGTAGTTTAATGTATTTTATAAAAGCCTATTCACATAGAGGAATGCCTTTTATAAAAATCGACAACTCTTTTTGTATAAGTGTTGTAAATTGAGGAAGGTGGTAGTATGAAAATGAAATTAAATTACAATGTGTTTAAAAAGCACTGAAGATTTAAAATAAATTTATTTAACTGATTTTTATAAAATTTATAAGCAAAATGCAAACAAAGACATGCAATATCTTTTGTTTAAATAAAAAATTATTGAAAATTTAGCTTTCTGATTATTAATTTGTAATAAACCTTTGTTTATTTAAATGTCCGTGGAGAAATTACCACATTAACTTGAGGATTGCAGCACAACAGAAAAACAGAAGCACACTGTCTTGTAGGAGTGGGAAGGAACAGACAACCTAGATAGTTCATTACAAATCTTACCAAGTTATGTAGTCTCATGCTCAATAAAAACTTTAAATGATGCATAAGAATGGAGCCAGCCTTCCAGCTCTAAGGTTGGACAGCACTGAAATAGGCAAAACAAAGGTACTGACTAATAAATAGAAACTCTACCAGGCTAAAATAAAGACAGAAAATAAAACTGAAATGCAGAAAAGGTTTCACTGAAAGATGATAAAATACTGCATGTGGTTCTAATATAAAATGGAGGTAAAAGAGATGAACCATTGTTTTGAAAGAAAAGTAATCGACTTAATGCAAGAAATTAACCTATGAAAAGTAGGAATGGTGGAAAAACCCAAGAACTCTAGTGTACCTGGACAAGAAACTTCTTGAGGAGAAATGAAATGTCAGTGTCTCTTCACCTTCATTTGCTATACTTCATTGCTAATTGAAGATTACAACGAGACAAACTGTGGAATGACTTTTGGAAGGGTTGGGATTATTTCAGATAAGTTTCCCTTCTCTGGTATGTTATAGGGAGGGTTACTTCTTAAAAATCTTATATATACAAGGTGACACAAAAAAACGGGAACTTTTCAACATTCAATAATAAAACTAAGAGTGATGGAAGAAAACATTTATTCACAGTAATTGACACCTTAAAACTTGCCATTTAAGAAACATTAATGGAATTTATCATGTTTTTAAAAATTACGTGCGTCCTCCTGTGTGAATGCATTCTTGAAACCTGCTGTTGAGATTCCTCATTGACCGTTGCAACATCGCAGCTGGGATACTGTGAACTTCATCACAAATTCTCTGTTTTAACTCATCCAGAGTTCTTTGTCTAGTCATGCACACTTTACTCTTGAGATAGCCCCACAAGAAAAAAATCACAAACAGACAAATCTGGCGATCTAGGGGGACAGGGAACGTTACCGAATCTTGAGATCACACAGTTACCGAACAATTCTCGCATAGCTTCCATTGATTGCCGTGCAGTGTGTGATGTTGCTCCATCCTGTTGAAACAAGGATTCTTGAACATGTGGAAAATTGTTCAATTCAGGTGTAACAAAAGATCGTAACGATCCACATTGTCAGTTACTGTGACCCCCTGTTCATTACTCGATCAAGAACTCTGGATGAGTTAAAACACAGAATTCGTGATGAAATTCACAGTATCCCAGCTGCGATGTTGCAGCGGTCAATGAGGAATCTCAACAGCAGGTTTCAAGAATGCATTCATATAGGAGGACGTCATCTAAAGCACGTAATTTTAAAAAAATGATAAATTCCATTAATGTTTCTTAATTGGCAAGTTTCAATTACTATGAATAAAATGTTTTCTTCCATCACTCTTGGCTTTATTATTGGATGTTAAAAAGTTCCCGCTTTTTGTGTCACCTGTTATTATGGGATCATAGTACTACTACTAGTAGTAGTAGTTGTACTAGTATTCAAAATAATGTTATAAAGCTTTTGATTTAACATAAATTGCTTTCGGGCTTCCCATAGTATTTCTTATTTCAAATTCTTCTGTTTTAAACATTTTCTGGAGAGTTTTGTAGACTGGTAGACATTCTTTGTTCATGATGGTATTAACATACTTGCATTAAACACAATGTGGTGAGATGAGCAAAAGTTCTATGAAACAATCATGACCAGTTTCTAGATGAAATAAGGCAACTACATCTGAATGAGGGATATCTGGTACATTATTAGGTTTTAGCAGAGCTTTCCATTTTTTTGTTTTAGTTTGTTGTTGTATCAGGTCCTCAACACGATTACTTATTTTTAGTTTGATTAAAAGTTTTGCTGATTTGAAAAAGAAGATGATTTATCTGGTTAATAGATACAGCCTAAAGAAAACAAAGTTCACCTCAGAATCAGGGAGTTAACAGTTTAATTGAAGACTGTCACCTAAAGTACATAAAAACAAGTAAATCTAAGAGGTCAAATGAAGGAACCTGACTCCATATTACATTTGAACAGACTCAGAAATCAGCAATAGAAGCTCACTTCTGGAATATAGGCTATAAAATTGAATAAGAATTAGGCCGGTATTCACAGTCACAATAAGCTGTACTTACATCTAAGTTGAACTTGAATCTTGTCTTAAGTTGAATTTCTGGCACAGACAAGTCATAATTATAACGTAGTTACACTTTATAAAGTGAGACTTCAAAAAAGTCTAGCTTATTGCTATTTATAGTCACTAAAGTATGACTTATTTGTTGAAATAAGTTAAACTTTATCAAGTCAAGGGTCCCCCTGACATATTTCAGTTTCAGCAAGAACCACAGACAGTGATTTTGAGGATCTGTGAGACATATTAGAAGAAAATCGCACTCCAAAGCATTATTTGCAAAACATGATGAACCCATTTGAATTCTATAGTGACAATGAATTTAAGAATATCATATCGATCCAAAGCTTCTTAAGCTGTTCTCAATCTCTCAAGAACAATAATTATTACTACAATAAAATGCACACCGCTAT
Source organism: Ectobius pallidus (assembly GCA_964059195.1). Classification (NCBI taxonomy): domain Eukaryota; kingdom Metazoa; phylum Arthropoda; class Insecta; order Blattodea; family Ectobiidae; genus Ectobius; species Ectobius pallidus. Next base: position 109,679,256 of record CAXKWD010000002.1, read on the forward strand.
TAATTTTGAACGATGTCCAAGCTAATACATATTCATAGAATTTTCTCAATAAACTATTGAATAGCTTACTTACATGCTGCATAATATGTATAGACGAATTGAATTCTTTGTTAACAATACACACTACCATCTGTATATGTATATCAGGACAGCAAAATACATACCCAGATGGCTTTGCACTACATGAAGACTGAAAAAATCTGAAATATGATTCATTGATTCAATTATTATGGCAGGGAATGCATGATTTTCGTATTATCATGTTCAGCTTTAATACGTAGAATAAGTAAAGCTTTATGAAGTCAAACTTAACAAAGTACGACTTCAAAGAAGGCTATGAATACTAAAAACATATAAGTCGACTTGTCCAATAAATCTAGATATATTAAGTCGTTCTTAAGTCGCCAACCATGATACCGGCCTTAGAAAGGGTAGTATGTATCCACAGAAATCTGGGAGATTTTGACTCAGAAAAAAGGTGCTACAGTTAGTGAACTCTGTCACCCCAGTGGAAGATGATCTAATTACACTCATAAGATGTCCACAAGAGGGTACACAGGTCACTTAACCACCAGTCTGAATTGCTGAGGAAGAAAGACACCACTGAAACGTTTTGTGAAATTCCATGAATTATTCACTGCTCATTTATATATGCCACAACAAGAATACTAGACCAGTTTATTAGATGAGTGAAAGATGTGAGAAGTGAATATTGCATCTGAAGTTATTTATATGGGAAGCATTTTTAATAATAATAATATCAACCATCACTGCTTGAAATAGATTATCCATATGGCCTCCATAGGTACTGAACCGGATTTTCTTTGCAGGAATCCCAAGTACTGTAAAAATTACCCTGTCCTCAGTATTGAGTATATATATTCTTGTTTCAATTACCTCCATTTGTACATTACAGAAAAAAGGACTGGCTTAGTAATCTCTTGGATCTATTAGAATGCATGTCTCACCTTCGTCTTCTGAGTGAGGCATTTTGACCAGGTAGACCAAAATAACCTCTTGGTATAACCATTCTGGCATTCCCTTGTGCAGGTCTCGAGCCCCCATGTGCTAAGAGCAAAGTCAGATGAGCAGCATAGCCATCTTGTAGTATTGTTGCTAATGTGTGATGTTTCTTTGACACTTTACCCACAATGAAGATCTGTTTAGGCTTCAAACCTATTGAAGTGTATACACTGATGTCTTTACTGCTACCATATGCTACGTGGACGACTAGACCATGCTCCTGTTGAAAGAAAGCAGGTGTCACTTCCTTAACCATCTGAAGACAAATGAGTCTGTTTCGTGAACAGGTAGTATGTCACAACAGCTCCACAACAAGCCCAACAGGAGTATCGAACTGCAAGCTAGTGCTTTTCTTTGAGACTGAAGTATAAGATACCGTATGTGATAAGTGAAATTTTACTTAGAGTCTTTAGATGTAAGCAGTTGTACACAGCCATTGTTAAATGACCATAACAAACTAAGAGCAAACAAAATAAATTTATATTATATGTGTATGTATTGAGTATTCATTAAAGCATATAATTGGTTAGCTTTTCTATTCATTTACTGACGGTAATTATTACACTTTAGGGTATTGGTTTCAAACATCTGTATACAGCAGTTAAAGTTTACTTAATTTATAAGAGGGAATTATTATATTCTAATTATAAGCGCAAACAACTGCAATTAATTCTTGTATTACATAACATCAGGATGATTTAAAATTCTCTGTTACTTAATGTAAATTGTATCATGTTTCACAAGTTGAACCTGTGAGAATTCATACCAATCAGTCTCAACAGCTGATTGAATGCAATGGTGCTACATCTAGCTTTCTAGCCTGAATAAAGAAGGCTGTGGTATTCCAGTGATTATCCGACTTTAACTCAACTTTTTCTTCTCCTGTTGGGGCTATTCACAAAGCAAGAGACTTGTGTTCTGAGTTGGGTAAGAAATGGGACAAGATTTTAGTACCAAATCTATGAGACTTCATACAATTGCAAGAGGGGCTGAGTATAAAATTTCTACTTACGTGAATAAGGTTTTTGAGGTATGTGGCTTTATGTCCTAGTGGATCTGTTGATAGGCCATCAGCGAATGACACCAAACCATGAGGAAAATTGTGCTGAGAAAGCCAAGATACAACTTTTTGCTGCTGCATATCAGGTCGGCCTGTGATGTATATAATAAGATACCCTAATTCTTGCCAGTGCCTACAAAACGTGAAGAAAAGTTTGTTAATTGAAATAAACATTTCTAAAAAATGAAAAGATATTAGCAGTTACTGCTTGAAGGAAGAAACTCACAAATGCATACCAAACATAAGTAACTCTTATTCTGTTTTCTATAGTATACAGTAGTTTTATGATATATTCTATTCTCTTCTATGATATTCAGTAGAAATTTTGGAACATGAATTTTACTTTCTCATATGCATGCAGTATGCAGAAAAGCAATTGTGGAAAGAAAGAAATAAAGATAACACTGGAAAATATGTTTTCATTAAACCTAAAAGCTGAAGAAGTATATTATGATGTTTATCTGCCTGTGCAGGCCTGATGCAGGTAAATAGTAGGCCTATACTGTATTTACTTAGATTATTTGGCTCTTCCCGCATCTTGTTATTGCTATTATTCTATTACTATATTAAGGGATTTTTTCCCCAAAACATGGCTTAAGAAAATTATTTTGAAAAAATTTAAATTTTGAAAACTCTAACTACAAGTAATAAAACAGCTATATTCATTTTTTTATGAAATGACTATGAAGGTGGTGTACTATTCTTCATGTTTTATTTTTCTAGGCTATATTGACTATGGTAGATACATGAACATTTGTAATAAAGCTGTAGAGACTAATGTACATTTTTTAATCAAACACATTTCTTTATAAAATGAACAGCTGTAAGTATTACAAGAAAGCTACTAATAGAATACTAATAAGTTTTATATCTACACCTAGAAGTATTACAGATATCCCACCATAATGATTGGAATCTATCACATATGAAAAGATACATCATGCACATTATTCTTAACCAGAAGTGGTATAACACAGTAGCTATCTGTTTAAATCCACTCACCGCACAATATCAACTGCACCTGCTCTCACTTTAGGATCTCGCCCTGTTACAGACATGCTGGCTGTGAATGAGCCATCAATGCTGAATACAGCACATTCTGTCTTTGGAGGAACCACAGCCATGTAGAAGTCTACAGACGTATGATCTCCTCTGCAAAACATTAAGTTCATAAAATGAATTATCAATGGTTCAATAGTGTATGTCCAGATACATATGAATACTGATGGCACATACAGTCGGTCAAATAAAAAACGTCGGGACTCGTATGCTGTTAAAATTAAAGTTTTGACGCATTAGTTCACAAGTTTCCTATAAAAACACAAAATACAGGTCATTTTCGGAACATATGAGGCCATGCAGCAGGAGGGAAAATATGAACAAGGAGGGAAAAAATGAACATCGCGGAAATCGCAACACACGATATTCAACTTAATGTATTGTCATAATTCATTTTGCTTTGTGTCATCGCCACATACAAATGCTAACGTGAGAGAAAGTGTGGTTAGGGCTGTAATTGACCTGCATTTTTCGGTCTCTGAAGCAGCGAGAAGGTTCCATATTTATGAAAAGAAGCTCAGAGGTGGGAACGTTACTATAATGCGACCGGAAGTTTTCATAGCAAACGTTGATCTGGCCGGACGCGTATTTCAATGCTAAGATTGGTTGCAGATGCTGAGCGTAAGTTATTGATTTTGCACTACAAGTACCAGTATTATAAAATAAAATCTTTAAAAAATGCTCCTTGAATAAACATATTCTTCGCGAATCTATTAATTATTAATATTATAAAAATTTGCAACCAAGAATATGGCGGATTTGAGGCATATAGCCACAGCCTTCTATACATGTTTGTTTTGGAACAAAACTGACTAAATAATCAAGAAAATACATGGATAGACAAGAGGCATCTGTGAACCTAACCTTAAGTCTTCCTGTACATGCGCATATGCTCGTTCGTGATACTTAATCAAATACCGCCCGACGTTTTTTATTTGACCGACTGTACAAACTCAACATCATTTATCGAAGTATTGTTTCAGTATAAACTCCTTTCTGGCATGATACGTACAACCATACCAGATAATGAGATAAAAAAAAGTAGTATGTTTGATTGTGCCTTGAGTTATTTGCTTAAATGAATAAAAACACAATTTTAAAAAACTGGAAATTAAATGAAAATGGATGACAAACAATTAATGTTCAGGCATCTAATTGAAGCATGTAATCAAAGAGGACTCAGGGGTTAAGGCCAAAGGATGTTTGGTGAAGTCACTGGAATTCAATCCCTGGTAGTACTATTTAAATTTTTATTGTTATTTTTGATCCACTATAATTTAATAACAGTAGGCTCCCTCTAATCCGGCCACCCCGGGACCGGACCCTCGACTGAATTAAAAAATGGCCAGACCATCTGGCGGTCTTTTAAACATGTAAAGTATAACCTATTAAAGCAAAAATCAACTTTTAAGATGGTTTCGTCGATTTTTTTAAGCGTACTTACCCAAAAATTAAAATACACTATTACAATTACAATTTCAAAATTAAAAGAAATCTGTTACTTTCTTCTGCTTTTTTAGTTAAACTGTTTTTTGAAAGCATAATCACGCCACTTCTTCATGAACTGATGTGATTTGTTTACACTTAAGACTGGAAACTAAACAGACATGTTTATTCTAGTCGATTACTGCCGTGAGAAACCCTTCTGCGTGCAGATGGCCTGTTCCAAGAAGTCGGCCGGACTAGAGGGAGTCAACTGTACATTATTTTACATAATGATAATTTCTTTTTTGTTTGACCATACTATAATACACTTATATGTGAAGTAGCAGTATCATATAGACAGGCCTATCCATTAAAATACAGAATTTCATTATAACATTGTTGTGGTTCTGGTGGGAGAGTGGTAAGATGACTACATGCTTCAACTGGAAAAAGTTGTTTCTTTGGTTGTGGCGAGTGTAAACATATATATCTCTTTTTTTCATCTAAAATGTCTATTCATGCTATTTCCACCTCTATCGGGTGACAAATTTTACTATTAAATTATTCAAGACTTGCCTCACAACCATCTTGATAGGGTACATTCCATAACCAAGGGCAGTTTCTTCTGGGAATGTGTAAGTGACTCTCCCGGTCTTGTCAGTCACTTCAGTGGCCACAAGTGTCCATTCTCCAGCTGGTGCATCTTTCATGACATGGATATCAACCTTCTCACCTAAGAAAAATTATTCATCTATGAGTTATAACCAGGGCCTGGATTCTAATGACATGTCATCTTTTTATTGATGCTGCATAGACATTGCCAACTTGTAGATAAATCCTAATCATGGCCTCTAGATTATAGAAATGCATTTTTATTAGGTCATTTTTTGTCATTTTATGCAGTTTTAAATTTTTAGGGCATTTATTTAAATTTTAGGTCATTATTTTGTCATTCTCATGTATTTACATTGAGTGTATTAACATTTTTTTCGTCGCTAGCGGTGCTGTCTTTGAAGTGTTGTTTGTTTAATGCAAGAAGGAAAAATCCGGCGTTAAGTATTGTCATGTCTCAATCAGAAATGAGAATCAAAGAAACGCCAAAATTTTGTATTATATTACTATTGTTATTAGATTGACTTGGCACCAGGGTCTGCCACATGCTTGGATTTGATATTGCAAACTACTGTTTACCCTCAATAAACAACAATATAATCCGGCAGACCACAAAAGGAAATGCCGAATTTTGACTCGCCAGTGCTTCAGTTCCAGTATAAATTTCCGTGAGAAAAGAACATTCACAACATTGCAGTTATTTACAGTTTTTATAATTATGTACAAACTAGTCTATAACTCTGTGTGAACAATAATAATTTTTTATAAATAAAATATAAGTTTTTAGGTCATTTTTTATAATTATTAAGTCATTTTCTTTAAAATTTAGGGTCATTTTATAGATCATTTTTCAAATAATTTTAGGTCATCAGAATCCGTGCCCTGGTTATTACCAGGCTTTAAAACTTAGTGCCCGAACCCACAGAGGGAGTTGATTCCGGTTACCAACAACCTGAGTATAGGGGGTGGGGGTTGATTGCGTAGGCTGATAAGACTGTCATTGATAGTAGTACTGAGAAGTGAATGCGCTTGTGGTACGGTGCCTCTCAAATTGGTCAACAGTGTACCTTGTCATTGTGCGTGTTTAAATTTATAATACGTGTTCGGCATGCCGAAAGTAAAGTGTTCTAAAACGCAAACATATATTGAAACATTTGGGAGGGACTATTATACACAAACAGGAGAAAGTATCGTTTTGCATGCTTGTAATGTGAGTTTAGATAATGAGAAGTTATTTTGTGGTCTTCCTATATCTGTATTTCAGTTTGTTTACTATCACGTGAACTAGCATATGGTAGCTAGGGCCATGGGCGTCCGCAGAAATGTTTTCAAGGGGGGAGCCAATGAACAAATTACTGCCACCTCCTCCACCATTGCTATGCTGCTACTACTGCAATCACTTTATTATTATATTATATTATATTATTATTGTCGTTATCATCATAATCATTATCATTATCATCATCATCATCATCATCCACATCCTTGATTTCCTATATATCCCTTACAATTTCACAGGTACTTTTCATATAAAATGCGACACTTTCATTGCCTTATCTTCATTAGAAAAAAATGTTTAGTGAATTATTCCTACATACTCATATCTAAGGTGGGCCTACTCAGCTGTTACAATTCTTTTTTTTTTTTCAAACAATCCCAACTATAGTATGTAGAAACTTAAGCCTCACTTCGTATTACTTGCTTTTAAACGTTTAGTTTATCAATTTATGTGTAAACAAAATTTCCAGAGGGGGGCAACGGCCCTACCCTGCCCCCCCTTCCGGACGGCCATGGCTAGGGCATACGCCGAGCAAAGTCTGTACAGTACGGTTGCTGTTAACATATTCGATCGGGCACTAAGTTTTAAAGCCTGGTTATTACACTCTTTTGCCTTTTACGTACACACAAAAAATCATAATAATATGTATGGTGAGTCATGTCTTACAGATTATATTACACACTTCAAATTTTTAAAACTGTGAGCACTGCCCACAAGCAATGCTAAGTGTACAAGTACCATGAAATCAAATACGTGCAATAAATAAATGAATATAACTGGAATGCATGTACCGGGTATGCAGCAGAGACAATACCTAGAAAAGGAGTTTTGGAAATAGAAAAGAAAGGAAATTTCTAAGCAAGATTCTGGGACCCAAACAAGTAATAACAAGCAAGTTCACCTACCACTTGAGACCAAATTATGAGTTGTATGAAAAATGTGAGAATGTCTCTGACGAAATAAAAAAAGAGATGATTTGTCTTCTGTGGACATATGGAACAAACAGAATAGCAAATAAGATAATTTACCAGGAGAAAATAAAGACATAAATCCCATGGGCTGATAATGTTGTAGTAAGGCATCTTTGATTTTATACTTTTCTAATTTTTTAGTTATTTGATTCTTCTTGGATATGTTCAAATGAAAAGTTCGCTAATTTAATTTTCTATATAATGATAATATTTCCATTAAGATAGGATAAAGGGTTAAGGAATTATTTTTAAGTTTCTCTGGTTTTGAAGGTTGAAGGAAGATTTTGTTATAAGGCGGCATTATTAGCCTCCTTCCGGGTAAAAATTCCCAAGATTCTAGAAGTATTCCATTTTAGCCAATTAGATTACAGTATTTGAATTATATACAGTAATTACATTTAATAAATTATGTGAACCCCGTAGAGTTATGACATCAAACTGTCTATATAAGTGATTGCATGGAGGAGATCGTTCTTATTCTCATTCCTCTTTCTGTTGGTCTTGCCTGCTTAGTAAAGTTTGGTCTATAGCATGTGTTGTAATTCATCCGGGAATTCAGTTATGTAGTCATACATCAAGCCAAACATAACCTCAGTTTCTCAACCAACATCTACCAGTCAATGTGTAAATTATGTCGGTGCTATCCTAACCTAGAAGTATGGAGGGAACACACAAGATGATTGTAAGAGAGCATCATGGACCTGGTAGCTTATAATTTCCAGCTATTTCACCGTATTGGATATTAATTTCTACATTTAACATTTACTACATTTAATTCATAATTTAAACACAAGTAGAGATGGCAATTCATGATTCTAGTGATATTATGCAGAATTCAAAATATGACAGCTATAACTTACAATGTGCAAAATAAGAAATTTTTCTTATGGACTTGAATCTGTCAATTAAAATAAAAATACAGTTCCAAGATTAATTCTTTCATTTACGGCCATGACAAGAATATTCTGAGACAAGAATCCGTGTTCGTTCTGTACGCTCTAGTTGGCATATGAAGGTTAGTACCAGTGAAGGAGAATGAAGAATGAAGATTCAAGATTCTGGTATGAGTATATAAAGCCAGTCGCCATTACAACCTATGACCAACTTGAACTATTCCAGAATCCCCAAAATTCAGAGATTGAATTTTCCCTTCTACATTATTTCCTCATGCTTTACTTTGATTTAACATTACATTTCCACATCTCCTTTCTGCTCCATAACTACTACAGGATTAAAAAAAAAAAAAAAAAGTATGGAATCTGTATAGAAGATCTGGGAAATAGAGAAGTATTCAGAAAGAAAGTTGCTGAGGTGAAATAAACTAATACGACAATAGTGGACTATATTATAAACTATCACATGAAGATTGTAATAACTTCTGTGAAGTCCAGATACGGAATATGTCCATCAATTTTAACAATGGATATAACACAAATAAGTCAACCTATGCTAAACATTTCCAAGAAAATAACTACAGCCTCATAACAATACAGTATTTTAAAGTTCTCTCTACTAACGAGGAAAATACTGTGTAGAGAACATTAGCCTACACTTCCTCAGGTTGCAATAGGTCATGGATATCTTGTAATCTCTAGTCAACTGTTAACTTTCAAATCCTTCCTTGGAGAATATTGATGTGCACTCTCCAAGGAAGGATTTGACAGTCGACTAGCAGATGAAAATGTGGGAAAAGTCCATGAAACGTACATTTTGCAAAAATGTAAGTAAAAGTGAAGTCTAAAGTTTTTGAAATGTCAACTATTTAAATTAATTAACATAGTAATTAACATAGTATATTGCTTCAATGTATAAAAGTTCCATTATTATATTGTTTTTAAATGCTACATTCTATTTATACTTCTAAAACTAAGGACCTAAAGACAGCAAAATAATAGGGTGAAATGCATTAACAAAGGAGGGAATATATGAAACTTCCTACAAATAGACTTCATACAATATTATAAACTACATAACACCCTCGTGAGTTGTCAAAATTAAATTTATAAATGCTTACCAGCAAGTGTAATCATATCCAGAGGTCCATACATGAATCGAGCAATAAGGACTTGAGGTGCTCCTTCTCTCACTATCACATCATTTGCTCGATGATTAGCAGCAACATTCTATGAAAGAAGATTATATTTTAAACACTTTTCCCTTAGCATGGATTATGCTCAATGTTATTTTCAGAAACACAGTTATTAACAGCTGAACATCTCTAATTTACCACTGTTTGGTGTTATGAATGTTATAATTTTTTTAATAGGCCTAAGTTTGTAAACATACCTTAAGTTTGACAGAGGTTCTCTTCTTGATCCACTTTTCTCTTGGCTGGCTTGGGCTGAAGGATGTGAGATCTTTCTCTTCATGTCCGCTTGAAGAAACCAGTTCTATGCGGCCCAACTGGAAAAAAGATAGTTGCTCATTCATCACTACACATTGTGATATCCAATTTGTTGTAAGATGCTAACCCTTCTGGGACTGTACAGAGTATGCAAGTAAAGCAATGAAAGTATTTATCAAATCACACATTAGTGAAGCTATTAATCACTCTTAATTTTATGTCTTCTTCTCTCTCATGTTATAGAATCAATATAGAAAGTACAATGTTATAAGATTTTTGTTTCTTTGATAAAAAGGGATCATATGAGTGGAGTTCGGCATCAATCCCACAGCACACCAATGTTAGATGATGTTACAGGTGTGGAATTAGCTGTCAGTCAGTTATAACATTCCATTGTGTAAAAAGCCAGTATTTCAGTAAATGGTTTACACATAAAAATACTTTTAACAAAATAATGTGACCATGTAAGAAAATTACAATTAAATGATAAATTAACAAAATGAAAATGCATGGATATTTTAGATTGAGGAATACTCTATATTTAAATATTTCACATCTAAAAAGGCTTTTTTGTTTGACAGAATGAGTTCAATTAAAAGATACAAATATATAACAAATAAAAATGGAAGTTCCTCAATGACACAAAAACCAAATAACCCCGGAAGAATTTAATGATTCATTTTTCCGTAAATATTTGCTACTCTTCTTGTTATGTACTTTCTATATTTTACATGGTGTATTTTTGTTTTAACTCTACTTACGTCAATTTATAAAACTGGACTAGTTTCGGGAGTGTTACTCCCTTCCTCAGCTGGCGGTCGACAAGCGTTTTGGTGAATATGGTTGGTAGTGTAAGTACTCTGCTTGGTGCTGTCCTCCCTCTTCCTGGTGGTAAGTCTAATAAAATCCTCTGCTGGCGGGGTCTCAAAATTCATGACGCTGTTTTTGTTCTTTATGATGAAAATCTTTTCCCATGCATTCAGTTCTGATGGTTTCTTGGCATACTTTAGTAGCTTTATATCCTTATTAATGTGGCGATTTTCTGTCCAGTAATGATGTGATACTGCTAATTTTTCTTTTTGCATTAGTTTTATATTCCTCAGGTGTTCTTTTTTTCTTAGTTCCAAACTTCTTCCAATATAAATCATACTGCAGTCTTTGCATTCCATCTATCTAATGAAAACAGAAAAATCAGCAGTAGCACATCATTGCTGGACAGAAAACCACAACATTAATAAGAATATAAAACTACTAAAGCATGTCAAGAAACCATCAGAACTAAATGCAAGGGAAAAGAATCTCATCATAAAGAACGAAAACAGCGTCATGAATTTTGAAATCCCACCAGCAGAGGACTTTATTAGACTTACCACCAAGAAGAGGGAGGGCAGTACCAAGCAGCATACTTACACTATCAACCATGATCGCCAAAATGCCAGTCGACTGCCAGCCGAGGATGGGCGTAACACTCCTGAAACTAGTCTGATTTTATAAATGAATGTAACTGGAGTTAAAAGTGTTTTTATTTTCGACTTTTCTCAAGATATATATTACTTAATCAGTAAGGAGTGTAATATGTTAAATGTTATTACCTGACGTAAGATAAATGCTATGACATCAGAAGATTCCCAGTAACTTGCATGAAATAAGTGAGGCAAGGCATTGGTCGGAAAATTGGCAAGACCTTCAGGACAATAAAGTGCATAGTCTAATCGTTTTGTGCCCCACCATTTCTGAGTTACTGTAAAAAAAGCAAGAATATTAACATTGATATCAAAGTAAGGAGTGTGCAATTTGGTATAAAAGAAAAGAATGGGTATAAATTCTGGCTTGTAATATACTGCATAAGGCTGTGTTCAACTGGCGAATGATGCATTAACAACACTTTTATAAACAAGTACTGTTGATAAAGGCACCATTTTTTCATAAACAGAAATGATGATAAAGATAATACTGAAGAAGTTCCCCGTAGATGGGAATGAAATTTTGGAAATAAATACAACAATTGAACATGGCCTACATCCTAGAAAATATGTCCATTATTTGCTTGTATATTTTTCAAAAGCTCCTGGTGCTGGTTTATTATTTCAATGAGCTCTGTTAGCTATGAAAAGTAATCTATTGAAATACTCAAAAGTAATCTATTTAAATACTCAAACATGTCTTACAACATTTTAGTTGTCTAGAGAATGGTACAGCAAACTCTGGATTATTCGTGTTAAATGGAACAGTGACATACACAAATAATCAAAACACACAGATATAATCAGAATATTATAATAATTATTATAATTCTAGCTTCAGGTAATGCTATCATGGGGTATACATATAACCAAATGCAATTTCAACCTTTTTACTGCTAACATATTATTCACTATGCAAATTGGTGGTGATGAATTAATTTGCAAATTTCTTTCATAATCATAAATGGACAAACAATTACAAATAATTTGTCAGTTTCCTCCAAACCAAAAGCATAGCACATATTCCTTGAAGTTCAGAGTGATTTACGTAACCCTGAGTAGCCTGCCTGTTGTCAAAACACAGTTGATTTAATGCCACTTCAATGGATGGTGCAATACATCGCCCCAAAATATTTAGCTGCAATTGGAAGAAAAGGACGGAGAACAATAGAATCTGGCTCGCTAAAAATATATTTTGTCTTATAGGCATGGTGGTGCATCAGATATATGCATCAGTAGCCCGACCAGCAGTGATGTGTGCTGATGGATATATGAAGCAGTGAAAGGATTAATTAGGCTACAAATGCTACTAAAATTGTCATAATGCTTGTCTTAATCGGTTTTCATTAACAATAATATGTACAGATATGGGGGGAAAAAAAAGCAGACCGACTCTTGTAGCTGATTTCAGAGCCTTGGGATATGTAAATAAATTTAAGAGATGTAATGGAAACATTTGTTTTCACAAGCAATGCAAATTACGTGAAATTATTCCTCAATTCAAGCAATTTATTGGCTGTAGTCTCCTTGTCAAACACTTGTTTCATAACAGACTCTCAAGAAACGTTGGTTGTTAAGTGATTCCGTGGCACAATGACAGCGCTTTCGACTGGTAAGTAACACATTCTCAGTTCAAATCCTGCCAAGGAAGGAAATTTTTTGTTTCCTTAATGCACATTGTTTTCCCACTACTTTTCCATTGCCGCAATATTTAATTACTTACTTAACGGATTATTCCTTGAAAACAAATTTTACTAGCTTATTTTCTAATGGGTTTCGAAATGGGCTAAGTCAACAGTTGACATAGAACAAATTTCAATGCATTCTCTGCTATCCTGTGAATGCTGCAAGGCATGCTCAGTGGCTCATATCGGCAACTTAGATATTTTAGTCGGTCTGCTTTTTTTTCCCTACCTGTACCTATACAAAAGAAGAAGTCTATGGAGACGCTCCTGTACTGACTTAGTCAAATGCCTCCTTAAGGTCTATTTTGCCAAACATATCTTTCTAGTCTTGGCAGCAACTGTGTAGTGAGTGGCAAGAGGCCGTGGTGTTCCAGCAGGTGAGGCATGCTGGATTGTGTCACTGATGAAGTCAGCCTATCATTAACAGAGACCTGCATGCCAACAGCTGCTAGACACTCTTTCCCTCGACTGGCAACATGCCGGCTCGTGTCCCCATGCAATAAATAATTTTGAAAAGGAAGGAAGAACCATGCATGGATAATACGCCTGTGGAATAACTGGGAGTTTGCTGTACATAGAACTAATTTTTAAATATAAGTATATACACTATTTATTTATTATATGCCAAAAATTTACTTGAACACTTACAGGCATTGATGGTTTGAAGTGGTAAGGAGTCAATGACTCCAGATATTGTACTTTGTAGGCTGACCTCAGACATTCGACGCAAATGACTTACTGGTGTTGTAGGACCAGCACTTAAACCCTCAGCAAACATCTGTGGATTAGCTTGGATGATTTCCACTGCAAAATATTAATAATTTACTCATTAATAATTATTCATTATTCACACGGCTGGTTTAAGAGCCCTGCAGTTGCAGAGGGCCCTGAGCTCATTGCCATCTTTAAAAAAAGTAAAAAGCAAGTTAAAATGGCTGAATTTCCTGTTGAATCTACTATCCTTATATACTGGTTCAATTGTTGCCCATTTAGTGATTGTTATTGGTTACTCTTCAAATCTGGTGCTGTGTATTCAAGCTATACTTTGTTTTCAAAACTAACAATACGAGATTGCAAAAGAAAGAACAGAGTTTTGTATTTTGTAATTGAAAATTAACTTATGAAGAACTTTCGATTTTCAAATTCTAGGTCCTTATATAGGTATTAAAAATTTGAAATGAAGAATGACTTATCACACTCAAACTATTCCGTCAGAAAACGCTTGATATAGCTTTTTATGGCTCATAGAGGATGTAGAATTTTGCATCCCATCGCTTCTACACACCAAGTCTGGTATGGGTTCAAATAAGAATAAACAGAAATTCTGGTAATATAAAATTGTATTGTCTTTGCGGAATATTTTATTTCTCATTCTCATGTTACCATACAACCATTTCGGGGATGAAATTAAAAAGTAATTCAATATCACTTTCATACTTCCCTCCCCAAAAACCTGCGTTATAATAATATACATATTACCGCACATTGTACGGGATTCTCTATGTCCAGGGTAGAGAAAGTTATGTGACTGCATCACATTGTCATTATTTTCGTGGATTTCATCTTCAATATTTATTTACAGCAATGAATTATATCGATAGCTTCTCTAATTTGTCAAAGTCCAGTATCATTTATTTGAAAATCTATCTGAGTCCACTGTCAACAATACACTGATTTGAATTTGATAATTCTGTGAAAAAAGGTATTAAGTATCCTCAAAAACATTTTATTTTTGGCATTTAAAATCAAAATTTTTCAAATTCCTTTCTTAGTGTGCACTTACATTATGAAAAGAAGGTAGGCCTACTGTCAAAATTCCAAGTCTCTACCTATTATAGTTTAGGCACTATGTTGATTCTCTGTCAGTCAGTCAGTCGGTCGGTCAGGGACTCTTTCTTATTCAGTCATCTTATTCTGCATGACAAAATTGTTTTGTAACTTTGTTTTAGTGAGAATAGGCTAGACTTTTGAGGTTTGTTTTGTAAAAATTATGTATTATAAATCCTAGGAAACAATTAGAATATATTTTTGATATTTTTTTTTTTTTTTGCAGGATAGATCTATGCCCATACAGTAAATGTCAATTTATAAAAATGCCAAATGCAGACTCTAATGTAGTATGTGAAACTGAACTATCAATGGAAATTTACAAAGTAAATAGATAGGCTTGATAAATCTATGATAAACTCGAAGGTGCCCCAACAGTAAATCTTGCAGGGTACCTCGAAATTCCTTAAATCAGCCCTGATTATTCATTAAAAAATTCACTTACTGCAAGTAGATCCACCATCATGAACCAAGATAGATGAAACACAACATTATAGTCCACAATATAACAATGAGTCAGGATTTGTAACACTTACTTCACTTAAAATAGCTTTTTCCAGACTAGTTCCAGGAAGACATTATTCCTTAATTCACTTAAAATAGCTTTTTCAGGTTTTGGGGGGACATTGTTCCTTCCCGAAACTAGTCTGAAAAAGCTACTTTAAGTGAAGTGTTACAAATCCTGACTCATTATTATATTATCAATAATAACTTTACTTTCACCAACTTCCTATATAAATTTATGTCGTAGCCCATACTCAAGATATGCCTACTAGATAAAATTAATACCCACACCTCACCAGAAGTAATAAGTGTACTATTTATATTAATTACTATTTACAAAATAAATTTTAAATATTTGCACTGGTCCGCATGATCAGTACAAGCTTATTCAAAACACAAGGATAGAGGGAGAGAATAAAAAATAAAATGAAACAAAAATAAACGCAAAAACAAATACACTACTGATATATCCATTGCTTCAATTGCTGAT
Source organism: Ectobius pallidus (assembly GCA_964059195.1). NCBI lineage: Eukaryota > Metazoa > Arthropoda > Insecta > Blattodea > Ectobiidae > Ectobius > Ectobius pallidus. The sequence goes on from CAXKWD010000002.1 coordinate 109,694,998, forward strand.
TTCTGTTACACTTGCTTAACCCCACCCCACACCCCAATTTGCTGCTTGTTGCTGTCTCTCCTTCATTAAAAATTTCCCAATCCTGCATATAAGGGCTTTGCTTTACTTCCCAACATTCACACTTGCTCATACTTTGACAACTTTGTTATTCCTCCAGCATGAAAAGTTTTACTTCTTTAGCATGAAAAAATGACCACAAGATTGTAGGTCATGCATCCATGGGTGACTAATAATTTCACATGCAATGTCTAAATCTAGTCATTAAATAATCAGTAAATCACAACTGCATATAATTTTATTTATGCTTCTATCTATGTTTATATTTTTAGCTTGACTCTATTGCTCAGAATGCCATGAGAAATGGTGAAATAGGATTTTCCGACAGCCCTTTCAGCCTTAAGTTTCACCTGTGGTTGCCAGCTGGGTAGTTTTAGAAATGAAACGAGATGAAGAAAGCGATGAGCAAAGAAAGGTAGAAGAGTAGAGAGTTTTGCTTGAATGAAATTTGAAAAATGAGAAAATATAACAAACAAACAAATCTGAACTTCCATCCACCATGAATAAGAGTTAAGTCCCACTGAGAATTGAACTTACAATACTTTTCTTGTCACTGTAAATTTATGCAGTGAAAGTAAACACCCAGTTCCGAAGTATCTTGAATAATGAACAATACTGCATATTAATGTAAAATCTTGGGATTATTACTGTTATATGACAACTTCCTGATAACAATGAAACTGCTCAACCTTTCAGAGCTGACAAGTCTAGATACAAAACTTGACAATCTTTATTTAAAGATAATGGAAATAGCTTCCTTACAGAGGTGATAGGGTTGCCCATTGCCCAGAGGATACTTCTGATAACGAGCTATGTTGACAGGTGGCAGCATGGAGAATCTTGCTGATAGGAGAGGTTCTAGCCTTGCTGCGACTGGATCCGTAGGGTGAAATAGATTGTACACTTGTTGTACCATTGGTCTTGGAATAGGAGCTGTGAAGAAAGATAAAATATAAAGGAATTAAACCATAATTATTATTTATACTAAGGTATATGTTAGAGAAAAAAGGGCTTTGATTATAAAACTTGGCAAAATTCTTTGTAGTATCATTATTTATTAATCCTAGGATTTCCAGGTTTTATAAGTCTCATAGAGTCTAAAGTGCGGGAATCATTAAAACCACTAAGTTTAGATGAAATGACTTTGCGTGAGGAAAGTGAACATTTTATTATTTTGCTCTTCATTTTAAACTGATTTTATGACCTTTTGAATGTATTGCTCAAACTGTTTTATTTTTTCCTTTTTGGATTCTGCTTCTCTCATTTTGGTTCTGTTGAACCCTTACTTACTTACTCCATGGCAATACAGAATTCCTCAGCAAGCTAAAGGAATATTATCTATTTTATGGAACCTGAAGGTTCATTGACATGCTTTCCTGAGCCCGCCATTCAACCTTATTTTGCGCTAACTCCATCCAATCATCCCTTGCAAATCCTACTTCCCTTAAATCTATCCTAATATTGTCCTCCCACCTACATCTAAGTCTTCCACATGGTCTTTTTCCTTCAGGTCTCCCAGTCAATAATTTTGAGATATGTCTTTCCTCCCCCACGCACGCAACATGTCCAGCCCATTTCATCCTCCGTGATTTAATTACCCTTACAATATGTGGTGACGAGTACAGGTTATGAAGCTCGTCGTTATGTAGTTTTCTCCAGTTCCCATTTTCATCTCTCTTAGGCCCAAATATTTTCCTAAGCACCCTGTTTTCAAACACTCTCAGATTATGTTCTTCCCAACCAGTAAGCGGCCATGTCTCACATCCACATAATACAACCAGCAGGATAATAGTCTTATAAATCTTTATTTTTAGATTCCTGGACAGAAGACGAGAAGATAAGAGTTTCTGAACTACATAAATACAAGCATTTCCTGATTTGAGTCTACACTTAACTTCTGCCTTAATATTATTTGTGTTAGGTTAGGTTAGGTTAGGTTAGGTTAGGTTAGGTTAGGTTAGGTTGGTTTGGTTAGGTTAGGTTGGTTAGGTTATGAACATTGATATTAGTTTTGTAGGGCATACCGAATTCACGCATTTTGGAAATGTGCCATAATATATCTCCAGTGAGGCTTGTCGTGTTTTGGTTTACCCACGTAAGATGGCTGTCAGTTATATGTTATTATCATGAATTACATATTTTAAGGTAAGATAATTACAGGATATATTCTTATATATGAACCAATTTCGCACCTAATTATAATCCTTACACCTAGGGACACATTTTTAATGTTGTTCCATTTAGTAAAAATTACAACTGTTTGGCTAAGGATATAGGGCTGGTCCCTACAATTTCTACCAACATTAGGATTTCAAGTAGAATAAATATTAGTACCAGTAATAAAAGTAATGTTCACTCTAATTTTGAATACTCACTATTCTTGTCCTCTGTTGATGAAATCTTCCTATATGCAAGTATAAGTGATAATGGGCTTCCAAACATGAATAAATCACTAACTTCAAACTCCAATTTGCACTGATGATCACTGAAATAACATAAAAGGCTTTTAAAGGGAAGTTAAAACTGAACAATGAAGAATAAATCATTATACAGTGGAACTTCACTTTTACATTCCCTCAGATTACATTTTGCCTGCCAAAAGAAATATTTTTTTTATGATAGTGCTTTTTCATCCATTTCCTCTTCATAGGGGAAACTCGAATTTCCTACACACATTACTGATAACCTAACCTAACTGCTTGCTTTGCAGCAAATACATGCATCATTTATATCAAAATCTCTAGCATTATATATACTTAATGCAGATGTGGAATCTAATCATATTTGCTAGTTGAATTTTATCATTTAAATTTTACTGTATTTTTACTCACTTTTTATTTATGTTGACTTAACAATTTAATTCACAGCAGCTAGGTACGATGCTACTACTTGCACCTGAGCATAAGTACTTGGTGTATTGATCACCAACAAGATTAAAATAGTACTAACCTACTTTTTAAAGTTGGCTGCAACTTCAGAACAGCTGTTAGTGATTATTAGGGTTTGGATGTTTATGACATGTCATATTTCTATCCTGAACTCTGTTCTCGCCGCAAACATAAATTAAAAACGAATTACATGCTTGTTATCCTAACTGGAGCGTTTTATTTTGCATATAAAGTCATATTTTGGCTATATTTGGAAATTAACGTCATATTTCAGTCATAAATTTGGTAAAAGGGCACAATTACACAGTGTATGTACTACATGGTCGAGTTAAATTTGAAATTTATTTAATTAATTTAATGTTTATGCCAAACTAATAGTAACATAAATTTTAAATTTAATGAAATTGTTCATATTTTATAGGGACACGCAAGGTCTACAAAATACTACAAGTATTTGAAGTTTATAAAGCGAGCAAACAGGAGCAGTCTTGCAAATGTAAGTTTTCCTGAAATGTTATCTTTAATAGGAATCTTAAAATTTAAACCAGCAAAAATAGAAGTTCATTACAAGTAAAACTATAAATCACCAAAATTGTTAAAAAGTGATTATCTGATTGAATTCATATGATGTAAGAATTTAGTGTCTTTAAACGATTTAAATTGGAACATTTTTTTTAAATACGTTACTTTCATTAGATCATATTTAGGATTTTTGGGTCAAATTTAGTCGATTTTAAGGGCATATTTGCAGTCATATTTTCCACTTTTTTAGGTCATAAACATCCGAACCCTAGTGATTAGTGATTATTTTCACTTTTATTGTTCACTAAATCACTATACTGTAGAACAAATAGTACAATACGTGTATGTGAAGTATACAACAGAATCACTGAAACAGAAAAAGCAAGAACAGACTACGTTTCAATTTCCCTCTCTTATACATTTTTTATCTCTTCAATTTTTCTATTACTTCACTGTTTTTCCCCTTTTTAAACTTAAAAATCAAGGTACCTACTAGAATTAGGCTCTTTCTAGACCTAAATTAAATATTTCATAACTATAAAGCATTTTATTAGTCCGCTGCCTGGCAAGTCATGCACCGACTCTGCACCCATGTAGTCAGTAGTAGAAAGGAAAGGGTGTGTTTATTCTCATAACATAGTAGTATTACCTATGCTAGGATACTAGCAGTGCTGTCCCTCCAATAGGCCTACCACCCTTTTATGATACCTTCATGAAAAAATAGTATTTACACTGTTCTAATCTCTCTCCTATGTGATCAATCTTCTCAGTAAGCACACATGGATGTTTTCTTATTAATTATGTATCACAGTACCTATTACCTAATACAAGTTTACAGACGGTACTTCTGTCCAGGATTGGAATACTGGAATATTATCTTATAAACTTTCTATGCACTTTTCCACAATCACCTTTTCTGCAATACATCTGTAGCATAAAGACTTTTAAAAAAATTGCAAACAGAGAAGAAAATCGATGAAATAGGAGAGAATCATCAGCATCAGAAATGAATTAAGCAGGATTCATGGAAGAAGAATATGAGAAAATAAGCCTAAATGCAAATTTTCTATGAAGGTGTCACAAATATGCAACAATGGAGGGACAACATTTCTAGTACCTCGTAGAATCAAAGTTAACACAACTTCATAGATACCATAATACTGTTATTTTACGAGATTAAACAAACCCATTCCTTTCTACTACCGGTACCAAATATATGACTACCAACTTAACCTTTGTCTCTGCATGACCTATCAGGAAATGGAACTCCTGAAGTTCGGGACTAATAAAATAAAACACTCTGTATAATAACTAACATAATTTACCTACATATTACAAACATTTCAAATAATTTACACCTTCCCCTAATTTAGACCATTTTTCAGTCCTGAAGTGTGAAAGTGGGGTTCCACTGTATGTTATGTTGGAAAGGAAAAGTTTATGACATTATTTTCACAGAATGTTGCAAGAAGTACTGTTTTAAGTTACATTTGAATTTATTTCTCTTAACCCGTCGTTGGTCAACACATGAACGCTGTGATCACTTTTGATTTTTGATGTTGTTTACCACACTGAAGACAAAAGAGTGAGAGATATTGTAACCTTTCAATGATTAATCATGGAATAAGTTGATATAAGTTCTGGGGTGTTCCAATATTTCATTATCCTACAGAGAGCAAAAAATATGGTATGTGTCAATGAAGTGAGTATGCCACTCATTTGTCAACCATTTGCATTACAAAAATGTCTCATTGTTGCATCATTATTTATGGATATTGTATATTCCCAATACTGGATATTCCTGCCACATTGTTGACTGTTTGCCAATTGATCCTCCACAGTTCGTAGGTTCAGACTCATTATTGTGATAGTTGTATGCAGTGTTAGAAAGGTTTGATTACAAGATGGAATGTCAAGAGCAGCAAGCAATGGTATGGCTTCAGGAAGTTGAAGATGAATCTCTTACCCATTTAAATTTTCTCAAGAAGATAGTATGTCAGACCGGGGAGAAAACTGAAAATCTAGACTGAAAAAAACTGGAAAACTGAAAAAAAAAAAAAAGCCATGGAACAGTGAAAAAATCTTAATCCAGTGAAGAAGACATGGCCTCAAAAGTCTCAGCAGAATTCGAATCTGTGCTCAAATTTTTCCACAATATTTGGGCAGAGATAATAGGACACTGTGGAACACTCCCCCTCCATCACCTAATATAGCACTAGGAACAGGAATATTGTCGATCATTCGCCGGCAGTAAAACAAGGAACTCAAAATGCAATTTTGTAATGTGAAAATGTATGCCCTGATTATATTATTTATTAACAGAAAATGAAAGAAATATGTTTCCCAAAATCTGTAAATTTATGCATTAGGCCTGCCATGATTGATGTGTATATGATGTCTTAACTGAGCTGGGAGGCTGTGGTTATGGCTAGCAATGCGGCTTTGTTGTAGTATGGTGATGATTTGCCATTTCCAAAGCATGTGACTGTTAATTAGTCGTTACTCCGATAATGGTCAACTGATTTGATCCAAAATCCATGGACGTTATAAATACATATAAGTTTCATGAAAATCCAATAAAGAGTATTCGAGTTGTCGTGCGTGCAGACACATGGACCGATGGACGGATGGACATTTTCTGTCCACCAAACAATCTCATAAAGTACTATATTGGCACTTAGGAATAATAATATGTATCAATATAAATATTAGATGGAAATTTACAGTGACGTGTTGAAATCTGTAGCAAGATTGAGATCGGAAATATACACACTAAACTTCACTAAAAAGGTATATTTACCCAGGATGATCATTTCAACGGGTCTTCCCGCCATCATCAGCTGATTCCGACTGGCCCTCTGGCGGCGGATGAATGAACTTGTCGATCAAGGTTCCTTGTATGCCCACTGAAGTGTCAAAGTTTAAGAGATTTTCTCGGTTCTTTTTAATGAATATTTTTTCCCATACCATAAGATCTATTGGTTTTTCAACTTGTTTTAATAGTTCAATTTCATGGCCTACTTCCCAGAAATGCATTGCCAAAGCGGATTTTTCAATTTGTTTATTCATAATGTTCCTAAAATGTTCTTTTCTCCTTGTGTCTAAATTCCTTTTTGTTTGGCCAACATAAAATTTTTCACAATCTTTGCAATTAATTTTGTAAATTCCATCTTTTTTGTAATAAGGGACCTTATCTTTCTGGTTGGTTTTTATAAGATTTTTCAAACTGAATTTATTATGTGGTGCCAATTTGATGTGTGGTAATAAATTAAATGTTATTAGTACCTGGTTGATGAGGATCTTCTGCGAGGAGCTGGAGCTGACAGATGTTTGTTGGGGTGGAGACCTTCTGTATTAACTTGTCCACTTTCAGCTGAATGACCACCATCTGCCTTATTGGTAGATTCATCTCCCCCTGCACCATCATTGTCTAAGATACTGTTCTCACTGTCATGTCGAGACTGGTATTGGCCAGTACGACAAAGTGCATCATATGCTAATATTGAGCCTACTCCATCGCCTGTAATAAGAGTAAAACAAAACCATGTTTAAAACACCTAGGTAACAGAGTTACTAAAACAATAATTCACAACTTTCCTGTCTCGTGAACTGAATATATATATTTTTTTTTTAAATTCAGCTTTATTTATACTCCATTCAGCATCAAGGTCATATCAGGAGTTCAGGATCTGTGTGTCTACACACACTTCTGATTTTAGCTTGCTTGCCCCTTTCTAACTCTGCAACCAGCCACAGCTTTTAACTTGCTTGACAAGAGAGCAAGTCAGATTGCTATGATGGGAAGAAATACTGTCGCTATGAGTCACAAGCTCTTCATAACCTGGTGGGTTTCACGGGGCCTAAAGAAACTGCAAGGCCTGGTGGAAAGAATATGAAACTGGGTATATCAGTGCACTTAAGTCGTGCAGTTACGTAGTTGAGGAACTTCAGATGTGTTTAGAGTGCAAGCGAAAGGAGAATGGAGAATTTTACCCTGAAGGAAGCCGAGGAGAACCTAAAATGTGGAGAGTTTGAATTATCAACGAACAAAGGTACTAGTCCGGCATGGGAAAAATTTTCAAACATTTTCGAGAAAACATCAAAAATATCAATAATACCAATAACAATAATAAAAGTAATAAATATGTTAAGATGCTAAAATGATTTTTAATACTTTATCCATCTTTTATTTATCTACATGATGAATTTCTTCTACCAGCATGTAGAAAAGCAAGAAAATATTACCTACACTTAGCAACTACAGTTGTTTAGCTGATAAGAATGTCGCAAGCTTATTCAGACTTGGATGGGCTGGGTTCAGCCCAGGGCCGTCGCGTGGTTTGTTGGCGCCCGGGACAAGATTTCGTCAGGCGCCCCCCCCCCCCCAAATTCAATCCCACGTGCACCCTCCCGACATTCCACCTATCTGTAGGGATTCAAACACAAACACACAGCAAGCGACGTGACGCGACACTATCAAATACGTATAAACATATGGGGTTAAACACGCAATGAGCGACGCGACTTGGGGTGACGTGGACTGGACAAATTCCAAGCCGCATCACGTCCAGTCGCTCATTAGCAAAGTTGTGCGTCGGGTTGCATTGCTGTCTGTGTTTTTGTGCCCAAAAGAGACAACTAATCGGATTACCTTACAAAAATACCAGAAATAAAATTATTTAAATTTTTTAATAAGATTGTATTGAAAATCAAATTAATACAAGTTTAGTAATGTAAGAAAATCTTAACAATCTTAAAAAATACTATAGGCGTTGTTAATGGACTACAAATTAATAGTGTGGGAAACCTCGTTACATACATTGAATAGAATATAGAAAAGGGAACCGCGTTTATCAAATTAAGATAAGGTACTAAACATTAAATGGCATTCGCCTGGTTTTTGCACGAGCAAATGTCGTTATAATTTCCATCAAGTCTATTTTTTGTGCTTCATCGTTTTCAATGGACAAGAAGGCCACAGAATTCAGTCTCTTCTGTGACGTAGTTGATCGTAAATATGTCTTTATAAAAAAAGTAAAGTGATCCCTATACAGGCCATGAAGGCCCAGAGGGTTCCAGGAGGTAGAGGCTCCCAGATTTTGGACATTCGGCACATGAAGGTGGTAAGGTTGTCAGCCTTACTCACCGGCTGCCTTTACCCCCAGGATTGCTCCTGGTACTCATTTCTGTTATGTCTTTATAAGCAAATATTTATTATGAGATAACTTAGCAAATATAGGCCTAAAGTTATTGGTGTCAAATATTTATTTGTTCAATAAAAACATACAACGCAATATTAAAAATTCAGTTATACCTAACTTTAAAAAATACGTTATGTAAATCCTACTTATTTTTTCAAATGTTGTTGTTTTATTTTTATCGTTGCCACGGCGCCCGGGGTGATCGCCCCGCCCACGCGACGGCCCTGGTTCAGCTTAACCCATCCAAGTCTAAAGAAACCTGCCTGCTTGCTAGCTGGGACGCTTGCAACTTGCTTGCCTGGAGTTCAAGCGGGTATGGGCAAGCTAAAATCGAGATATGTACACCTCTGAGTAAGCCATGTAACTACTGATTGTCAACTATTTTCTATTGTTGGTGTATCTTATGTCAGTAAACTTCAAATGATATTAATTTAAATGAATATGGTACAGGATGAGATAGAAAGAATGAGTCATGGTAAGTAATTATCCAATTCGGCATTTACCTTTAATACTGGGGAAACCATGAAAAAATCCATGTCAAATTTGCCGGCTACGGGATTGTGAATCCATGATGTTACCATCTCAGCCACCCCGCTTGGTGAAATGAATATTATTGAGATAGCTTGCAATATCTAACTACACTTGGTGTATATAGGCCTACTATTTTATACATTGCTGTGTTATTTTCAAAGAATGTAATACTATATCAAAATATTAAAATTAATACATGATAAAAAAAATACACATCTAACATGTCATCATTACCAGGATCTCTATAAATACCCTACTAAAATATTTTACTAGGTGTGACATTAACTACCTTACTACTTTGAATGGAAAGGAATTTATTTATTTATATTTATTCAATCATTTCACAACTTCCCCCAGAAAAGGGCTGACTAACAACAAAGTATAAACAGTTTCAATTAAATAACAATATTTTTCTATTACATAAAAAGATGAAAATAATTTATGAACATAGGCGTACCGAAGGGGGGGTTTTGGAGGTTTGAACCCCCCCCATTGATTAAAAAAAGGAAAATTGTATAATTTTTTTAAGTCTGCCCATAAATTACTTAATACAAGTATAAAGCATGGGAAGCTTAAAACTCGTTATTTTGAGTCTTAATTTTTAAAATTTTTCCGGGGGAGAACCCCCAGAAGCTTAAAACTCGTTATTTTGCGTCTTAATTTTTAAAATTTTCCGGGGGAGAACCCCCGGAAAGCTTAAAATTCGTTATTTTGCGTCTTAATTTTTAAAATTTTCTGGGGGAGACCCCGGAAGCTTAAAACTCGTTATTTTGCGTCTTAATTTTTAAAATTTTCCGGGGGAGATCCCGGAAGCTTAAAACTCGTTATTTTGCATTTTAATTTTTAAAATTTTCCGGGGGAGGACCCCCGGACCGACTTCTCCCTAGGGGGTATTCCATACCCCCCAGGCCCCGCGGATGTTATAACCCCCCCATATGGTCGGCCTGGTTACGCCTATGTTTATGAATACAATATATTAAGTACTACATAAAGGTTTCTTTAAAATTGCCACCGATCCTCTGATTGCAGCCACTTTGATGAAGTAAAGCAGAGGTAGCCAACTTCTTTACTTATGAGGGTCAATATATGACGTGTGTTGACATCATGGGTCGCACATTTTTTGTACGCAGTAAAATTATTATTAAAAATTAAAATTATTATTTATTAAAATGCAGTACACATAAATGAAAGCACTTTCTTGGATGCAGTAATATTATTATTTATTACAATTCAGACCACATTAATGAGGGCACTTCTTTGAATGCAGTAAAATTACTGTTTATTAAAATATTCACAACACATTAATGAGAGCACTTTTTTGGATGCAGTAAAATTATTATTTGTTCAAATGCAGTACACATTAATGATCTTACATTTCTTACTCACTGTACCGTAAACACACGTTTTACTGAACAGTGAACATAAGCACAGCACTCGCTTTGTTGATGACTGATGACTGGCAATCTCTAGGGGCTGGTAGAAGCAAAGAGTGTGATTTAACCAATGGGTAATGCTGGATTCGCATGGGAAATCACTGTTGGCATGCCTTTATCCTGCTAATTTACAAAATGTATCAAGGCCAGTTTTACATAAATGGGATGATCTGTGTAAGGCAATTTAGATTTTACGTACAGTCAAACCTCCTTATAACAATATTTATGGGCCCTAGCAGATTGTATTGTTATATCAGGGTTATTGTTATATTGAGGGGTTTTAATTTACCACATATTAGAAAGATTGCGTGCAGAAAACTGTGTAATCTAGGCCTATGGGATAATTCATGGAATGGACATGCGAAGAAGTAGAACGCTAATTTTGTTACTAATTTCTGTTGAATTGTAACCATAGCCACTTTACACCTGTGCACCAAAAACAAAAATACTATTCAGACTGGTTCAACAGGATTGAGTCTAGCCATGTGTCAGAAATTTCAATCTCGTAGTTGGTGGGAAGAGAGAACAGAAAGACAAGCAAATTCAACACATAGCTACTTCCAGGAATGGATTTTGAGAGATCTACAAGTTTTGTCCTTTGACTTTTTGTCGTGCAGCCATCGGTTATGCCTTAGAAAAAGTAAGATTTTTTAAAGTAATTTTTGTACATTTTCCGCACATTACATAATTTTTAATGCATTTTAGGACAACTAAAATCAGAAAATTTGGCAGGAATATTAACACATAAAATTGTCACAAGCATGCCGAATTGAGTGCTTCTATCTTCCCTACAAGTATGGGAAAACTTACTTGAACGCCGTGAGGTCTATCACATCTACAGTATAATTTATCCACTCACTGTCATTAATGTTTACCCACTTCCAGATAAACTAGAAATCTGAAATTTGGCAGTCCTTTTAGCCTGTAACTGACGAAAAGTTTTTAAAAAGTTCAATTTTTTTATTTTTTATCCCCGCAAAATTTTAAAGTTGTTCCTCACTTTTTGTAAGTTTATTATGGCTAAATGGTAATATACGGCAGTCTAAATTTACGAAATCTATCTCCTATACAATGTCAGTTCGTAAAAAAGCTTTTCCTGAGAACCTCACTGGTGGATTTGGGGGGCAGAGACCCCAACAAGCAAACAAGTATTAATATAAAAAGCTTCTTGAAAGGAGTCCTCTCAATCCACTTCTTAGAATGTAACGGTGTGATTATTTTTAAATTCTACTGTAAGGATATAAATCTGAAATCAGTCTTACCAACAAAGCATATTTGTCCATTGAATCCTTGTCCTTCGTCAGATTTTATAAAATCCTGGTACACTGTATTTGCACCATTGATGATACGAGATACTGCATCTAGATATTCTGGTGTTGAGCTCGCAAAAATGGGAATGGCACCAATTGGTATTGAATCATGTGTTACATGAGGGGTGTCTGTACACGATGGAGATACATCGAAGCTGTACGGACTCAGGCTGTAAAATAACACAATTGTGATCACTGGAAAATACATATTTTATACTAAATACGATACATTAAATATTTATAGCAATTAATTAATGTCTTAGTAGGTGTAAATCTTTCTTATAATATTCATTGTTACTGTCTTCTAAATTTCGCATCACATAAAACTGCACTAAGACCGCCTCTGTGGTCTCGTGGTCAGCATTGCTGGCTACAGATCCGCAGGCCTGGGTTCAATCCTAATTACCTCCTCAGATTCTTCTGAGGTAGGGAGGTCTGGAATGGGGTACACTCAGCCTCGTGATAGAACATGAAGAGCTACTTTAGTGAGAAGTAAGGGATCTGGTCATGGAAACCATCATTAATGGCCGTGGGTGTCTGTATGCTGACCGCATGCCCCCCAATTCTGCCATCTGCCTAAGCTAGAAGAGGCAGCTGTAGGATGGTTAGGCCTAGCCCCTTCAAGGACGTTGCACCACAGAGTTTAGTTTAGTATAAAACTGCACTAAGAAATCAATATTACTACTCACATATGTTTTAAAGAGTTTACATCCCTAATGTTTAAAAAGAACAAATTCAGAAGAATATGAAAAGAGAAATGTCATGGCATTGTTGAAAACTCTGGAATTGAATGTCAGTATGATAATTCTGTGGTCATTATTCCTTTATCTAAGTGAAAACCATGTGAGTGTTACTTATGTTGTCAATATCCCTTCTAATAAAATTTAAAAAAATATATATCAATATTATTTCTGTTGTCATTATCCCTTTCTCTATGCAGAAACTGTATCAGTATTCTTTCTGTGTCGTTATCCCCAGGGGCGATTTGTAAACTAGGGTAGTTAGAACATTTTACTTCAAAGACATTTCCGTAGCAGCCATGCACTCTTCTCTATTGATCTCTGCTTAACACTTCCTTACAGCATTGCCTAGGTCATACTGAGGGTTGTAATTGTAGGTGGCTCTATCTGTGCAGGGGTCACCTTCTATACAACACAGACATGTAAGACAGTGGGTTAGGGAAAAGATGGAGAGGGAAAGAATGACCATGTCCTCAATTAGACTTGAGTCAGGTTTGCTGGCCTCAATGACCAAATATTGGTCCTCTTGAATGTGAGATTCAGATGTTAGTGACTGTCCCATTCTGCTCAGTATGCAGCATCGTAAAAATGAATTCAATAAGGTCAGGGTGACATGATATGATGTACTGTAATACTAGGGATTTTGGCTAAACTACACTTGTGCATACTTTAGTAAGCCATCAATACTTACCTGGATAAGATACCTAGACCTTCTGTGCAGATGGAAGGACAAGAGACTAACTTAATGGCTATTCGACCGATCATGGAAGGATAATGTTGTCGCATCACAGATTCAAATGCTCCTTTGAATGTTGTAATATCAGATTTCTTTGCTGTCAGGTCTACGTTTGCATCTGTAATTATAGACCAACACATAGGAGCATTGAGTTCTTGAATTATACTGAGAACATCTTAAAATATAATTTAAAAATTTCATTTTCTTCAGATAAGGGTTATAATATTAAATATTAATCTTAAAATATTATTTAAAATTTGGTTTCCACCAAAGGAATTCTTCAAATTTCTAAGAAAGTGATGAAGCTTGGAAAGGATAAGAGAACAGAGGAAAGAATAAAAAGAAAGCTCTTAGGAATTAAAACTCTCCATGAATAACAAGGGAGTCAATTTGCAAAAAAGGCCTTGTGGCCTCAATGTTGACATACACCTTAATCATAAAGTCTAGTTTGTTCCTTTTATTTAATTTATAACAATAAATTATACAGTTTTCATATGTATAGCACATTAAAAAGTAAAATGGTTCTGTTGTTAATATTTAGTTTCACAATAACTCAATATGGGAACAATGACTTTATCTTAGATATTAAAAAAGAAACTTGGAATAATGTACTTAACAATCAAAATTCGGATGAAAGCTTTCATAACTTTTATAACATATTACAGAACTATATATGTAAACATACTTCTAACAATTTCCGAAACACTCCTTCCAAATACAGAAAAATAAAACCGTGGATTACAAAAGGTATTATTAAATCAATTCGCACAAGAGATAAAATGGCAAAAAAATTAAAAAGCATCCCATCTAACACAGAATTGTCGAATAATTACAAGGTTTATAGAAATATGCTAACTCTGGTTATAAAAAACACGAAAGCTAGATACTATGCAGACCAATTTAATAAAAATATGAACAATCCCAGAAAATTTTGGCAGCTCATCAATGAAGCTACTGACACGGAACCAAATAATAATAAAGTCATAAAAGAAATTATAAGTGATGATGGCGTCGTATTAAAATGTAAGCAAAAAATGGCAAATGAATTTAATAATTATTTTTCAAAGGTGGGACTTGCAATTGCCGAAAAAATAAAGACATCGAACTTGAATAATTTTCTACCAGATAAAGTGTCCTCATCTATGTTTTTATATCCTATAAGCGAAAGTGAGATAATCAATATTGTTAACAAATTAAAAATTAGTGTTTCTCCTGGTATAGATAGTATTACGAATAAAATTCTACAGAAAATTGTTGACTTCATAGCTAAACCGCTGACTCATATTTTTAATTTATGTTTTTCGCAAGGTATATTTCCAACAGATTTAAAAAATGCTATAATCGTACCAATTCATAAGACAGGGGATAAGAACCAATTAAATAACTATAGACCAATTTCCCTTCTACCAAGTATCTCAAAGATTTTAGAAAAATGTATAAAGATTAGGCTGATGAGTTATTTAAATAATAATAAACTTTTATCTAACAATCAATTCGGTTTTCGTCCAAACCTATCAACAGATGATGCCATTTTTACGGTCACAACGAAAATCATAAATGAATTAGATACTGGAAACAAATGTTTAGGTATATTTTTAGATTTACAAAAAGCATTTGACACTGTAGACCATAATATTCTTCTGTCAAAATTACATGCTCTAGGCATTAGAGGAAATGTTCTAAATTTATTTCGGTCGTACTTAAGTAATAGAACTCAGGCTACAAGAATAGATAATGATCTCAGTGATTTCCGGAAAATAAATATCGGTGTACCGCAGGGTACAGTATTGGGTCCCATATTGTTTTTAATATACATAAATGACCTACTGAAGATTAATTTGAATATATTTAATGGCTCCATTTACTCATATGCTGATGACACCGTTGTAATATTTAGTGGTTCTTCATGGATTGAAACTTACGAAAATGCCAACAAAGGTATAAATCTTGTTAAATCATGGCTGGATTTTAATTTACTTTCCTTAAATGTTAAGAAAACTACGCTAGTTCCTTTCGCTTTAACAGCTACCGGTATGCAACAATTAAAAGTAAGTAAAAATTTAAGCTTAAAAATACACATATGCTGTATTAATAGCTGCACTTGTCCCTCCTTAAGTGAATCAAATCAAGTGAAATATCTAGGCATCATAATTGATTGACATTTAAGATGGGACAAGTACATTGAATATTTATGCAATAGGCTACGTAAAGTCATTTATAAATTCGTTATTCTCCGTTCATGTTTACCAGCTCATGTTTTACGTACGATTTATTTGGCCCTAATTCATTCTATTCTTCAATATGGCATAATTGGGTGGGGAGGAGTTGCAAAAACGATCCTCAGCCCTTTGCTTTGTCTTCAAAAACGCATCATAAAGATTTGTTTATTTAAGCCTCCTGACTATTCTTCCAAATTATTATTTTCTGAATTTAACGTTTTCACCATAGACCAAATATACAAGTACGTCATACTGGATTATTTTCATAAACATCGTGACAATTACAAGTCAGAATCTCACGTATATAACACGCGAAGGAATCAATTTAATTTATTACTTGAACCAAAAAATGTTACAACTGCTGGAGCTAAGCACTGTTCAAGTTTTGGCCCAAGACTATTCAATTCATTTATTACCAACCATCCTGATCTAAATAGCTTAAACAACAAACAATTTAGGTCTAAAATTAGAAAATTTATATAATTATTACTTCTGTTATCGACTATTACTGTTATAACATTTTTCATATTAAACTTTAAAATTTGGATAGAACTTAATTTCTTTATTTTTTACTAAAATTTGAACAAATAAATTGTTATGTATTATTGTTGTATTGCTTCGTACCTTTGTATTGTAAATAGAACATGTTCTAACCTTTCATACATAACATTTTGTCATACTTCTCCAAATTATGCATTTTTTTTTAAAGTAATTGTTTAGTATAAGTATTTCTAATATATAACTGAACCACCCCCGAACACAAGCTCTGCTTCTTCGGGGGTGTATCAACTTTTGTATATATTTTTCGTGTACTTTGGAGTAATAAATTGTAATTGTAATTGTAATTGTAAGTGTAACCCAAAAAGTACGATCTGCATTAGAAGCATCTTTACAGCAATGGGATTGACCGTGGCTGGTTAGTATATAGTTATTTAATGATGGGCATGTGCTGCAACTTAGGCCTGTGACCATTGCCTATCTTGTGCTGGAATTTTGTTCCGCAGGAGTTCTTTTACATGCCAGTGAATCTGAAATGGGCCTGTCACATTTATGTATACATAAATGCTATGGACCTGGGATGGGATCGAACCCACAACCTTGGGCACAGAAAACCCAACTGCGCCACCCAGGTCGACAGCTTGACTGTGGCAAATCTGGAACTAAGTGCATAAGTGGTAAATACAACCAAAACCATCTGAGTTCCTCTTTAATATGACATACAAGGTTAAGTCAATAAGTATCAGCACTTTTTGTTTAATCTTTTGTAGGTTGGCTGTACCCCTTTGTGCTCATGCATGCCAACATGTTGTTCATTTATCTCAGCTTGTGGAATGTTTGACCGTTGACTCCATTGAGTGTTGCACTGTTGCACATTAAACATGGCTGCACCGCTCAACGTTTGCACCAAAGAAAAACAGCGTGCAGTGATCCGTTGTTTTGTCATCTGAAGGTGTACCAGGAGCCGAAATTCACTGAAGATTTTCTGCACAATATGGGAGCAATGTTTTACCACGGCAAGCATGTACGAATGGATTAAAAAGTTCAAAGATGGTTGAACAAGTGTGAGTGGAGACAAATGAACAGCATGTCAATGTGCGCAAGTACAAAGCAATACAGCCAACCTACAAAATATTAAACAAATGTGGATACTTATTGACTTACTCTCGTACATATGATAACTGTATCATTTGTAGGCTTTATGTAATAAATTAAGGAAACTGTTTCCAAATTTTAGTTTATAATTATCTGTATAACAATGATTAACTCAAATTTATAAAATTATGTTGAGAATTATAAGATTCTGTAGGACTGTCAGTATTTAAGTGAGGATCTCTTCTCATTTTTAACAAAATATAGTAAATTAGGGAAATTATTATTAACTCACTATGAAAGTTAAAACTGTTTTATTCCATTCATAATCTGATATGTATAATCATAAACTGATATATATAATCTGATATCTGATAATATATGTGTTTCTTTAAATTAAACCTATTATTATGCTAAACAAATATCAAATGATGTTCCAAGAATAGCTAAAAGACAGGTGAATTTATTTACTCAGACATGCATGACAGTATATATAAATAGCAGAGTCAGATTTTATGGTGGAAAAATCCAAGATATTCAGCTTACCTAAAACACTGCCAGCATGAAGCACCATTATAAGTACAGTTATTGGGCAAGTTGAGTGGTGAGAAGGAGTCATGATCGGTGATCCAGGACAGGACACATCCATACTAGCTGATGTAGCCATTTTATGACCTCTTTCACTAACCACTCGTTGTAAAAATGTATGTGAGAATATACTATCTGCTGAAATCAAACAAATTGGCAAAAACAATAAAAATAATAAGTTAGTGAAGTAGTAGTATCATTAAGGAACACAAAAATGTTTCCAGTATTGTTTTAATTAGATATTAAGCTCTAGCTAGTTTGACGAGGTGCTGTGAAGTTTATATTATCTTTGCTTCTCTTGAACAAATCATTCATAGATTTTTAGCTTTCTTACTCTCTTATATCAATCCAGATCCTTTTTATTAAAAGGCATTAATACAAGTCAATATTTTCCAAGTAAAAGCACGAAGAGGTTATAATGCATAATTTTTTTTTTTTTTTTTTTAAATCAAGTTTTCTGTGGTGCTGTACAATAAATTATTTAGGAATTCTGTAGCTAAATGTAACCACACTAAGTTTTTTCTGCAACTGTAAAAAGTAAAATAAAGTGAAATCTGTATGAACCCCCTGTCTAGGTGACCATCCACCTTAACCCATTCGCTTATCAGGCTGTCATTGACATGGAATTTCTTAGGATGGCTTTCCCTTACCCAGTTGTCTGTGAGATGGTTCTACTTGCAATGACCTTTGCTTAGCCAGATGTTACTGGGATGGATATTTCTTTTTCATGTTATAATGTTCACAATTAGAAATTCCCGCTTGTGGTAGAGAAAATGTACTTACGCTATGTCTAAAAATTGATTTTCAGTTAATTAATATGCAATACATACATAAATGTGTCACACAACGACTCCCATGTGCTTTCGAAATCAGTAGTAAAACTATTGACAAGTAAAAGCTAAAGTAGAACTATAAGTGTTTATAATTTTACCATTTTTAATCATGTAAAACTGTCCTTCAATATGATATTATACCTTAAATTTGTCTTAACGTAATAGTTTTTCCTCCTTTGGAATACAACAACTTGAAACATGGCTTCATTTTATATCAGTTTCTCACATTATTTATATTGCCACTAACAGCTGGATATTATTCTTACAATATTATTATTGCTATTTTCAGTTCTTAGTACATCTCCACCAACACTGATAAAATTAGGTCTACACTACTATTTACAGATTTATGTTGGCTAGAGAATGGCCACAGTCTGGGAGTTGAATCACGCCACATGTGCTCATCGTGTTTCGAAATAGAGTGCATAGCTGCACGACGTGGAAGGCGAAAACACCTGAATGATTAGGGAACACAGTATTTGTTCAAGAGTCTCGCTCATGAGAAGTCTTGCATGACAGCACTGGGACTCGTCAGCGTTCATAAGCCACAGTTTGAAGGAGGTAACATGGCAGTATTGGTTTTGTTGAAGCAGAACAGGGCACTAAGCTTATTGCGATCACTCCAGGATCCAGCTAATCTGATAATATTAACCGATTCTTAACAGTAGCCGAAAGAGTTCATTGAAGGATATGTATTCATACAACAGATAATACACTACAAAAACAGAATTAAAACCTATTTATTCATACATACAAGATAATATGTAACTGTGAATCATTCATATAGCCTGCAAACAACTATTTTCGCAATCAAAAAGTGTTTATTGTTTCTGTTTTTTCCTTTGGAATCCATTAACCAATATTTCATACTCAAAGTGTTTTTTTTGGGAGTTTACTAACCTGTGGTGAACACTGCTTACCAAAACTTCTAACACCTATCTGTTCAAGTCTTTTCATTTTACACTAACCATCACTGCATGTCATCATTGTGACCTTCACGAATCAAAAGCAACAGATAAACTGAGGGGTGAAACATGTTTTACTGCTTAAAAGAGAAAGTTAGGGAATGCCACCCCCTCGAACAGGTCGTCCAATGAGCTGGGATCACTACCCTTACTTCTAATATAACACAACACAGTTTAGTTAGAAACGAAATCCTTAAAAACAGAATTTTGAATGACGTACAATACTTCTAAATAAAGCCACAAAATGGAAAAAGTGATAACATAAACCGAATCTTTGATCAAAATAAACAGCATTTTTTCAATGTATGAGTATTAATTCATAAGGGACTTCATAAAAGTGATAACAATACCGACTGATAACATTATCTGTGATTACTTTAAGCGACATTCACTGTATATGCTAGACGTAATATCCTCATTGTATGAAGTAAGGGCATCTACAGCTCCAACATTCACCAACCGGACGAATAACTGCCATGAGCACGACTCCCCGAGCAATCTTTGAGCGGTCCACTCACACACCTTTGAGCAGTCACTTCCTCCGGGAGTGACGAGCATGATTATTTCATGGATTTCTCAATCTCTAATGTAGGTACACCAAGCCATAACTTTCATAACAGATAACACATAGGTAATAACTTATAATCTTTAGAACAATATCTATAATTTCTATGTTATTCAACATTTAGAGTGGGGTATTTTCAGTCAGTCATGGTGCGGGAATGTTGTCATAATTATGGACCGAGAAATGATGTTTATATATTTTTCAATCAATTACATCTCTGAGAAATGATGTTTATATATTTTTCAAACAATTACATCTTGCATTTATATAATTCACAATGAAATTATCTAAATTGATCATTTGAAAAGTGCTCGCTTCAGAAATTTAATTTACAAACATAAGCAATAGTCAAATTGTGTGATTATAGAACAATATTTAGGCCTGGGTACTTTCTTGGATGGAATGGAAGCATGTTCAACTGAAATTTTTATTATATGTGTATAATAAGAAATTGCTTATGGACATCAGACATAAAATACCAATGTTCTGTCTCATCAGTAATTAACATTAAAATGTAAATAACAATCAAGATTGAGGTTGAAATATAAAATAAAGAACGCATTTTCTGGATTGTCTGACAAGTTACATCCAATTCAATTTTGTAAAGATATATGCAAATATACAAATTTGCATAGTATTATGATAACTAGGGTCCGAACTTTTATACACTGATCGCTGCATGAAGGCGATCGCAAGATACCTGCGGCTTGTGCATAGCATGACGTCATTGCCTGAGTATAGTCACAGTACAGCAAAACAGAACAGGTCGCAATGCCAGCAGTACATAGTGTGTCTCGCAACCGTGATGAGCTGATGACTAGTTATGCCTCCAACACGAAAACCGAAATATTCACGTATAACTGAACTTATAGAAGAATTTGGGAGTGAATATTTTACAGCAAATGGTGACAGGATTGAATGTAAGTAATGCAAAATAGAGATAAAAAGTATTGTTAGACGAGTAATTCAAGATCACTGCAATAATAAAAAGCACGTTCGACATATGAAACTTCTGTCCATTAAAGAGCAAAAAGAGACACATTTCTGTCACATAGGCAGTCTGAATTTTATAAAGATCTGTGCAACATGATGATCAAATCTAATATTCCACTGAACAAAGTAAACAACACTTACTTCAAAGCATTTCTGGAAAAATACACACACAAAGAAATTCCCTCAGACACCATACTTCGTAAATGTTATTTAGGGAATTGCTATGAACAAGTATTACGTACCATACGAGAAAATGTGGCGGATGAAATGATTTGGGTTTCAATAGACGAAACTACAGATGTATCACAGAGATATGTAGGAAACGTAATTATTGGTACACTGAGGGCCAGTTGTATAAACATGTAAACTGTAGTTATCATGCAAAATTAACTTTCAGTACATTTAACTACCTTTTTTTGTTGTATAAACATTAATCCAGGTTTATCTCATTCTAACCAACATTTTAATATAACTGGTGAATTTTTGCAAGTTAAAACATTAACTGATGATTTGGAAATTTTAAATACATTTCAAACAATGAAAAAGACACTAGAAATCCATTTTATAAGTACAGTGTGAGTTATTATTATTTTCATATAATTTAGATTCAGTTTGCTTTCATTTTGTCTAATGACATTAAAAATACAGACACCGGTACCTTGGCTTTGTTGTTGGTTATGGTAGCCCCACATTACAAAATAGCAACATTTATTTCTAGATTTCTGATTATTCTGATACCCTATCTGGTGATGCAATGAAAACCCATCATGCATCTCTTGAATGTCATAATCTTTAATTAGTAGCCTACTGTGTGACATGCTACCAAAATTTGGGCAGAACAACTATATAGAGGTTATGTCTCCCTCCCATTACAATCAAGTACAGAGCAAATTCATGATATGTTTATGATATTCAGGGTCAGCCCTGAGGTCCTTTGCGAATTATTGTGATTGGAAGCTTACAAATAGTTACTGAGGACAAAGAACAGCCATTAGAACCATTCATAAATTGACAAGAGAAAATTATACTTTAAGGTCTCGGTTTATTGAATTCCAACTAAGGACAGTGTCTTAAGAAAACAATATTAGATATCTACAATATTCGTAACCTTCCAGGAATTATAGGTACTGTAGGTTGCGTTTACACACCTAAACACCTCTATAGACAGGTTAAAGCAGTTTGAAGCAAAAATATACATGGCCTCAATGAAATGATTTTAAAAAAATAATTTAAAAAACTCATCTTTATTAAGCAATTGAAATAAATACCAAAGACATATGTGTAACATGGTGCTTTGTCTTAAATTGAACAACTGAAAACCAAAGACCAAAGATATAAACATAATACTCCCTGCAAATTTCCCTCAACTTTTGCACTGTTGCCAGATGTTTTATTATTTTCTCCAGTTATTTAAAACTGTGAGTTACACAATCTACGGTTATTTTTATACAACATAAGTAGCTAGTTATTTTCAAACTTTCAGTTAAAAACAACCATCAGTTTGTGAGTTTTATACAACTGGCCCTGAGTGTCCCAGTAAAAAATATCTGTTGACATGTGAGCAGTTAGAATCTGTCAATCATTCAACGATTACACGTCTGTTTAATCAAGCCATGTCACTTCTATGGCCACAAGGCATATTGCATGAAAAAGTGCTTCTTTTCGTGACAGATGCTGCCCCTTATATGGTTAAAACTGCAAAACATATTAAGGTGTCGTATCCTAGAATGATTCATGTAACGATTCATGTAACCGTACGTACACAATATAACCACTTTTATCTTCACCCGATTATACCTCTCCTCTTCCTTGTTGTCATCACATGATGACCTCACCTCTCCGTCTTCCTATAGTCCATACTCCAGCAACTTTTCGTTCACTGTATGAAAGTTCGGGCCCTAATGATAACCATTGTTTCATTTCACCAATAATTAAATGCATTTATTATTTATCGTCACCTATATGCCAGAACCACGAATGTGCAAAACTTGAGATTTTGAGTTAAGTGAATTGCTGGTATCTACTGACATTTATCTTTGTTCTGCAAGTTGGAAGGACACAATATGTGTACAATATGTACACAGACATTTAAAAAGAGTACACATAAATAGTAAGTGGATGGATAAAGACCTATTTTTCTAGGTACTGACATTAAAGCCCCCCTCACAATGCAACTCATACCCTATTAAAAGACCAACCCTCCCTAGATCAAAGATCAATGTTTCTGTTGCTATTCATAAAGTTAATTTACAGGCTTAAAATCAGTAGATGTCAACATTGAAAGTGATTTATGGAATTTTAAATTTTAATTCATAAAACAGTTAAAGCTTGATTAGAACATTAGAGTTCAGTGGCAATCAGTACCTACCTTGTTTGTCAAAGACACTAGTAGGAGATGTAGTATCAAGATCTTCTTCAGTCAGTAGATCCAGCGAACTCCATTTTGCTAATGAAGAACTATCGCCAATGTCCTCTGAACAAAATATAAATTTTATTGCACAGTCAGAATAATGTAGACACATTAACAAGTAAATCAAATCAAAGCTGCAGCATGGTGCAGTGGTATGACTGCATTGCTTTTCGATAATAAATTTGGACTAGTCAATATTTTTGGTTAATACTGTATCATAAAATACTGAAGTGTTATTAGAATGAATTTAATAATTTACACAAACTAAATGAATTAAAGAAAGCTGAGAAGATAATGGTAATTTATAAGAGAAAACCATAGCTATTCTAAACAATTACAGAGAAATATGTGAGACAGCTGTATCATACATTATTCACATCAAGGAGCACATACTTCTTGTAGTACAGAATTTTAAACTTTCTGATAGCGAACTTGAGTTGCAGTATCCACTGCATTACAGATTTCTTATTTAAATCACGAATTGTAAAATTCATTCATTTTTCAAGCCTTCTCCCATCAAAGAAATTACTGATTCATTAATTGGTTGCTAAGGCAATATTAAATGGCAAAATTTAATTGAGAAATTAACTTGAAAAAATATTATAGAAACATCATTATAAAGTCTCAAATCACAAGAAGAAAAATATGTAGAATGTTTAGTTTGTAGTGTTTTTAACATTTAACGGGTGCAGGCTTGAGAGTTCTAAAATATCTGTTGATGTGTGCAAGAAAGTAGGCATTCCTAGTAATAGTATTCAAGCTAAATTCATTCTTAGGTTGGTCTCTAAGTAAATATTTAAAATCATTTGTCATTATTTAAATCAACTTATATTATTGGCACTGGTAACTTAAAAAAAACCTTCTTGACATACTTTATTAAATTGTCTCCAATTCTATGAAATTTGGGAAGATTTAAAAAATAGAAAAGTCAACATTGTTCAGACATAAAGATCACAACATAATGTTAAGTATATTGAATAGATGTTTGGTGATTATACGACTACAGTACAAAATTTGATAGAGGTTGATTACATCATTCAAACATGAAGGAGCTTGAGTGATTTGCATTTCTCGGAGATGAATAGAGATAGACTCCAAAAGAAGATACAGAAGACAGGCACTTAAGCTGCCATACTCCATCTGACACAAATGAGCTAGTACTTTTTGCAATACTATAGCTACCAGGTTTTCTCCATTATGCTGTTGTTACTTAGTTCATACGTTAGTTAGATGTATAGTTAGTAGTTAGTTATATAGGTAGCAACACAGCCACACCATTGCAACACACTGGTGAATGATACACAAGCAAGAAGCTATAAATATGTAATTAGATAGGTATTACACCATCAAAGATACAAATGACAAAATCATCATCAAATCAAACTCAATTAAAAGATTATGCTATCATGTGTAAGATCAGGATGCATGTAAAGTTACATTAAAAAAAGTTAATCTGGGTAGTAATATAAAAATCTAATGGTTTTTGTGGAACTGTCTGATACTCTTTCACACAAAAACTACAGAGACTGAAAGCGCTGAAATTCTGCATGAACATAGTATATATCCTAGAAAGAACATAGGACTAGAGCCATTTCAAAATGTTTCCCCACTTTAAAGTGGTGGCCGTCTTAATTGCTTGCAGCAATAACGGAAATATGTTTCTTTCCAATATTCAAGTTTACTATGGCCAAACCAACCGTCAAATCAAATTAGGAGACCACTTGCAGGATTTAAACTAGCAGATGCCTGTGGCTTCTCCCATGATAATTAATTTGAAGATTAAAAATTAAGAGCAAAAAATTTAAACATTATATTTATTAACACTTACACGTGAATCATTCATGAACTAAATGATTAGTAATTATAATGAAACAGCTAAAAATCTGGCTTTGGAGTGCATTCCATGATTAGAAATCGCTTGCTTGGGAAAAATACCTCAGATTTGAGCTCCCTGGCCCAGGAAACCCTTGCATAGTGAGTTCCATCCAAATTGATCAATGTTTTACATTCATTATCCCTCTTCCATCTACGTTGAAAATTTCAGATGTCTGCATGTCTTGACGTTATAAACAAATGGATCGATTAGAGTGAGCTCTCAGAATAAAAGCGATAATTCCATGTGATATATTGAAAAAATTATGATGCTTTTATTTCTAAGTTATGACAAAAAAGGCAAAGCCATCTGTAATTGATTTGACAAGTGAAATGTATCACCAAAACCTGATGCTTCGATAGAGCAAGTAATTACAGGTTTTCTGCCATTTTTTCACTCATAACTCGTGAACGTAAGTGAAAATTAAATATCCACCTTAGAGGTGATTTCAGCCACCCTTTGGTCCATCTATGTTTAAAATTTTAGATCTCTGCATGCAGTAGATTTTGCTGGGCATCGCACACTGACAAACAGACAAAGAGACAAACACTTCCTCTTATTATTATAGATTAGACTTTCCACGAAAAGGCCTCTTGGAATTTAACATCTCTATCAAGAGAAGGCCTTTTAATGGCTTCTAGTGAACTATGGAATTATGTTCCTTGCAAATATTACTTTGTATTTCAGCAAAAAATTTGCCAAGGAGGAGGCATTGTAATCTCTCTACAAAGTCTACAAAAGTCAGACAAACCATCTGTTTGAGAAAATGAGTCGAATCAAGTCCAACCAGAGGAAGCATGAACAAACAACAACAAAAAACAACATTTGTGCGATAAGTTTGAAGAATATAGGAAGTATTCAATGACTGTTTATACCTAGGTAAATGTTGAAAGATTAAAGGAATAAAGTTTTCCCAATACAGGCCGTGGAAGCCCTAAGGGTTCCAGGAGGATGAGGCTCCCCGATTTTAGACATTCAGCACATGAAGACGGTAAGGTTGTCAGCCTTATGCACCTTCTCCTTCTACTCCCAGGATTACTCCAGGTACCCATTTCTTTTGGGGACTGAGTTTACCCCAGGAAGATAGTGCCACCAAAAGGATTAGGCCAATTGAAAAATCTCAATGGCTTCATCAGGGATCAAACCCGAGATCTTTTGGTTTGTAGCCTCAACCACTAAGCCATGGTATACCCCTGTTGTAAGATTACTTAGAAATATACTACATGACTAATCTATTAACCTAAGAAATGACCATGATCATTCTTCATTAAACAACTTTTATTTAGGGAAAGATCACATTACACTGAAAAAAAGTGAAATATCTTTGATGGTGTAAGACTAATGTTTGTAAAAATAAGGAGTTACTGTTTATATTATTAAAAAGTGCTCCTTTTTAATTCAACACATCTATGATTCAGTCAATATAATCTGACAACATGCTGAAAGTATCTTCAATAGCAACATAACAGCAATAGGATGTGCACAGAATTAAATAGGCTCAATTTTTATTAAAATTTTGTTGGGTCTTCCATAATATTTCAATCTCTCAATATTATTTCAGAATTTTGAAATTAGTGAGTAAAACATCCTAATCCAGACTAAATCATCTAGTCATGTGGGTATTAGGGGAGTCTAACAATACGAATCAGTAAAGTAGGTTCTTAATAACGATGTTTTATTATCACTTCTAAATAATTTATTGTTTATTGTTTAATGCATAAGGTCTAACCAACTTCTAAGCTGACCGATAGATATAGATTTATACGACAACTGTATTGCTACTTCCAGGATAAGAACCTATACGTTCAAGCTTCAGTAACAGCATCATAAGTTGTTAACCAAATTAAATTTTTCCAATAACATATACGGCTTCTATTTAAAACTTAGTCTTCATAAAAAGCACAAAGAGCTTCATCACACACTTTCACAGGAAGAAGGTTAAGAAATTAAACAATTAGCATATACGGTTTTCTTTACAGAAAAGGTATTTGCATGATTTACTTTTACAGAAACAAGCTGTAAATTCTAAGAGAATAAGTAAAGAAAAATGAGCATAGTTTTTAGTTCTTTCCAAATTTTAAAATTGTTCATGATTACCAAAATATGAACTGAGTATTCAAAACTATAAAAGTAGGATGCATACAGAATTTAAAACCATAATATATAGTTTATATGGTAATTAAAAATCATTTTGAATGAGTACAAGATGTTGCCTACTGTTTTTGCATTAGTTACAATTTTATCACAATTGTATTTGTCATTCACCTATGAATTATTTTTCTTCTTTCTTTCCTTCTCTGCATATAGAATTTAGTGTGAATACAAGAGAGGTCATGAATCACAATAATTCAGAATACCAAGTCTGGATGAAGAAGTTTTACTACTATTTCCATCTAGAGTTGCCAACTTTCTTTAGCATATAAAAAAGGATCATGAAGCGGGATTTTATCATATAGAGTAAGACATATTTTTTTTTTTTGCTATCTACAGTATTGATTGGAGAATGAACTATAAATCATCAACATTTATTCAGATTCAAGTAAAACTTATATTTGTTAATAAATTTTGCCTCTTCTTGCATAGTTTTATCTGCTTTTATAAAACTGAAAAACCTCTGCAGAATAATTGAAATTGACAATTTTATCAAGTTCTGCCCTTGTTAGTTGGCAGTGAATCTCGTAGTCCCATCTTCTTTGCTACTCATGTTAAAAAAATATACAACTTAAGCATATGACATCTGCTAATAACAAAAACACTTATCGAAATGATGCTGATGCCAATCAAGCCAAGCTGAAAACCAGAGGAAGCCAAGAGCAGAAGAGGAAAATATTTTAAAAGTACGCAGTAATGAGCTAATATGATGTTTTACTCTTTGCTATCAATAAGTCTGATGTCTTCTATTTATTGTTCCGTAATTTGGTATATGAAAATGAATTAATCTATACAATCAGGTTACAGGATAAATAGGAAATAATACAGGACATGGTATTTGACTTAAAATAAAGGCAAAATATGGTATTTCTTGGAAATACAGGATAGCTGGCAACCCTACTTCCATTTAGCGTTGATTTACAGTAAAAGTACTGAAAAGCACTGTGACACACAATTGGGTAACAACAACATAATCTTTGTGAACCTGCAAAACTGTATCCGTTTTATATATCAGGTACTGAGAATAAAAGTGGTACCGGTATAACAGGAAATCAAGCAGCATTATTTCTGCTCAACAAAAATTGATTTAGAAAATATTTATAGAGAACATAAAAGAGGGGTTAATTCAAATGAAGATATGCAGTTTTACAAGTCACTTGGTGACACAGTTAATTGGCAATGCAGTGCTACATGTATTTATGCAGTGCAACATCTATCCATGTATTTAGCTTATGCATTTAAGTATACTAAAACGTTCTGATTAACTTGTGCAATTGCAACGTGTATACAGTGTTCTGCAGCCAATTGTGAAGTGTTATGCTGACATTTATCAAAATTATGTACTTGAATGTAAGAAGTTTTGTCTGGTTTATAAATTAAATAGTTAAGATCAATTCCATTTACACTTTGAGAGATCCGTAGGAAATGTCACTAAAACAATATGTTATTATTTATATACGAGGGTGAGTCAATAAGTATCCACACTCTCTCTTTTTAAATGTATTGCAACAACAACACAAAACTTTCAATTACCTCATTTTTAAACATACTACCTTTGCTTCTCAATGCACTTGATCTATCGTTGCATAAGCTTCCTGATGCCCTCATAATTTTTTTTTTTTCCAGCTGTGTAGCAAGCCACATATGCACTGCTTCCTTCAGTTCTTGGTCTGTGGTTATTATCTTCTTGTTAACTGTCTGTGACTTTCTTGAATACTAATTTTGTACAGATGTCTTGATCTATTCAAAATAACTATCACATTTTTCTACAACTGAGTATGCCATAAAAAATAATTTTAAAAGTAGATGCAATACTATTGAGAACACTGATATACCAAATACTCACATAATACAAAATGGATGCCGGCAATATTGAGGAAGCTGTCGATTGCTTTTTGTTTTCCCGGAAATTCCCGAACCAAAGCCGATTAAGATACTGATGGCTTTTTGTTTGCCGGAAATTCCCGGAACAAAGCTGATATCGACCGACTAGTCAATTGACTTGATACATTGTCCATTTTCTCCGGAAAACAAGTTAACACCTGAAAATGTTAAATGCAACACGATGGGTTTGCATGTCAAGTCAACTGGAACGCAAAATTTCAATATAAATGTCAATATCAACTTGTTAATATTGACATGTTGGTGTTAAATGTATATCAATGGAGACGCAGCTTTAGGCATCATTAAGTGGGCCAAAAAGATAGAAATCTGACGAGGTGAGATTGGGATTGTATGCAGGATGCTTAACACCTCATAACCCAGTTTTGCAATAGTCTGAGCAATGTGGGCGTTAGTATGTGGGCATACATTGTCATGCAACAAAACAATTCTTTTCGACATCTTGACGTTTGATTTGAATTGCAGGCTTCAGCTCATTAATCAACATCTCACTGTAACATGCACTGTTTATTGCCCTTCTCCATGTAATGTTGCATTATTGGCTCTTGTGAGTCCTTTTTCCTGCAGAGGGTTGACTCTTGAATTTCTTTTTGACTGGAGATGCAGTGTGCTTCCATTCCAAGCTTTGGCGTT
Source organism: Ectobius pallidus (assembly GCA_964059195.1). Classification (NCBI taxonomy): domain Eukaryota; kingdom Metazoa; phylum Arthropoda; class Insecta; order Blattodea; family Ectobiidae; genus Ectobius; species Ectobius pallidus. The sequence continues at coordinate 109,725,138 of CAXKWD010000002.1, forward strand.
TGCTTTCAGGCTCAAAGTGATGGATCCACGTTTTGTCTACAGTGACTATTCATTTCAAAAAAGCTTTACCTTCGTTAGCATGGTGGTCCAGTAAGCGTTGGCAGATGGACACACGATTGTGCTTGTGCTTTGGGACACACCTTGCACTGACTTTATGAAAGCCAAGCATGTTATGAATAATGTCATATCCAGAACCATGGCTAATTTGCATATGGTATGCTACTTCACCGAGTCTCTCTTCGGTTTCTCTGAATCATGATACGCACTTGCTCAATGTTGGTGTCACTAGTGGATGAGCATCCTGTTCTTTCCTCGTTCTTCACACTTGTCTGACCATTTTTTTAACTCTTCAATCCATTCGTACATGCTTCACCTTGGTAAAACATTGACCCTATATTGTATGGAAAGTCTTCGATGGATTTTGGCTCCTTCAGATGACAAAAGACTGATCACTGCATGCTGTTCTTCTTTGGTGCAAACGCTGAGCAGTGCAGCAATGTTTAAAGTGCAACAGCGCAACACGCAGTGGAGTCATAATGGTCAAACATTCCACAAGCAGAGATCAATGAACAACATGTTGACGTGCACGAGCATAAAACGGTACAGCCAACCTACATAAGATTAAACAAAAAGTGCGGATACTTATTGACTTACCCGCATATATTTAATTAGAAGCAGGTTCCTCTAGTTGACCAGCACGAGGATTGTTATTATTGTATTTTTTAATGTTTCATATAAGAAACGATATGCTTATTAGTGTAGATAAGGAAATGAAATATTTAATTATATTCTTAGATACATATTTAACATTAATACCTCCTTCAAATACAAATTTTTTCATTAATTTGTTATGAAACAAAAAGAAGCATACAATGTCTCATTTTGGGAACTTAATAAAAAGTAAATTACCCACCATGAAAAAAGTTTAATCACAATACAGAACTGTCCCATATAAAATGATATCTGATCAGATCAATAGATTGTATCCATAATTTGAATGCTCAGTTTTAAAACAATTATGTCAATACTAAGTCGAACCACAATGAATGCTGAAAATAAAGTAATAGGCCCACTAATTAAGGAATTTTGGTATCCATTTTGAGTTTACAGTCTAAGGCAGTGGTCTTCAACCTTTTATTAATTAAGGGCCAAATTATTGTCATGGAGGACTTGGAGGGCCGCATTGATTAAGCGTGTATATACATATACATATATACATATATATATGTATGTGTGTGAATTTTGTCTCAGGTTAAAATAATTTACATGAATTTGTTATAACATTTTATATTTGTTGATAACTGTATTAAACATCAATATTGAAAACAATATAGGTCTACTTGACATATATTTAAACATGTTATAAAACTCAAAATTAAACTGAAAACATCAAATTTGTGACTTTTGTAGTTTAGTAAGAAATTTGACATTGTTTATCTTTTACTAATCTGTCAACATTAGCTTTTATGTCAGATGTGGCAATTCGAAGAGAGTTCTCTAAATGAGTGTCAGAGATACGGTTTCTCAGTTTCGATTTCATGTTCTTCATTCTTGAAAATAGCTGCTCACAGATGTAAGTGCTGCCAAAAAGAGATGCTGTGGCCAGAGCATGAGATCTGATTGCTGGAAATCGATCACCTTCAACATACAATGAGTAAAACTCCAGAAGTCCAAAGTTTTTAAATTTCTCCTGTAAATCGCTATTGCACTGAAAGTCAATAAGTTCCATTTGTATATTTCCGGAATAGTCTTCCACATTAACACTGAAAGGAGCACAAAAAAGCTTCATCATAGTTTTATTTTGCTTGAAGTCTAAAAACCTGTTGCTAAAATCTTGCTGTAACATGGAGAGTGCTTCGCTGTACTTTTCTTTGTTTTGAACTTCACATTGTGACAGTGTTGGAAAATGTGTGAAGTCGCCTTGTTGTACTTGATTCTTCCACAAACTAAGTTTCCTCTCAAACGCCTCAACTTGATCAAAGAGATTGTGTATCATAGCATTCTTCCCTTGTAGCCTAATATTCAAGTCATTGAGATGTATTGAAATATCAGTTAGGTACCCAAAATCAGCCATCCAACTGGGATCTTTGAAGTAGTGAACTGCCTTCCCTTTACTCTCCATGAACATGCAGATTTCTTCTTTCAAATCAAAAACCCTTTTTAAAAACTTCCTTTTTAAAAACCTCGACTGAGCCAACGAATCTCTGTGTAATAAATTACATCACCATACTCTGCATTCATCTCACTAAGGAAGGTTTGGAATTCCCTGTGGTTCAGTCCTTGTGATCTGATAAAATTCACGATTTTAGTCACATCTTTAATGACATCTTTGAAACAAACACTTTTTGCACACAAATTTTCTTGATGGATAATGCAATGATATTGTATGAACTTTTCATTTTCACTTGCATCTTTTCTAATCAGAGCTACAACACCTTCATTTTTTCCCGTCATTGCTGGGGCCCCATCAGTTACAACACCGCTCAAGTTATCCAGATTTAGGCCAAATCGGTTTAAAGTTGAAGTCAAAGCCTTGTAAATATCAGTGCCTTTAGTAGTGCCCTTCATTGGAAATAGTGCTGCCATTTCCTCGGTAATAGAGAAATTTTGATCGATTCCTCTAATAAAAATGGCTAACTGAGCTGTATCTGTAACATCAGTGCTTTCATCAAGTGCTACTGAATAAAAAACAAACTTTGAAGCACGGTCTTTAAGTGAGATTTCAATATCCTGAGATAGCTCCTCAATTCTTCTGGCAACTGTGACCCCAGATAAACTAACCTTTGAAAACAAATGTTTTTGTGTTGGGCATAGGATTTCAGCTGCCAATTCCATACACTGCTTTACAAACTCACCATCTGTGAATGGCTTTGATTGCTTAGCAATTTGTTCAGAAATGATATAGCTAACTTTAACACTTGATTCGGCGTTTTGCCGAGTAAACGTAAATTGTTGATTCTCAAGTTTTTTCCTTAAATCTCGCACCTTATCCAATCTAAACTGACCTTGTACTGCGTCCATCTTGGAAGCGTGCTTTGTGTCATAATGCCGCTTTAAATTGTACTCTTTCATTACGGAGACAGACTCATTACAAACCAAACAAACTGGTTTGTTTTTTATATTTACAAAAAAGTATAGATCAATCCACTTTTCTTGAAACACTCGGCACTCATCGGTAATCTTCCGTTTCTTACTACACGAAGCCATTATTCACTAAACTTAAACTAACATTCACTTGCGGGCAGACAATAGAAATAGGTGAAACAGACTGAGACAATGACACTGGCGTGGGTTGCGATGCTACGAGTGACCTTGAGCATCAGGGTTGCCACTTAACGAATTCCCTACTACGGCCGAAGCAATTGGCCAACTTCAGTGCTGCAATGTTTTCCTATTTGTTTGGAAACAAAATCATTCGGCGGGCCACAAAAATATACACGGCGGGCCGCGGGTTGAAGACCACTGGTCTAAGGTATTAGACTGAATAACTGAAAAGAATTTGGATTCCAATTTGTTTCCAATAATTTTTCCATTAGAGTTCTAGAAAGGAAGTTATAGAAAGAAAGCCAAAGTATGAGTTGTTTTTCATTCAAGTACATAAGGCACTGATGAATATTCTTAATATTTATTACTTGAGCCAAATGCTAAGGCAGTCATTATTTATGAACTATAGAAAAATGTTTCTATTGTAGGGAACTAACAAAACAATGTTTTCTCTGTCTTTATATCTAAATAAATTCAAATTTTCATTTAAACTAATTTAGTACTGAAAAATGCATAAGCTTCATTAGAGTTGCAAGGATGTGAATTACAACATAAACACCTTCAATAGGTTATTTTTAACAAGTCTGTGACGACCAAGTTGTAGGTTAGATAGTAAGTGTTGGACAATAAATCATTCACATAAATGAATATGATATCTTAGATGTTTTTGGTATTTCCTAAAAAATAAATGTACTTCCCACAGCCATTAAGTCCCTTGAATATTTCCTATTACTGTTAGAAGAAGGGATAAAAATGTGACTAGTTTTAGAACTTCATCAGCTGAGAAAACCAAAATGCTATTTTACAGAAAAAAAGTAGAGAAAATCTACACTCTTTTTTATTTCAGTTTGAATATATGATTACTTCAAGTCAGGCACAGCTCTTCCCTATTTGAAATTGTCACTTTCTTAAAATCATGCAAGGTAAATTCGTATTTAGAAAACCTATGCAATTTGTGCATGTTTTAGCTATTATATTTGTATGGGGTAGTTGTGAACTTGGTAACGGGTAAGTCCATTTCACCATTCCTTTCTTTTCGGCTAAGTTAAGGGAAGAGTGGATTATGAGAAATAACATTGAGACTTGTCACAGAATTCCTGCGACTAATGTCACATTTGTTAGTAGTTAGTGTTGCTGATCACAGATAGCAATATGGCAGTTTGTGAAATGATGAGTATCTTATTAATGATACGATTAATGATAATGAGCTACCCAATTCATTTTTCCAGTTAAGTTCACTCTTCCTACTACCAGGTTATTTTTGTTACACTGAATACCACTGGGGTCATAAAGAACTTTTACACTGAACCTTCCTACTACCAGGTTCTGTTTATTACATAAGTACCACTGGGTTCATAAAGACCTTGAAAACAGGATAATTACAGGATTCACTGTACATGAAGAGGTGCATGATTTGGCGGACAAGGGAATACTCGCAGAATCCATATGATCACCTACAAAGACAACACCATGGGCTATATAATAGATCTGATCTGATAAAACAAATCTGACTGTTCGATTTGAATCCAGAGTAAACCAACCTGCCGAAGTAAATAAAGAAAAGAGAACCATTTACGAACCAACCATTCCTTTCCATAAAAAAGCTTACATAATACAGAAGATTGAAGTAGTGGTCCTATCATCTCCCTAATTTGCTACCGGTACTGAATGAAATCACTCCGATTGCTTTCAAATTTTCCATCAGCATTTTAAGGAACCACCTTTACTGAAGACATGTTCATTTTGTCATATTAGGTCACTCTGTTCTATGTTACTCTGTTACAACGTTACTCTACACTTACTAAAACAGTAAAATTGTATAATTTTAATGATGTGAAAATTCATGGTAATTGTATTTTTTATGTTTTGTATACTTTGTCATAAGGCAACCTCTAGCTAGAGGAAGTAAAAACAATAATAAATAATAATATAAACATTTTTATATAATGTTACATTAAAAGGAAAAAAGCAAATTTTGAATATGGTCACATTGAAACAATGAACACATTTTAATGCATTGAAAAAATAAAAATTAATAAAATATCACTGTATACAGTTGACTCAAAGGGATAAAGTCATAAATTTTGAAAATTAATAGTTTTAAGACCAGTGGAAGTATTTATTAAAAAGTGCTTTTCACCCAGTGGTACTAGGAAGGTTAAAGATCATTGTCTATATTAAATAAAATTGATAGATTTTTGCACAGTCCTACGGAGAACAACAGATTGACTACTTGGCAATGCTGTCTGTAAGAAAGAATATTATGCGTAACAAACCAGAATTTAAGAAAAATATGGGGAGCTCTTTCAACTGCGTTTGGCAGCCATTTCCAGCAACTGACTACTGTGTTTCCAATGTTGTGGCTAGGAAAGCATTTTGGTGGTACTATGTATATCTCAACTGTAATCATTTGTTTAAGATACTCGCATTAGTGTTGTACTGTAAGTAGCCACATAAAATTGAAAGTGTTTCAATAAAGTAATTGCAAATTACCAAAATAGTAGTGAGTGTTGTCTATATTATGTACTAGCAAATAGTTATAAATTGATTTCGTAATAGCCACCATACATGGTGAAAAGTGTTCCAACAAGGTTATTTAAAATTACTAAACTAGTAGAGAATGTCATTTAATTATTAACAAATAATTAATAAATTAGTTGCATAATGGCCACCACATGTGCTTGAAAATGTTCCAACAAGGAAATTTCATATTAGCAAAATAGCAGTAAGTGTTGTCTGTAAGTGCTAACAAATAGTTTTATGAGTTCATAAGATCATTAAAAATAGATAACATTCAAGTATTTATCTTCATGTATTCAACAACGAAAACAGATGACAGCTTTCATTGACTGTATTATTAAACTCATATTTTTGTTTGAGCATTATGTCTGTTGTAAAAAAATAATTTAAGACGCAGGTACAAAATAACTCTAAACTCTTAGCTATGAAAGGAAAACGGTTCAAAGTAATCTCACCACTATAGTCAAGATAACTATTTCAATCCTTAAGCCTTGCAGTCATTGAAATGGTAGGCCTATTTAAAATCCTTAAGAAACAAATCCTTTTATTTTGCTCGATGGACTGTCATTGAGACTTAATGGCATGGGACAGCACTCTTATCAATTAAAATATTAACTAATCTCTTTACTCTTGAAAAGCGAATTTCTATCGAAGATCATAACAGAGTATATGAAACTCCCAAGCGTTTGGAAGGGAAAATAACACACAGAAGTAGTTCTAACAAGTTCTACTTAATTAATTAATTACCTTTTTCTTTAATGATGAAGCACAGCAGCACATAATCATAAATTAATCTTAAAAATTATTCAGGAATAACATCTGAACAACTAGACTACATTTTTGAGATGTTATACTTAATAATTTTTTAGTCTATAAATAGAATGTTATGTATAATAGTAATCATTGAGGAAAGTTCTTAAAATTAATGTAAATTTTGTTCGTGTGACATTAATCATACAAAAAGTAACAAATGAAGTTATAACAAGGTTGTATTAAAAAAAGGTTGCAAACATTCCATTTTAGCTATTAAATTAAGTATTAAAGAAACCAAATAATTTCAAATCAAGTGAATATATTCTCTTAGTTCAATGTTACTATTTCTGTTAGCTTGTTAGTGAACTGGTTCTAATAAGTTAAATAATGTTATCACATATTCAAATAAGCTTGCGTCTTTCACTACAAGTAAGCTATATCAGTAAATGATACCTACCCTTGATGACAGGGATTACGAATCCCGCTATCACCCACAGAATAGAGGGGAAGCAGAGAGTGAAGAGTGAAGAGCACAAAAAAATAAAAATAAAGAGAAAAGAAGAAAACGAGAATCAGCTACTGAAGGTACATACACATTCATGCACTACAATGAACAAATGTGATCTTGTTAACAATGAGATCAGCTGCAGAATTATGAATATCAATACAGTGTTTAAAGCTACAAAAATGGCATATACTTTCACAGCTAATAATCCCTGTGACAGATAAGTATGACGTTGTTTATGATAAATGTTCAAACTCTTTCTTTAGGAATACTCAAATCTTTTGGCAACATATAAATACAGCTTGTGCAAGGATGATATAATAGGTAAAACATTAGGGTATGTGCAAATCTGCTAAATATAGAGTACAACAGTAACGAATAACGATACACTTTACTATAGGTTTGTTGGGAAATGAGTAACTATCTAATTTATAGTCACTCCCTAAGGGAGCATGATATTTCAGCTCTACTGTAAGTGATTTTAAGACCTTACCCACACTTGCAATCTACCAGCTCTCACCAACAACTGACAACTATAGCAGACACACCTGACTTCAGGTTCCTGCTTGCTGTCCAAGCACGTGGTTGTGGTTTAATAGACCTTGCAACTAGCAGAAGAATGTCGCCTAACTACCATCACATGTCACTATTTCCAACTTCTATACTGAATTTTATCTATAATTACTACAAAAGAAGAAAACCATATCTTATAACAGTTAGCGCCTTTACTATGATCTCCAGATAAACCTGTGGCTAACATTTTGTCAACTGAGTATTGGAATGTACTAACACCACTTTTTGCAAGAAATAAAATAAAAATAAAAGAGGTAATATATATTTCAAACTCTTAGTTTAAGTACACGTCATATGCATACACTGCAAAACCGATTTTATGTCTAACTATCAAAATAATGTACTGTTTTGTATCAAGTTATATTCGAGTCTCCTCAGTTTTCTTAGTTCTTTCTTTGTTTTTTCAAACCTTACCTTGATAGACATGATACCATCCATTACTCAAGAAGTGATTAATTTGGCAGTTTGCACTCTTATTAGGAATTCAGATTCAAAATATGTACTACCACCTCCATTTGAACGCAAACTGGATTGATATCTTCTAATTTTTTCTATCTGGAGGATAGACCAGCTGATAAACAACCAACTCTAGACAGGCTGACTTGGTAGAAACAGAATAGTTTGTACAGAATATCTTCTCCCAAACCAAAAATTTCTTGTGACCTTGGTCCCATTTAATCAATTTTGGTTCACAATCAATATTGTGACCATTGAAAAAGTGGGCCGCTACCGCAGATTTGTCTGTGATCACAAATTGATTAAAGTGCTTGAAATGATCTGTTCTAATGTAATATTATATATCATTGTCATTCCGGCAGAAGTCACTAAGTCCAAAATCTTAGTTTTGAGATACAGCTGTTTTAACGTTTGAATAAACCATTGCATATATGGACTTGTGAAAATATAAGTTACTTGGAAACAGTTTGGGATGTTAATTAGTGAGTTCTACCTGCCTATAAAGCATCCTTTCAGCAATATAGTGGTATATTTAACTCAAAATAACCATGTTTGGAGTTAGTGATTTCTGCCATGACGACGATATAAAGTACAAAAGAATTTTGTTTGAATAGTGACACATAGGGGGGGCTGCTTGAACTTGAGGCTGGATGAAGAAACAGACTATAACGTGCACCAATCTGATATCCATGTTACAAAAATGTACAGCACTCTTCCCAATAGTTATCATCCGGAAGTAGTACAAAAGAAAATATTTATCTTCTAGATAGAGCAACTGGAACTGGAAGTTTATCGAGATGTTTTAGTATGGAACCTTAACATTTCAAGAACAACAGCTCATAACTTTCTACATAATTGTTAAGAAAACAAATCAATAATAATGAACTTTTTCTTGCTATATTGGTCACTACAATGAAGACATCTGAACCTGACATCATGCTTTTATGCAGTTGTCACATCTCCGTAGAAACCTACCTACCCCCTTCATAGATTTTGCATATAAAATGGCTTATACTTCATACCCTAGGGGTCCCTCAGGTACATATGGGTAAGCTTCCACATGTAGGGAGTGACTATAAACTTGACAGTAAGACAGTTAGGATTCAATTAGAATTTGAACTTTTCTCATGTCACTGAATAACAATGTTTTCTTGGAATTCCAACAGGAAAAGAAATATAGTATTTGTGAGGGCTAGAGAACTTGGCATTATATATAAGGTTTGTTCCATGATTATACCACTTCACTATGAGAAGCATGTATGGTGGACAGGCAAAGCATGTTTTCTTGCAAATGAAAATGCCACCTTCAAAATACTGTCGTTCAATTTCTCAAAAGAAGCATGTACCTTCTCATATGAGATTTTGGAAAACTTTTCTCTGCATCCTGACATTTCTGACATAATTTTAGGGCATCTCATTCACATGCACGAGATCATCTTCAGAAAATGCATACCGTGTCCCTAAAAACAGGTAACACTTTTCTTAATTTATTACACAAAAACTATAACTTTTATATATATGCCATATTAAAGAGGAACTCAAATAGTTTTGTTTTTAATGTTTGGTTTCACAATGACTCAATATGGGAATCACATGTAACTCGGCATATGTGTATATGAAAAACAAACTCTTGCTTCACTCTTTGGAGCATAACCTCTATTAGAGTGATGGCAATTTCTTCAATCCTAAGCTTCAATTCTTTTAGATTTGGTGGTAAAGGTGATACTTACACACAATCTTTGATATATCCCCTGAACTTGCATTGCACATCTGTATCACTGTTATTTTTCCAACTCAAAGAAAGCTTGCCAGAAGTCTCCATTTTTACAAAACACCATGTGTGGCAAATGTGGAAACTATGAGCACTGGTAATAAAATCCAAACAAAACCATTTCAATTCCTCTTTAATATGACAAATATATGAAAGCTATATCATTTGTAAGGTAGTTTTTATGTAGTAAATTAAGAAAAGTGTTACCAAACATTTTGGGATGTGTTGTATTATCTGTTTTCTAGTCATCTGATCTCTGTAAGTTACATATGACTTTTATCCACTGCCTTCTAGACTGTATTACTCGTGTATACACTGCCTGTCCTAGTCGGCTAATTTTGCATATGCGGCGACATTATAGATGGCAGCACCCACCGCAAATACAAATCCAAAGTCTAAATTTCAATACAGACATTGAGCTACAACTAAGCTGGGGTCTGAAAGGTATTATTGACCCTAACTTCCAAAAGGTCTGCTCAGAAAAATGAGTCTTCTTTACTTCCTTTCTCTCACCCTAAAACAATTCTTTCTGTACAGTTTCTTCATCATCTCTTGCTGATCTATTTCTACTAAGTTCTCTAGCCCATATAAGAAAATGAATTTTCTTGTCTCACAGAACTGAATTTGAATCCATGCCATACTGTACTCATAATTGACAAAGGGGATCACAACACTAAAATCAAGGAAACATTTTTATATAGGATTTTCCACCCTACTCTTCATTCTGTGAAACATAATCATTAAATAACAATAATTTTGGTACAGTTCATTGTGTACTGTACCTAGGTATATAATTTCGAAGAAATAAATAAAATTAGTATTTACAATGAACAATTTGATTAGCCTTTCTAGTAGATGTTATAAATGGCATAACTAGATTTAAAAATTGTCAATGATGTTCCATTTACTCATACACCATCTACTAATCTAAAAAGGTATTTCTACAACATATTTCAATAGTAAATTCTTTAAACACTGCTTTTTAATTTCTTAAACAATTCCTGTCCAATAAGATCAAATAAGCAAAGAGTAATTAAGCACTTCGTGTGTGTTTTCCTCTCTGCACCAAATTTTCTTTTCACAAAACTCCATTTATTTCATTTCGTGCAAAAGCTCCTTACTTTTGGAGTACATTCTAAACTGCATTCTTTTTCAAACTTAGATTTCTAATAGCATGGAACTTAGGGAAAGAAAAGTTGATGCAATATGGTTTCAACAAGATAACACATTTAAATGACCACAACAACTACAAATCATTATTAAAACATATTCACTCATTTAATTGGTAATTAAATATCTGCAAAGCAAAATGAACACAGCAACAATAACATCTACATCAAAGTACGATTCACACAATATTTTACACAACACTTCTGAAATGAAATGCATTCGAGTGAATCAGCCAGTTTATTAAAGATCAATCATAACATTCATTCTACCAGCAGTTTTCAAACTTGGGGCAGAACATTTTTCACAGAACAAGAAAAATTTACCTTTTCACAGAACAACTGACTTTGGATGGGTGATACTAGAAGCGAGCGTAAGATTGCCACACAAACGCAATAACAACCAGTTGACAATAAAACCGATCGCTTCCTCGCTTGACACGTCTCTGCATCCTACGCTTTCATATTAATATTGTCACATTTAAATAGAATTTATCTTTATACATAGTGTTTTAGTTTTACTAATCTTTATGTATAGTTTTTAATATACTTAGTATTTTAGTACTGTACTTAAGTTTGCTTTGTGTAATTCTAAATGGTTCCTGCTCAGTCCAAACTTAGTTCAGAAACAATACACAGCCAAGACCGTGAAATTATAAATGATGTTTACTCTTTTATGAACAGAGAGACAGACATCTTCAGGAAAAGGATTAATATTAATATCACTACAAAAGATGAAAGTGGCTAATGCAATTGGAGCATCAGAAAGAAGTATACAAATAACCATTAAAAAAGGCTCACAGTGCATGGAACATGGTACATCAATTGGAACTCCCGGTAAAGTCCCTCGTATACCTAAACCCATCACAAATGTTGACAATTTTCATAAATGCATAATAAGATGGACAATTCATAAGTCTTAGGTACAACAAAAACTATGCCTATGATCAGTAAACTTCTACCACTACTTTCAGAAAGTATAGATTTTAAAGGGGTTAAGACAAGTTTGAAAACAATTTTGCAGGACATTAGATTTTAGTAGAAAAGAGCATGAAATAACAGAGCTATGTTACTTGAAAGACAAGACATTAGAGAGCTATGGCAATCAATTAAGAAATATAGCTAGGAAGGACGACCTAAAATGTAAGAAGATGAAATAGCGGAGTCAGCTTGAACTTCCTGAAGGCTATGGGCGGATCAATAAGGGGAAACAGCCAGGCGAGGAGGGTAAGTAGTTAGAAACTCATTTCTGAGGTAGCACTGAAAAAGGCTAAGGGCCAAAAACTAGCGGCTGACTGTAGACGGGACGAGCTGTATTTTGAAATAAAGAACAAAGATAAAGATGAAACTGGAAATAGATTATGAAACAATCTTTTGTGGTACTTACGAGAAATCTTACATGCATATATAAAAATCAACTGGTTTCTGTGCATCTACATGTTGCTGTGCACAAACCACAGAGCCAAAATTTTTCATGAACATAGTTTTTATACCCAGAAAGAATGTAGAACTATAAATATTTTGAAACATTCGACCATTTCAAAAAATGGCTGTTTTAATGGTTTACAGTAACTGGTATCTTCCTTGCCAATATTTAATGTAAAATTGATTGTTGGACTTGAAGCTTTCATGACGCTGGTTATAAAACTTGAGTTAAGAATGGTTAAAAGCTTGAGCTTTATAATTTTAATAATTTTGGGTTGATAACCCATGAAGCCATAATTACAAACTGATTGTTGTTCTTTGTTTTTGTACAAACAAAACAAAATGTCCAGTAACAGGAGTAGTAAACACTCTACAAAATCAAAGTAATGTCATCTGTATGAGAAAATGAGACAGATTTAAGCCTGGAAACAGAGATTAGAATTAGATGCTGCAAAACATGCTTGCAAGACAAAGGAAGAACAATCTGTACACAGTGAACACCGCTTAATGTAATCGCAGATAATTTATCAATTGGGCAATGTTATCACTTTTATGAAGTCCCTTGCAGATTAATACTGATACACTGAAAAAATGCTGTTTATTGTGATCAAAGATTCGGTTTATGTTATCACATGTTCCTTTTTACGGCTTTATTTCCAATACTGTACAACATTCAAAATTTTACAACAATTGCAAGTAGCGATGCTGTTCCCAGCTCACAGGATGACCAGTTTTAGGGGGTGGAGTTCCTTAAGTTTCTCTTTTAAGCAATAAAACATTATTCATCCCTAAGTTCAGCTGCTGTTTTTGATTTATGAAGATAACAGTGTTAACATTCAGTGATGGCTAGTATAAAATGAAAAACCTAAACAGGCGTAAGATGTTTTGGTATGCGGTGATCACCACAGATCAGTATAGACTTCCAAAAACACCTGGTTAATGGACTCCTAAAGGAAAGTAAAAACATGTAAAAACTTTGTTAGCTGGTTGAAAAAATAGTTGTTTGCGGTGTATTAATTAGCCTACGAGTGGTTCAATGATTCACAGTTATGTATTATGTTATGAATAAATATTTTTTAATTCTGTTTTGTACTATATTATCTTATATATGACTAAATAACCTTCATTTAATTCCTTCAGCTACTGTTATCAATCAGTTAATATTATCAGATTAGCTGCATCCCGAAGTGATCACAATAAGTGGCGTACACTGTATATACATTCCGAGAGAAAAGCTGTAATAATGTTTACAAGTTCATTCTTTAGATTGTCATTGTCATATTGGGTTCTTATTGGTAGGACAGTATTATGATAATATAACAGAGTTTCTTATAATGCAGAAAAATGATTCAAGAGAAGTCAATGAAAGTAATCCAAGTTACAGAGAGAGAGGGAGAAAATAAAAAATCCTACAACAATCAAAACGACCTAGAAAAATATCTACAATTCTGATACTCTCGATATTAGCTTCTTTAACTCCCTTTTGAAAAATGTAAAAATTAACTTAAAAGCCAAGTAGTTAAACTTTACAACATTTTGCCAAGTATAAAATACGAAAAGTTAAATATAATTATAAAAGATATTAAAAATATTAGTGAAATAACTGCTTTCTCAAAAATATCTCAACATCATCGATAGAACTGAGAGTTAAATTTTCACTAATATAGCAATAACTATTAATTTTTTATTAAATTGATGAAATCACAACAAATATCTCTATAGTTATGGTGTAATAGTGAAGAGAAGGAGAAGGTTAAAGAAGTCCTGCCATAAAATCATTAATTTTAAGAAAAAGCTTGAAAACTGCTGCACTATTTGATAGAACTTGATGCAACTGTAAAGCAATTATCATTTTGCTATTGTTCATGCAGATCAATACAAATATTAAATGATCTCCTTTCCAATTTTCTATACTGTAAACAAAATTTATTTAATCAGTTATGCTACTTAACTGCAGTTAAAATATAACACTATTATTCAGTGCCATTACCAACATTTAAAATATCCCCCCCCCAAAAAAAAATACTAATCTTTTCTCTTACTAAATGAATTTTTAATACATTAATAAAGGGCAAGTATGAGCGGTTTTTAAGAATGTAAATAAAACATGCACTTCAAAATTTCTTTAAATGCTGCCAAATTATAGAATTAGACACTACAATGTATGAGTCTCGCCTCAAATCCATCTTGGGACACCTGACAGATGAGCCAAAGAGAAGGTCTATTATACAGAAAAGTTTGTTTGTTATGGTTACTTAACGATGGATGTGTACCAGTACTGCTGATTGGGCCTGTAACCATCATATGTGAGCCGGAACTTTGTCCAGCAGGAGTTCTTTTATATGCCCATATAAAATGTACAATATGGGACTGTCGCATATATGTGCAAGTAAATGTCATTACCTAGGCCAGTATTAAATCTATGAACTTGCGAACAGGAACCCAGCACCCTAATGACTGTACTGCCTATCAGTTACATTTTTTAATGAAACTGTTCTTTATCTATATATATAAAAATGAATGTATGTGTGTGTGTGTGTGTCCTTTATGCATTACTACACCATTCATCCGATCGCCATGAAACTTTGGGAAGTTGTTGGGTACATTCCCGGGAAGGTTTCTGTCACACTACATTTTTAATTTTAGCCTTTGTTCGCGAGTTATGAGTGAAAAACGGCAAGAAAACGTGCATTTTTTACGCTTTCGAAGCATCAGTTATTCATTTCAGTTGTCAAATCAATTGCAGAAGGCTTTGTCTATTTTTGTCATACTTTGGAAACAATAGCATTGCGATCGCTTTGGAAGGCAATGGATATCTCATGTTATTATAAACGCCAGAGAAGTTAATGATAAGGTGATGATAAGGTAATATTAAATATTTATTTAATGTGGAATATGCTTCTTATGAAAGATGGTTTACAGAAAATTCCGGGGAAGTTGCTTAGTTCGGGGTCCAGGCTACAACATTTCTATATGTAATCATAAGTAAAATCTCTTATGTAGGGTCGTTAAATCTGCCTGAAATGTAACGGAATTATAAGTCTGGACAAATGAATATAGAAACTATGGCCTCAGTAGGCTTATTCCATTCTTCATCTATATAAATAAAAACGAATATATGTCTGTCTGTCAAATACATTTACACACATTTTTTTCATCGTGAGTTTAATCGATTTCAATTCTCATAATCTTCTGAGATTGCAGCAACGCTCGACGGGTAATCTATATAGATCTTCTATATAGCCTACATAAAAATGAATGTATGTGTGTCTGTCCTTTATGCATTACTATGCCATTCATCCGATCACCATGAAACTTTGGGAAGTTGTTGAATACATTCCCGCAAAGGCATGCTACATTTTTAATTTTAGCTTTCGTTCGCGAGTTATGAGTGAAAACGGGATTGAGACGTACATTTCTTGTGCTTTCGAAACATCAGTTTTCAGTTGTCAAATCAATTGCAGATGACTTTGCCTACTTTCGTCATACCTTGGAAATAAAAGCATCGCGATCGTTCGAATTTTGTAAGCCCACCATGGCCGAATCATTTGTTTATAATGTCAAGGCACGCAGACAGATGAAATTTTCACCCTAGACGGAAGAAGAATAGTGAATATAGCCCTAAATGGACAAACATTATGCAGGGTTTTTTTAGGCCAGGGAACTCGAATCTAATCGTGGAATTCACTTCAAAGCCGGATTTACAGTTGTTTCATTAATTAGGCCTATCAATCGTTTAATTTAGGCCTATGAATGTTTCGTGTGCAAAGTGTTAGTAAATATAATAGTTTAATTATTTTGCTCTTAATTTATAATCTTCCTATTAATTATTGTGGGCGAAGCCGCGGGGATCTGCTATAAGCTATAATAAGCTATAGCTTATCTAGCGTTTTCTGAGGAAATAGTTTGTGTGTGATAAGTCGTTCTTCCCCATTTCAAATTCTAAATACCTATATAAAGACCTTAAAGACCTCGAGTTTGAAAATCGAAAGTCCTTCATAAGTTATTTTCGCATTTACAAAATACAAAACCCGAGCGACGCCGGGCCTTTTAAGCTAGTTTATTTATAAAGAAAGACTTTCACCTTTCCTCAATGTGGGATTAATTAAAAAAAGGTAGGCCTACCAACTCTGAAGTAAGAACAACTGTTACAATAACAATATGATGCCATGGCCTACATAAAAGTGTGTGAGTGAATTTTTAATAAAGGTGAAAACAGATATCGTACCCATATTACATTAAAAATAATTTCTGGTAGATAACTGATTAAGAAATTGAATAGGTTTTTAAATTAAAGGCTAAACCTGCAGATTAATCTCAAGTTATTACAATTAGATACTTCAGATATAATCCTTCACAGAGGAGGTGAATCAGCAACTGAACAACAGGAAAAAGAGTTCTTTGAATATGCTAAAGATCAAGAGGTTCTCCAGTCCCTGTTTCAAGAATAGATCTCTATACAATGGATGATTATTCAACTTATCAATAAAAATAAAATTTCAAGCTTATTAAGAAGTAACAATCTGGACCTCTGTGCACCATGTGGTTTGGCTGTAGTTAGCTAAAGTAAACAATTTTTTCTTAAATTGTAAACTGTTCTATATGTAGGTATATTATCTTACATGTTCAATATACTTATCTCTTATGACAGACCCTATTTGAAGCAGGATTTTAAACACAAAATAAAAGATTCATGGTCATGGTAATACTACCATCAGCATTTAAATAGTCTTGCGTCCAGCATTCATAGTACTACCAGCATGCGATAGCCTGAATTTAAGATTTTATTTTAAGAAAACTACCTGCATTATCGACATGAAGGTTGAGGTATTCAAAAGATGAACACTTATAGATTAGCTGGTAAAAAGCCCCCTAAAAGAATGCACTATAATAACTCCATTGTAAGATGGCAAAGCCAGCTCAAGTGTACAATTTATTATGTTGATGTCGGCACTTTTATAACGAAACGAGTCACATATTCCCTTACATTCAGATTGAATATATCTCTCATTCAGTTACGTGTTCATAATTCCTACGCAATGAATGTGCCGAGACCCAGTGATTGTACACCATGGCCGCGTTTGAAGAAACATGCTTTCTTGAGATACCTGGCACAGATGAACAAATGACAGAAGTACTAAATGATTCTTTCACTTGACAAAATTTCAGATTTTTTCCTAAAAAATTTAATTGATATGAATATGTTCAACACAAATAACAAAATACAGGAAAACAAACATATAAAATACGATACTTTAAACATAGCAATGGCACTGTTCATTTAAATGACAATATATTGCTTCTTTAGAAAAATGACACTACTTGTCAAAATTTATATTATATAGTAGCTACAAAAAATAACAATTAGTTTATTTCTATTCAAACTTTAACGTAAATATAATGCAAATACTGTAGAAAAAATCCCAAATGTCAATATAAACCAGCAATGGCTTACATAAATTTATTTTTAATAAAGCAATGATAAGCCAAAAATTAATGATATATTAATGAAATATTTTATATAGGCCAAGTGAAATTCTTGAATTTCTCCGTAGAAGAATAAAACATTTTGCAAAAAATTAATGATATATTAATGAAATATTTTATATAGGCCAAGTGAAATTCTTGAATTTCTCCGTAGAAGAATAAAACATTTTGCATGCGACTTGTCCCAAAGACTGAAAAATAATACCATCATCAGCAGTTAAAAATGCATATTATACAAATCCACTTCATTCCAGACAAAGAGCAAGCAAATCAGATTTATCCTCAATAACAGTATTTATTAGTATTTTCTAGAAAAATTCAGTCATAAAAAAATTAATTGTGCTATCATACTCACAATTTATAACTAGAACTACTGCAATATAAAACGTTCTAATCATCTTCCATAAATGGAAAATCGGAAAACTGATTTATTCAGTAATATTAGTAGTAATAATTTCCCCCCATATTCTCTAACAAGAAAATATGAATCTCTGAATTGGATAGAGACAATTTTCTGTTACTGTATCATTAACCATTGATAATTAATACTACAAGATAATTAAAATGCAAATCAGTTACTTACTATCTGATTTCTTATAATACTTTTGACCAAAACACAAGATGATGAAAATTAGGAATGTCAGTAATTATATCATCAACATTTTATATTCTGAAAAATAAACTGACATTTATACTAAACTCTCAAAACACCTTGGTTCAGTTATGCTATTTACTAAAATCTAGTTCTTAATAAAATGTCACATGAATCTAAAACTGCAAGCACATAAAGTACTATGTTTTTCGACCACATAAAACACCCAATTCCACACAAGCATCCATTTAAAGGGCCCACACAGAAGTATCAGACAAGTAATAATTCAGGTAATACATACCTTGGCAATCAAAGAATTCATCTTCACTACCAGAATCTGAATCTCTGATGATGCTCTCCATTCTCCAATTAGCCATCTGGAGATCAAAGCTTTTAGAAGAGGTAGAGCTGGGTGAGTTAAGAGCAGCTCTTGAATTACTCCGAGACCACAGTTTTCTCCGATTATCAGTTTCTCTGTCAATCCCACTCTCTCGGTCGTCTGGATGCCTGATTTAAAAAAGATGGTTTAGTTTATATTAACACTACCTTGAACTACTCTTCATTTAATTCCATATTTTTTTGCACAAAACATGTGATTTACCTCCATCTGTCATTTACTGATTGAATCTATTCCTTCAACTATCAAGAGAGTGACAATCATTTGAAGAAAATAAGGGTACTGAAACTGAGTTTCTACTACTTGTAGTTCTGTGAACTATAGACCTCACATTAAAATAATAATAATAATAATAATAATAATAATAATAATAATAATAATAATAATAATAATAATACATTTAAAAACAAATAATTTAAGAGATGGTCTTAATCTTGAAATAGAATTAAAAAAAAAAAAAAATGAAAATCCTTATGACTTCAAGGAACTTTCATGCAGAGTTGGAAGAAAATCAAACAACACGTCTGGTTGTGACTGCTTAACAAAAAAATTTACAGACAGATAAATGCTGATAAGCAATTATAGTTATGTCAAAAATTTATTGGAACTAAGTTGTATAAATATTACACTCAATAGTGGAAGTAGTATTCAATTTTTTTATAGCACAAACATTTTGGCTAGAATAATTGAAAGAATATTAAATTGTATTGGAAGTTAAGACAGTGAAGTTATATAATATAATAATTAAATAATGAGTTGAATTTAACAAAAACCTTCACTTTTGGTATAGTTTACCTGTAATAGTTTCAGAGCCTTCGCAACTGTTTTCAACAGCTATAGTTCAACTTGAAGTATAGCTGTTGAACATGGTAGCGAAGGCACCGAAACTAGTAGAGTTAAACTATACCAAAAGTGAAGGTTTATGTTAAATTCAACTCATTATATAATTATTATGTAATTGAAAGAAGTTGAACACTACATGAAATGGAACCATCGTCTTGAAACAGAATAAAAAATTTAAAAAACCTTATACATATGTCATTTTTAAATGATTTTTTCAAGAAACATTCACATTTTCTTCCATCATATTGGGAGAAAATAGAACAAACCGTTTGGATATAGCTGCATAACACACAAAAATACAGAAGAAGATATGAAATTTCGAACGGTGAGCTAAAGCAAGACCTTGTTTTGCTTGTCAAATAAGTTATTTTAAGTAAGACATAGCCATACTTTCAGGTACTTATTTACTCTGATCAATTATTTAGTTAATTTCCATTTTACTTTTATTGTAAATTATAATACCCATAATACTTTCAATATTCACATGCACTGTAATGAGATGGTTAGGTACCTCATTAATTCTGCTGGAATTTGGTCAATGCCTGGAGATTTGTGCGTTTTTAGTTTACCTATAGCTGATTCTACTTCTACTAGTTGGTTCTGCAACCATCAGCTCTGCTGTGAATATTTCACTTTCTACACTTTGGAAATCTCCATGTACATTTAATAATTCATTAAAGAAATTTTTCCACCGATTCAAAATACTGTTCGAAGCTGTGAATATAGTGTCATCATCGTCCTAAATTATGATTATTCTAGGTTGAAAACCTTTCTTGAACTCGTTTATTCCCTTGTAGAGATCCCTAACATTTTTGACTTTGCTATTTTCCTCTAATTCATTTACTTTGTCTTTGAAATAGTTTCTTTTCTTTGTTCTAATTGTTCTAGAGGTTTCTTGTTTAGCATTATTGAGATTTTCAACACTAGTGTCATTCGGATTCTGCAACCACTGTAGTTTTGCCTGTTTTCTTGCATTTACTTCTTTCATGCACTCATCATCGAACCATGGTTTATTTGGTTTCAGTTCAAGCGGACCTAGTTTTTCTTTTGCGGCTACTTTAATATTGCCTTTAATGCATTCCCAGATTTTATCGATATTAATATCATCCCTACATTCTTGTTCTGTCGTAATTTCTAGAACTGCAAATCTTTTTGAAATCTCGACTTGGTAAGCATTCCTACTTTGGTCTACACCTAGCTTTTTCAGAATGAATCTCTCTATATCGAAATTTTACCTAGTTCCTTTGTTTAATAAAAGTTTTTCCTGATCAGCTGTGACTACCAGATAGTGATCTGATTTGCAGTCAGCACCCTTAACAATTCAAATGTCGATTATACTAGACTGCCTCCTTGCATCTCTCAGCACATGGTCAATTTGATTATGTGTCTTTCCATCTGGCGAGGTCCATGTTTATTTATGAATATCACAATGTGGGAATTTTGTACTCTTTACAATTAAATTTTTAGCGGTGGCAAAATTCACTAGTTTAACCCCATTGTCATTGCTTTGCAAGTGGAGTCTTTTGTTCCCAATCGTGGGCTTGAAAGTATACTCCCTTCCTACTTTCTCATTGAAATCTCCTAGCACAATTTTCATGTGATATGCCGGGAATTGATCAAATGTTCGTTCTATTTCCTCATAAAAACTGTCCTTGTCATCATCTTGTTTATCCTCTGTTGGTGCATGGACATTCATAACTATGATGTCACACCACCGTCCTCTTAGAATCACGTAAGAAAGCGTATCATTAATAAACTCTACTTTCTTAATGGCTGAATTAATTCTCCTATGTATGAAGAACCCAGTCCCTAATTGATGGTTATCATTCAATTTCCCATAGAAAAAGGTATACGTGTCTGTCTGTATTGAACCTTCACCCTACCTGTAATGCTATACTTGGATTCAGGGTAGGAACATAGTGTAGGAGATGTACCTGCAACTCAACATTGCAATACACAACCACTGTCTCACTCACTCCCTTTCATTCTGTAGACAAGGGATGTGGAGAGCCAGCAACCTGCCTAAGAACAAGTTGCCGGCTCTCCCCATTCCTTGTCTACAGAATGAAAGGGAGTGAGTGAGACAGTGGTTGTGTATTGCAACGTTGAGTTGCAGGTACATCTCCTACACTATGTTCCTACCCTGAATCCAAGTATACTACATCTAACCTGAATTTCTCTAATTCTCTAGTTACCGATTTAAGCGCCCCAGGCCTATATAAGCTCCTAACATTCCATGTTCCCAATCCCACATGTTCCATGTGATTTTTAGACTCCCTCAGTGAAGTCCCTACCCGGAGATCCGAACGAGGGACTATTTTACCTCCAGAAAATGTTACACTGATAGGATCCATAAATCAGGCAGCGTTACTTAACAATATTTTACTGTGAGAGGTTGTTAACCTCATGCCAAACCCACAAGCTGGAGGACCACCTTATGTCGTCTGTCCACAACTGCTTATTCAACATACTCGCAGCTACCCTCCATATCTGGAGGCCGTATCTATCCGCAATCTGAGGATGTGCTATGCCGTGGTGACATGCACTTATAATTGTACAAATTTTGATAGAAGATCTTGCTGTTTGTCAAGATCCTTCTTCTTATTATCAAGAGGAGGGATTGCAGTGTTTTTTTTTGTCATACAGTGAGCTGAAACTACATCCAGATGGTGTATTATTCCTCTAAATAGAAGTGGACTTGGTGTGCTTTTAAAAGCATATAAATTCCCCAATAATTGATCTAGGAAATGTTCTATACCTATGGGATGGCTAAAAAAAAGTACATACGGACGTGTAACTATCGCATTTTCATAAAAAAATGGACACAGTGTCCTATACCTCTCGGGTACAGAAATGTGCTACACTCAGAACATCCCGGATGAGCTGTTAAAATATTAGCAATGTACTGATATTGATCTTAAGAATAATGAAGATTAAAGTGAATATGTGTGGTCAGTCTGCACATATGATTGCAAAATCAATACCTACACGGTAATAGAGCACCTGAGTGTAAAGAAGCTTTTATTCATGGGTCACTTCACTGGTTATTAAAAATAGAAACTTATATCTCTTTACTAGGTAACAAAAGCTATACGGCAAAGCTTTCCAGGTGACCTGTTTAATGGGTGTAACAAAATAAACTGGTGGCATCTACTGAATGGATTTTCTGAAAGCTTCACGAAAATTAGAATGGTAGATATTGCTTTTAGATCTTTGAGTTCTTTGTACATAAATATCTATGCTACTGTGGATGACAAGAAAGGAAAGTAAACGTAGTGTACATTCAAATCAATAACCTATTGATATAAGATAAAATCTAGTGGCTTCTGTGTGTGTGTCTGTCACTCTTTTACACAGAAACTATTCAACTGATAGAGCTAACATTTTATACTGACCATTATTCATTAAACCGACCTTTACTTATGGGCATTGACAAATCCATTGTTGCTTAAAACAAAATAGTAAGATAAAATAACAAATAAAATAACTAAAATAAAATAAAATATCCTACCATAGATGCACATTGCATTTGCTAACAAACTCTTTTTTTTTATGATTTCAAGTTTTAAAATTGGGGTGCGCATTAGATTCGATGGCACATTTGATTTGAGTAAATACGGTATATTTATTGTGACTATTATGCAAATACACATAGAATGAAGCATATAATGCATAATTAAAACCACAAAAATGAATAAAACACATCGGTATTTGTGTCATTATAAGAGAGATAGTCCATTATATTATATATAATGCAGTCAAACCTCTGTATAAAGAAAAAATAATATAACGATAAACCCGCTAGGCCTATAGCAATGTTTTTTTTTGGTCCCAGCGAATTTCCTATTTTAATAATGTTAAATGTAACTCACTATAACGATGAAGCTATGTAGAAACACCCTTTTATAACAATATTTGAAGGTTGAATTATTACTGCAAAACCAGTAGCTCAGCCCAGTATCAGATCAGTATCCTTCCCAGCCACCAATATTGTTTTCTGGATGCCTGATATCGGTTACATTTCTTAGAAATTCCACAAAAGAAAGGTTAGATAAGGGGTGAAAAATAGGATCACTGAGGCTAAAATCAACCCTTACGTGTAAAAACATACTTTGAGTTAGATTTTTATTTCAACGTGTACATAATGTGCAATTAAAACACCATAAGGAGCAACTGTTTCAGCTTTGCCTTAGCTATGTGTTGAGTTCGCTTGTCTTTCTCTTATCTCTTCCCACCAACTACGAGTTTGAAATTTCTGACACATGGCTAAGCTCAAAGCGTGCCATAATCCGTGACGTTAACAGTTTGATTAGTAATTTTTTTAGTGTGCGGATGTATAGTAGCTATGGTTACAATTCAACGGAAGTCAGTAAGTTGAGTAACAAAATTAGCATTCTACTTCTTTGCATGCCCATTCCACGAATTATCCTGTTGGCTTAGATTACACAGTTTTCTGCATGCAGTCTTCCTAATATGTAGTAAATGACAACCCCTAAATATGACAATAACCCTTATGTAACAATACAATCTGCTAGGGCCCACAAATATCGTTAAACGGAGATTTGACTGTATTATAAAAGAAAAAGCTGTCATCCATGAATAAGGCTGAACCTGGTTGCAGTATACTGTGCCTGTAGAGCCCAAGTGAAGAACCCCATTAGAGAAAACTGGAAATGACATTTGAAAATAACATTATATCTCAACTGTTTCCAAATTCTCAGATTGTATGGTAAAGTAAATGTTGTAAAAAATCTTACCTTAGAATGATTTCAGTCGGTGAGTCTTCAGGACTTACATCTCCTTCAGATCCATCTGTGTTGATAGGTGGAATTCCTTCGGACTTCTTAAGGACTGGTGGACTCGGCATTTCCTGCTCTGTTTTTTCAATACTTCCTAATGTAGCCTGCAGTGTTCTTGCTGCTGAAGAGTCCTGAGGTGTAGATACAGCTCCTGAATTACCACCATTTGGTGCATTATCCAGTTCATCGCCAGATTCTCCTCCTTCATTTTCAACACCCATTTTTCTTTTTAGAGCCTCCTGAGTTTGTCTTTCAATGTGACGGATGTCGTCCATGGTCAAACCATGCCATTCATCTTGCCATGCCCATGCTTGTCTGTGAGCTCGAAGCATTGTCTTTCTCAGTGCTATTGGAGAACATAAAATGGTTTTTAAATTGCATGAATCAAGACAAATTTGTACTATGCTGTAAAATAACCAGGAAGATTTATTATGAGTGAACTGGTCTTACTGTGTGCAATACATCATCCTAATACCCTATTGCTCAATACATTTGAATTTTCTAACTATATAGTACATTATTTTAAAATTTATTTCTTATTTGAAAACATTTTTGCTGACACTCACTACCAGTTTGGTAATTTGAAATTATCTTGATGGACTGCATGGGCGTCGACATGGGGGGGCAAGGGGGGGCAACTGCCCCCCTCTGGATTGCCTTATGGATTCATTTATTTGTGGTACTCTTTGTCAACCTACAGTTGTAGCATGGAGAATAAAAAAAAAAAGAATTACTTTATAATGAGTTTAGCAAGTATTAACTAATTATAACTATAATATGTATTTATAATAATATCTCACCAAGGCCATTGCTCAAAAGAGCGTATTCTGTTAACTTAAAAAACTTTGTAGCCTCGTCGAATTCAGTTTGGGTTCAAAATAATGATCCGGTTAACTAAGTGAATATTAATGTGTTTAGCCTAATCATTTGAAATTGAGGTCCGAAATTAATTTTGCCCCCCCCCCTTAATAAAATTCCTGGCGACGCTGCTGATGGACTGCTTTTAACTGATGCTTCATGGCTAACAAGGTGTTTTAGAAAGTTTGAATGTATAGTGTAAGCGATTAGAATAGTAATTGTTAATTTTAAGATGTTAATGTTGTCATGTATGGTGTGGGTATATTTCATATTATTTGAGTGCATTGAGGGTCTGATTTTTGGGGCTAGACTATTCCATTCATATGATGCATATTTGGTACTTGACCAGTAATGTTTAGCAATGCCTCGGACATTGACCAATCAAGGTCGTTTGTCTTATAATATGCTTACTAGGAACACAAGGATGTGATTTTATTTGATAAAACGTCAGCTCATTATTGGAAATGTAAGGTATCAATATGCAGTGATTAATATGTCACATATTGCCAGTGAAAAGAATAAAACGCATTATTTTACACAGCATAACTTTTTGGAAATTGAAATAATTTAAATGTGCATTGAATAAAACCACAATTTTGATTCATGCCAGTTTGTGTGCATTTATTCCATTCTGATGTTAAGTTACCTGATTTAGGTTAACTATTTCTGATATGCATTATTGGCAGCAATCATCTGATTCATCAATCTTTCATTTATTTAGTACTAGCTTAAAAGACCCGGCGTCGCCCGGGTTGTGTATTTTGTAATTGGAAATTAACTTATGAAGGATTTTCAATTTTAAATTCTAGGTCCTTATATAGGCATTTATAATTTGAAATAGGAAGAACGACTTATTACACTCAAACTATTCCCTCAGAAAACGCTTGATATAGTTTTTTATGGCTCATAGAGGATCTAGAATTTTGCATCCCATCGCTTGTACAGTGCACAGCAAGCCTGGTAGAGGTTTAAATAAGAAGAAACAGAAATTCCTGTAACATAAAATTGTAATATCGAGGCGGGAAATTTCCCACTCTTATGTTACCATAAAGCCGTTTTGGGGATGAAATTAAACAGAAAGCATTATCACTTTCATACTTTTCTCTCCAAAAACCTGCGATATAATATAATAATATACACATTACCATACCTCGTTTTGTTTTCTCTATGTCCAGGGTAGAGAAAGTTATGTGATTCCATTATTTTAGTGGATTTCATTCTGTAATATTTATTTATAACATGAATTATTTTGATAACTTCTCTTATTTGTCAAAAGTGCATTTCATTTGTTTTTTTCCAAGCCCATCATATACCATTTGGCAACAATATATTCTGTGATTTGGAATTGATAATTCTATGTAAAAAGGGATTAAGTATTTTCAAAAACATTTAATTTTTGGCATTTAGAATCAGAATTTTTCAAAATCCTTTCTTAGTGAGCACCTACATTATGAAACGAAGGTACTGTCAAAATTCCAAGTCTCTACCTGTTATAGTTTAGGCTGTACGTTGATTCCTGTCATTCAGTCAATCAGTCAGTCAGTCATTCATTCAGTCAGTCAGGACAAAGCCTTTTATATATATAGAGATTAATAGTACATAGTCTGTGCCATGTATATCAGAAGCATGTGAATATGACCTATTAACTCCATCTGGCACATTGTTATAGTTATCAGTTTACCTGACTTTATTTCATTAGGAAGACCATAGGCCTATATATATATATCACAAATTTTTTTTTTTGAACGGGCGGTGGCTTCGTACTTAAGGAAGCATGAAACATAAAGATATGAAAGAATTTTTCGAAATCATGACATGGCATCGAATGCAATAGGTAGATTTTTCTTCGAAATCTACCTAAAAAGTTGAATATGACAGCGTAAAAGAAATTCTGTGTTACCATTCAACACAGAAAATATAGACATAATACTGAATAATTGAAAACTAGTGATAGGTTAAGAAACAGATATGACTAAGAAACAGAGAATTCTGAAATTGACTTACTCTTTCAAGTTTAGAGGTAGAAGGTAAATATGTCAGGTTGAAGAGGAAAGAATGGAAAGCAAAAGAGCAAATAAGATATAGTAATATGAATTAGAAATAAAAGGATATATAAAAACGAGAAAGTAGAACACAATTACACAAATATAACAGTAATCGACCTTGTTGGTTCCCACCTCTAAATCCAGCTAAGGTCGATGAACCTTTCAGGACGTAAAAATCCAAGGCATTATGTCTTCTCGGAGGGACTATAAAGCCATGGATTTGTGTTATAGAAATATGTCATGTTAAAAGAAAATCCAAGTTGAAGTAAGAACCAATAAAAAAAATTTATTGGACCTTTCACATTCTAGAGGGCTGTCAAGTCGATGCGCCTACCACCTGGGCCCTGTTTCATAGAACTTTCACACTCATATTATTAGTAGATACATAATAATATTAGTTATGAGTTCATGGCCCTAAATTATTAGTAATATATTATTAGTGAACTGTTTTATAGATTGAAAGCATAATAAAATTTACTCACAATATGAGGTGTTTTCTATAAGTGTATTTGGACTGATATATTATTCTCAAATCCATGTTATACAGATTTTGTGACCCTAAAATTGTTTAACAATGGATCACAATGATTCAGTAACTGTTTAAGAAAAAGTCTACATTTGTCATCAAAGGTTTTGGAATTTGAGGTTAGAATTTAGTACCGGTACATAAGCTTACCACTATTCTAAATAAGTGCTTGATAGATTTATTGATTTCTCTTAGATAGTTACGTTTTAATTCACAAAAACAGTCCATAAAAAAACATATAATGTTCAGACATTGTGAATATGTGAATAATGACATTTTTACATATTTTATTAATTTTTATGTAGGTACTTTGAAGTAATACTAAAACAAGAAACAAATCCCAAACAAGAATCCAAATTTAACCACCAATTCAATCAGCTGACTAACAAAATTAGTGAACAGATTTTATGTGTAGTGTAGGCCTATGTATCTCTATGAAACAAGAGTTTGTTAACTAATAAATATTATTATTTATTCCATTAATATTAACTATTATTTTTAGCAAGTTCTATGAAACTTTGCCCTCTACAGGAAAACAAGTGTAACCAAATATTTTATCCTCTATAATGAAACCTCCCTGAAAGTCCCCAATACATCGAGTATGGGTTCACTGATTGAATATAATAATGTAACTTTATAATAACTTATTCTTGCTCTTCTAGATGGTATTATTCTAAAACAAAATACCCACCAAGTTTTAGCTTGCAACAGATTATGTGAGACTGCAATTAGGAAAGAATTGTAATGCTACATAGAATGGATTACTTAAATAATAAGCTGATTATTTTTCTTAAAAACAAACAAACACTGACAAATAACTTACATAAATGGAAAGTGCTTGGCACAACATACAACTACTAACTCACCTTGTTTACAACAGTTGCTGGTAATAGTTGCCTTTGGCCTCCAACATGTTTATTTTTAAATACATTTTGTAATTTGGTAGTTGTGAAAATAATGAACAAAACCATAATAAAGCCAGTAGTAATATATGGTTCAGAAACCTGGTCATTATCAAAAAAAGATGAAAGCCTCCTCAATACATGGGAAAGGAAGGTCCTCAGAAGGATATTTGGTGCAGTATGCATTAATGGCGAATGGAGAATAAGAACAAATAGGGAATTGCAAGAACTTTACAAAGGTCCAACAATAGTAGCGGACATTAAGGCTCGCAGATTGAGATGGTTAGGACATGTGGAAAGGATGGGTGATCACAGAATCCAGAAGAAAATATTAAATACTAAACCAGAAAGAGGTCGATTGGTCGGACGCCCGAGACACAGATGGATGGACAATGTACAGCAGGATCTGTGCAGTTTGGGGATCCGGAACTGGAGGCAGTTGGCAACGTTGAGGCAAGAATGGCGGAAGCAAGTAGTCGATAAGGCCCTGGTTCTCCATGGACCGTAGCGCCGGAAATGATGATGATGAAAATAATGAACACAAATATGTTGTAACTTTACTTTGTCCCTCCAGAGTGGATGCAATTGAATTAAAGTAATTAGTCCTTCAGTTTTTCTAGCAAAAAATATCACCTTAATGAGAATATTATAGGAGAATAATTCCTCCGGCACTGGGACTTGAACCCAGGACCTTTGGCTATTCGCACCAATGCTCCACCAACTGAGCTAAGCCGGAGTTCAATTCACAGCACCAGATGGAATCTCTCTGCTATGACTGATTGCCCTCATGGTCTACCTCACAGACAGACAAGTTATGTCATAAGCAGTACTGTGAGGCACACTAATTAGTGATTTTTGTGACCGGGCTCCCACTGTTATTGTACAGTTAACATTCAAGATAGATATATAAGCATTCATGAACCACAGATTATTGTCTGTTGGACATTACACGAGAATATTATTACACTAACACTACCATCAGTCACTTGCTTATGCTGTATTTGAGTTGATATTTCTCATTTATTGTGCCAGTTTTCATGTTAGTCGGATATGTATTATGGGTTACAGACAAAAAAAAAAGTGCCAGTAACAATAATAACAAACTGGCATATTACTTTTCATTCTTAAAACATGCTTCACCTCATGTGGAAAACATGCCTGATGGAAGAGGTGATCTAAACTAAAGTAACCAGACGTCCAAATTGGCAGGATACTTCCGTTATGTGTAGTCAAGTCCCTTTGTCCCTCTGCCCCTTATTTTAGAAATTAAATCAAATTCCTGGTCATTTCAGGTTTTAACATATAATTTATTTTTCTAGCAATGTCAGTCACAAAATCATTTCAGTTGCTTCTAAACTCATACCATAACACGCCACATTACGAAATGTGTTCTCATGCCTACTTGATGATGTACTGTCAAGATCGAAAGCTTAAATAATAGTTGCACTGAAGCTAGTATTATTGGGCTGGATTTTCTATAAAAAAAAAATGTTATTCGTTGGGTAACGTTATTGTCCAGCGCTTCACATCCAAACTGTTATCTTATGAAAATATTTCTAGGATTGTGGAATTTTTGTTATGTCTTCTTGAAACAAATACAATGGTCGAGCACGTGTTTTCTTTGATGAAGCAGACATGGACAGCTGAGAATCAAATATTGATGGTGAGAGTTAATTTGGAATACAGTTGTTTAGAATCATATGACTTCTCAAAGGGAAGCAAACATTTCCTGAATGAAATTAATTCACCACAGATGTAAGGGACATTAAGAACTGTGTTAAAAACTATGTGTAATTACTGACGTAAGCATTGTGCCATGTGTAGTAACTGTTAAGTGTATACTATACAGTAACTATGAATGTGTCTAGATTTTACGTTATGTTTATGTTACATTAACATCTGGTGTCTTTTATTCAGTAAGATTTAATAGTGTAGGACAATTCATTGGCTGGCAGGAAAAGGCATTTATGTAAAAAGAAATGATGATTTTTAGTTTTTTATACTAGATTGAAGCACATTTCAGTGTAATCAGCACTTTTAAATTCATTCTAGTTTGGATAATATTGCTATGGGAAAAATTATTCTTGTACCATTATCCAGTTAAGAGGAAACTAAAAAAAGTTTCTCCTAAAAAATTGAATTTTTTTACTTATGTGCCTTTTCTGGTTGGCCAAAGAATTATTACTGTGCACTGCTGCATTATGGGTGGAGAGAAGGTCTTCAATTCATCTCAGCTTCGACTCACAGAAATATGGTCACCTTATCGAAACCAAATATTAATCTGTAGATTATAGGATGTGTATGTGTTAAAAGACAGAAATAGACTCTATTAACAGATGATGCCAAAAATACTTGATATATTTTCAACTGCATTCTGTATTCAGTTGGATCGTGATCTTCCTATATCCCAGGGGATAAAATCAGATTTTGTCGAGCATAATGATTGCATTACCTTACTGACCTAGGTCTTGATTAATTCTCATCTAATTCTGGATTCAGATGATCTATGGCAAGGCACTGGAATTTTCATATGATTTTAAAAAGAAGAAAGCTTTGCTTTGAGATGGAGCAATTTTCACCAGAAACTTATTTACTTATTTTCAATAAGACAAATATACTTGATCGTAATTTTTTACATTAGTCCATACATAATATACATCATCATAAACAATATAACAGTCTAATAATAAAAAAACATAAGGGAATATGTGACAAGATTTGGCAATATTATTGACACTGCTACTCCGAAAAGCTTGCATGATACTGTAAATAATAAATAAATAAGTATTCTTGTAATTTCTCAATTACGTAACCACTGTTATTTGTCAAATAAATTAAATGAAAGTAAGCAAATTTTAAATATAAAACCAACTTTTTAAACGGTTGACATTAAGATAGTACAATAGCAAGTTTAACGGAAATATTTAAACATACCAAAGCATACAACATAGTAATATTAAAATAGTAATTTGTGTATTGTACCTTTGTTAATTTACTGAATTAGTAATTAAAGATACTATTTTAATCTTTGTTTAGTTGGAGGCCTGTATTTTTAGGAAGAGATTACAAATACAAAAAAGTTTTAAGAACAGATAGCAAAAGTACTTACCCACATCATGAATGAATTTCTCCAATTTCGTTTGCATTCCCCAATATCGAAATTCCACCCTGCACAGCTTATAAGCACACATTATGGACTTTCCATTTGAAAGTGGCATTTGTTTACCCTGGAATTAACAAAACAATTAACTCTGTTGCAAATTACAGATTTATTTAAAATATTGCTCTAGTTAAAGAAACATTCTGGGCAGCAAAGTTTTGTCCTATGACCATCTGCTTTTCAGAAATTGGTAAGACTATTAATTATCAGACATTCTGTTGTGGGAACTTGCAGCTATTAAAGCACATTTATATTAACACTTCTCATCTAAGGAATCTCAATTTTGGAGAACATTAATGACCTTAATGATATTTAAATTGGGATCAATAATGTTGATTTTTACCTTACATTCATTCCAATAATCATCTAACCATGTTTCTGACAAAGGTCCTCTACCAGTTTTCTGGGAAACATAGATTTTAGGATCTTCTTCACGGACATAATCAGTACCATAAAGCTGATCTTTCACAACATCAATCAGATCTGCAAAATTATAAATCAAGTACAGTAATAAACATTTTATTAATTCCACCTACAGGAACAAGTTATCATACAGTAAAAGCCCTACTTAGTACTGTCCCCTTGTTCGTGGATTTGGATTTACTGCAGTGTAAATCATGTCTGCCAAAAGAAAGAAAAAAAAATCCCTTTAGGCAGGCCTACAGGCGGAGGTAGATTTCGAAGTGCTTTTGGTTTAATTTATTGTCGCTGCATAGCACTCTTCTTCTTTAGCCTTGGCATGGTAAACCTGCAGTAATAAGAACTGAATTCGGTAAAGAGGAAGAGCCTACAATCATTTGTTTTGACAACAAGAATAGGATATAATATTCTGGGAGGCCGTGCACAAGATCAGCAATGAATAAAATTAGCAAAGCCGCTAAACAAGACAAAATTATGATATTATAATAATTCTTTTAAGTGTTATTATTTTCAAACATTAAAATCTCGCGTCATATGAGAGCTATCAAGAAACTATTTATTAATTTGTAGAGTACTCATCAAGAGCTTTTCAACGATACCCCACAAGACGTAGTTTCAAAAGTTTCGAATTTTCATCCCCCACCCCCACCCCCACCCTCACTCGAACCCCCGAATCGTTGGTGTCACTGTGAACTCCATAGGGAGTACTCTAATTTATTCAAACAAAGTTTCCCTCTATACTTCATAGGGGCCGAGATAAAAATGTTTTAAAATTTCAACCCCCTCCCCCGACCACCCCCTTGGGCCAATTTTGCTCATTAACGAACTTGTCCGAACTATTGGGCCTAGAAATAACATATTAAAATTTGGTTCAAATATCTTCAAAATTACGGCCGCTAGCGTGTAAAGATATATATAAATATATATATATATATAAAAAAATATATATATATATAAATATCACAATTTTTTTTTTTTGAACGGGCGGTGGTTTCGTACTTAGGGGAGCATGAAACGTAAAGATATGAAAGAATTTTTCGAAAATCATAAAGTGGTATCCATTGCAATAGGTAGATTTTCTTCGAAATCTACCTAAAAAGTGAAAATGTAAATATTATTAAAGATTTTTTCACAGACCTGCATAACATGTTTCTGCAGTATGAATACCTACTGTATTGGGTTTGCATTGTCAGTAAGTGCAAACATTAACAACAAGGGATGGGCTTGATGACCGGATTCCCTAGATTTCACAAAAGTAACGAGACTTAGTATCCTAGCTTTATCCAGCTCTACCAACCATAAGTGTATAAAGATTTATTTATACCTGTAAATATAGTGGCGAGGTTGTTTTTTGATATTGCCATGCCCCCCCCCCCCCAAAGCATCTTCTGTAACTGACAAACTGAATATCAATGATCATATTAACATGGTGAATCAAAAGAGAGTTTGTCTCATGAATGCAGCATCCCAGAAGGAACAATACGTGGTTGGATTAAAGGAAAGATTCACCTTCAAAGATTTGTGGATAGGATTGAAAGTGTAGTGGGGCTACAAAGAAAAGGAACTAGATTTCCTGCTACACATTAATGTTTTATTATAACCTTTCAACATATCACGGTCAAGTTATAATGCAGGGACGAGGTATGGGCCAATGTATGGGGCTTCTACTGTATTTATATTCAGGCAAATGATATCTTTTTGTGAACACTAGAAGCAAAACTGATATTATGCAAAGCAGTCATAGTAATTTATAGTATACTAGCATGTGCCCGCGGCTTCGCCCGCGATAATTATTTTAAAAATTAAAAATTAAGAGCATAATAGTTAAATCATTATATTTATTAACACCTAAATCACGTGAATTACATACCACGATTAGATAGCGTCGCCTGGTAAAAGCGACCTCAGATTCGAAGTCCTTGGCCCAGAAAACCCCTGTATAGTGAGTTTCGTCCAAATCGAACAACGTTTGACCATATTTAGGCCTATATTGAATATCCCTCTTCCGTCTATGTTGAAAATTGCATACGTCTGCGGGCCTTGATATTCTAAACACATGAATCGTCCAGGATGGACTTACAAAATCAAGCGATCGCCCGCGATAATTATTTCAAAAATTAAACATTAAGAGCATAATAGTTAAATCATTATATTTATTAACATCTAAATCACGTGAATTACATACCACGATTAGATAGCGTCGCCTGGTAAAAGCGACCTCAGATTCGAGGTCCTTGGCCCAGAAAACCCCTGTATAGTGAGTTTCGTCCAAATCGAACCACGTTTGACCATATTTAGGCCTATACTGAATATCCCTCGTCCGTCTATGTTGAAAATTTCATAAGTCTGTGGGCCTTGATATTCTAAACAAATGAATGGACATACAAAATTAAGTGATCGCCCGCGATAATTATTTAAAAAATTAAAAATTAAGAGCATAATAGTTAAATCATTATATTTATTAACACCTAAATCACGTGGACTACATACCACGATTAGATAGCGTCGCCTGGTAAAAGCGACCTCAGATTCGAGGTCCTTGGCCCAGAAAACTCCTGTGTAGTGAGTTTCGTCCAAATCGAACAACGTTTGACCATATTTAGGCCTACATTGATTATCCCACTTATAATAATAATAATACTATATAATAACCCTCTTCGGTGTAGGTTGAACATTTCATATGTCTGCGTGCCTAGACATTAAAAACAAATGAATCCACCAGCGTGAGCTACAACATTCAAGCGATCGCGACGGTTTCATGTCCAAGGTATGACAAAAATAGCCAAAGCCTACTATAATTGATTTGACATTGAAATATAGGTACTGAAAACTGATGCTTCGAAAATGCAAAAAATACACGTTTTCTGCCCGTTTTTCACTCATAACTCACGAACTAAAGCAAAAATTAAAATTCCGGCTTCGAGGTGCATTTCCCGACCCTTCAGTCCACCTATGATTAAAATTTCAGTTTTCTGCGTTCAGTAGATTTCGCTGGGTATCGCGGACAGACAGACAGACGGAGGAAGACAGACACTTCCTTTTATTAATATAGATTGCAGTATATAGTGTAAACTACTATTAATGCTGTTGCAGCAGTATATGAATATTGCAAAATACTCTAATGCCTGTCCACCCAGCTTAAGAATATTCTGTTTTGAAAACATTACATAGAAAAAGTTAACAACCTAATTGTTTAACCAAGTTTCATACTTCTATTAACATGAAGTTATTAGTTATTATTATTAAATCTCCAAGTACAAGAGTCCTATTTTACCTAGGTATGCTAGGGCTATAGTTACAGTATAAGTATGTTAAATTATGACATGCAGAAAATTTCAAAATGTGGCAATAAACAATAAAGAAAAGTGGATATAAACACAAAACGTTACAAAGATACTAAGTTCCTAATTAACTAAACATTTTACTGACTGACACCAATTTTCAAAATATGAGACATAATCAAAAGTTCTTTAAGGCTGATTTTAAGTAATGCAAATATTATCAAGAGAACAATAATCCATCATTAAGAAATTTATTGCAAATGTTCGTGGCATAACTATTTATTAAAAATATGTCAATTATATGACTCTTTTACTGTATAAATAAATATTATTAATTCTAATATTAACATTAATGCTGCCATTCCTTACCTGTAACTCTATTTCTGAGATCACTTCCAGAAAGGCCGAATACATTTTCTTGGTGCCCATTGTCTGCATAATAATAGGTTTCAATTTCAAGCGAGAATTTACCCACTAAAGGGCACGTGTAACGTGTTTTGGTGTAAGGATATGCATTCCAGGCCTCTTCTTCAACAGTAAGTGCAGACTTGGGGAGTAAACTTTTAAACCATCCTGTGATAAAGGAATATTATTAAACATCTTATCAGCTCAAGTTAGTTAAAATGCTTTCTTCACACAGCACTGAGTGGGGTATATAGAATTGTACTTAACATATGTGTGCACTAAGCCACCGATATTAGGAGTTTTCAATTAGGCTAATCTTTCTGAAGAAACCATGGCCCTGGATTAACTCAGCCTATACCAGAAACGAGTACCTGTGGGTAAAGTGTGTTAAGGCTAAGAACCTTGCACCCTTCATGAGCCGTATCTCAAAATCTGAGATGCTCAATCTCCCAGAACCATAAGAGCTTCCTTAGCCCATATGAGGATCGATTCACCTTTTTCAGTTTTATTCCAATCATGATAAAATAAAGCACACGTCTTAGAAAACAGGCCCTTCCCCTCTTTATCGCTGTTCACAAAGCTTTTCTTTCTTCCTGAATCATTGAAAAGTCGCCGAAGAAAAGAAAGAATATTGGTCATACAAACCCTGCAGCCAAAAGACTGGCTGTATGAGGTCTAGACTTAAAAAATCCGAAGTACTCCATAAGTTTATTTTGAAGTATAAGCAAAATACAAAACCTGGGAGATGCCGGGTCTTTTAAGCTAGTATTATACACTATGGGACACAGCAATGCAATTATAAATAACAATATAAATTTACAGTTATAAGAAATGCATACTATAATCAAGATATTGAATTACAAAATATTCAACATATACGTGAATGAATTATTGTGAGGGTAAGTCAATAAGATCTGCACTATTTTTTTTAAATTTACTGCAACAATACAAAAGTTTCAATTACCACATTTTTCAACATAGTCCCCATGCACTTGATCCATCATTGCACAAGCTTCCTGATGACCTCAGAAAAATAAAATTTCAACTGAATAGCAAGCCACATGTGCACAGTTTCCTTCAGTTCTTGGTCTGTGGTAAATCGACAAGATGGAAATGTGATGGGATGAGATTGAAACTGTATGCTCTAACACCTCAAAACCCAGTTTTGCAATAGTTAGAGCAGTGTGGGAGGCAGTATGTGAGTGCACATTGTCATGCACCAACTTTATAATCCATTCATACATGCTTCGGTGTGGTAAAAACATTGCCCCATATTGTGTGGAAAGTCTGATGGATTTTGGCTCCTGGTTCACATTCAGATGACAAAAAAAGATCACTGAACGCTGTTCTTCTTTGGTGCAAATGTTGAGTGGTGCAGCCATGTTTATTGTGCAACAGCATAACACTCAGTGGAGTCATAACAGTCAAACATTCCACAAGCGGAGACAAATAAATAAAATGTCGACATGCACAAGCACAAAGCAGTACAGCCAATCTACAAAAGATTAAACAAAAGTGCAGATACTTATTGACTTACCCTCGTGTATTAATTTTGCTAACTTCAGAATTAGGTGATCCTCTCATCTTAGCCGGGACAAAGTGCACAATATTGCCAGAATTACAAACATGACTACATGGCGACTGAACTCAGCAGATGGTTGAGTAGTCTATGGATTATAAACGACCTGACATGCTGCGCCGATGTGTTATTTTGTATACGATAATACGATGGTAAATACAGGATGATGAATAAAATCAGTATTAGTAGGAGTTACCTTAAGAAATTATTACAAAGGCATTGGACTTCTTAGTGTAACAATGTTTTACAAAAGATGTGGAAGGGTAAAAAATCTGCAATAAGGTAAATAGTGACAGATAAATTTCTTGGTCAGTGATACATTACATTAGGTTAGGAACAGTTACATTAGCAGGAGTATACTGAATAGCATGGGGTTTGGTATATACTATACTGAATATCTTCCTGTGAAGGAGAATTTTACCTCTGTGACAATCGTTTCTCTCCCCCCCCCCCCCCCATGGCTCAGAGGGGCATACCTCGCTGACAGCTAGCTACCATATTCTAGAGTTCCATTGATTTACACAACTAAATTACAATTTATAAAAATACAAAAATATAATGGATGAAAATTATTTATTAATTCCATGTTAGAAGAACTAGTAATGTCAGGAATCTGGACTAGAAGAGAAAAGAGATGAAACAAAACCTGAAGCACTGATATACAATAAAAAATGTCATTCTATTGGAAACATGGAAACAGAAATACCAGTATTCAATACTTCTTATTTTGTGTTTTGTGATTCCAGTTGTTATATCAATCAACAATATTACCAACACTACTTCCCAGAAATAATAGCTCGAGGCTCCATAATTAATGCATGATGAAGAAAGAAAAAGTCATATTGATCTGAGTAAAAAGTAAAAACATTCCACAGAAACAAATGTAGATCCACCTTTTCAATTATTCAGAAGGGTGTGAACAAAACCCAGACACAGTGTTTCTGTAATCAATGAAAATCATTTATTCATTTGAGTTGGGATTGCAGCGTTCGTATGCAGGATCTAACACTCTAAACAATGCCAATGTTTTACAGGATGTTTTGTAAGAGCAAAAACTCCCTTTTCTACATTCTAGTTGAATTTAAATTAAAAATTTAATAGATGTATTTATTTATGTACTTCAGCACATACACATAATACACAACACTCCGAATGAACAAACTTGATGCTTAGGCAGTTCATTAATAATTATGTAAATTAATTTTTTTAAAGAATAAATTAGAAAAAGAAAATAGAAACAACATTGTGTGGAAGCATGAATGTATAATGAGATGAAATTATACAAGAAAAAAGACTGAAAGGTAGAAGTTGCATATTAATTAAAACTATTATACAAAATGTAAGCCACGGTGATGTAGAGGCAGCGTGCCCGAGATCCGAAGGTCACGGGACCAAACCTGGCCATAGTCGAAGGATTTTTTCAGGAAGTAAAAATCCTGGGCAGAGAGTCCTCCAGGAGGGACTTTAAGCTGGGGAGGGCCTGTGTCGTAGATTTACAGCACATTAAAGGACTCCAAGCTTAAATTAGAGTCTCTGGACAAAATTCCTTGGGCTGTCACATCCAGTTAGTTTCCAGTCCGGTTGGGGGGTTTGTGAGGCAATGTGGGCTTACCAGGTCTGTCCTCTCTCTCAGAAAATATGCTCCACCATAGGGGTTGCAGGAAAGAGTCAGTAAGTTGTTATACAAAATGTTTAGCCTTTTTCTTGAATTTATTGTTGCTTAAATTGAATCATTTTTAATACAAGAATTGAATTATCTTGTGCCAGAACTAGAGAAACAGAAATTCCGGTAACCTCACATTTTACTGCCTTCAGGGGACATTTTATTTCCACTTTCATGTTGCCATGTAACCATTTCAGGGCTAAAATCAAAAGAAAATCAATATCACTTTCACACATTCTTCCCCAAAAATCAAACAAAGCTGTATTACCTGGTAAGTGACTACCAACATGGTAAATTTTGTGCGTATATTGTCCTTGGCCACCAGGTCCATCATCATAAGGTTCATTTACTAAAATTTCTACACCACTACCAGCTCCTTTACTTTCTTCTCTACTTTTTTTCTGTAAAATAAATGATGCTTGTTACATAGATTTCTGGTTAGATTAACATTCCAACTGCAAAGTCATACCATGCGACCATGCCAGGACAACCCAACCATCTAAGTCAGTAAACACATTTTCTCATAACAGTATAAAACAGCTGTCAGTGTGTAAAATGTAGATTTTTAGATTTTGATGTCATCTATGAGTATTGGTTTCATTCTTGAACTACGTTCTCTGAATACAAAAAATATAAAGACAGCATTGCCAACCATAGTATTTTCAGTGTAAAAAGTGAGACTTACGTCGGGATTAAGGAGGTGCAAAATTCTTGCTCCCTAAAGTATCATTAGTTACTTTTCTTGAAAAAATAAAACAAATAAGTAAGGGCAACAGAAACATTCTGTTAGTGTGTGATAAACTTTGTTTCATGGTATCATGACGGTATTTAAAAGTGATGGATGATAAAGATAGAGGGATGAGAAAGAAAAAGTTCCTTATTTTTGGAGGTCAATTGCC
Source organism: Ectobius pallidus (assembly GCA_964059195.1). Classification (NCBI taxonomy): domain Eukaryota; kingdom Metazoa; phylum Arthropoda; class Insecta; order Blattodea; family Ectobiidae; genus Ectobius; species Ectobius pallidus. Next base: position 109,765,427 of record CAXKWD010000002.1, read on the forward strand.
ACAAATATATTTTTAAAATGTCTATTTCTATTTTAAGTTAAAGGTATAATATTTTTTGGAATATCCAGAAATTAATGCTTAAGCTGAATCCATTCAAATCAGATTTTTTATTTTTTTTAATACTTGTTGTTGGGTCTCTCTGGCAGGGCCACAAATAATATGTAAATACATACTTTCAAATCATAAGGTTTCTATATGCTAACTGTATCTTCTTTGAATTTTCCCTGTATGATAGGCCTTTAGGTTGTGCAGCCATCATTACGGCATTAGGGTCTAATAGGTCAGACAGGCCCCAAAACATCAGAGTTCCTCCAGATGACTATTGTATATGGTTAAAAGCCCAGGAAATGTTCTGTATTACAAGCACCAGGAATAATTCAAAACACATTTAACACTAAAGTGAACGACCCTAAGAAGATTATTTTCCACCAAGAAAAAAACACCTTTGAAATTTATACTTAGTAGTTTCTACATATTGGGCCTAAATAAATTTTTTCTTTAACATTATTTTATTTTTTACTATAAACCCTAACACTTACATATCATTGGACAACTCAATACACATATTATAACTGTTTTATGTGTAATTTATAGTTTATGGATACTTCATTAAAATTAATTTTGTGGGGATAATCTATTAATAAATAAGAATTTGCAATATTAAATATCATGTTTTTAATCTTTGTCAAGAGAAATAACATACAACTATTATATTCTTCAAATGAAATGTTTAAATAAAAATATATCAGAATGAATTATTGGTCTATGTACCCTTCTTGTGGTAAAGGCGGCAATTAATTTGTAAAAAAATGATAAAATTATAATCACTATAACTGTGAACTTACAGCTATCATATACAGTTGAGCAATCCGATACTCCTCAACTGTGAGGGGGAGAGGGATGTGATACTCCTTTATCAGCATGGTTCCTGTTTTTGGCTAGCAGCTCTCTTACTGCTTTGCCAATCTATCCAGGCTACCTCAGCTCAAATAAGGCCTCCAAGGCATTTCTGTAACAGAGAAATACCATAGTTCAGATACTAAGAGACTTGATTAATTTTCAGAACTAGTACACACTATCAACCATTTAACACTAAAACGATCAGAAGAATACAATGAAAATGTAACTTTAAAAAATTCTTATTGAACAAGTGAACTGAACTCTTTAAGAGCAAGAACAATGTCTTGTATTCTGAAATGTACAGCACAGTAGCAGCAAATGTAATATTCAGATCAAGCTTAGTTGTGGAAGATAAATATAAAATTATACGTAGGCTTCCAGTACTGTAGTTCTCTAGGGGTAGGAATAATTATTTTTTATGATTTAGTCGAGGATTTTTCAGCAGCGGAAAATTTCCTTCCTGTGTTCAGGACTGGGTGTTGTGTCTTTTCATTCCCATCTTGCAAGAGGCAATGGCAATCTCTGCGGTATCACCCTTGCCTGAAGCACCTCGGAAGAGTCGTGGTCATCATCCCACAACTTCGTCCCGGGTGGACGTGCCTAAGGTAGCACACTCATTATCATCAGTAATTTATAATCTGCCAACTGTCACTGAACTTGGGGTCCTAGTCAAGCCTTCAACTGAATTATCTCCAACACTTCCCAAATTTTAATTCAACCTATCCTAACTTTCCTGGAGCAAATTACGTCTAATCCGTATTACAATATGCTAGCCAAGGAAGTCTGTGAGTGCAGTTATACAGGGTGCGGCATTTAAAGTTTCCCATTTTCAAAACCGTGTAACACATTTATTTAACAAAGTAATAAGCTACATTGGACATTTTTAAATGGCTTACAGTCTTGGATTTGCAATTCTGGTCTTACTTTTTGAATATGATGTCCTTGAGAAGCCCTCCATTAACTTCAACACATTGCTGCAATCTCCCTCGTACACTGGCCATTACGCGATGTTGGTGTCTTGCGTAACATCTGCAATTTCCTGCAAATCCACGCATAATCCACGAGCGGCCACATCACAGTCCTAAGGTCGTGGTGTGGTGTACCATTGCAGCACAGGGTATTATTGGCCCTTATTTCTTTGAGAGCGATAATGGTGCTTCGGTTTCTGTCAACTCTGAACGTTACAATCACATGCTGCAAACTTTCTTCCTACCAGAATCGACTCATCGTAATTTGGATATTCAGAGATTGTGGTTTCAACAGGATGGTGTTGTAGCACATACTGCACATCTTTCAATGGACACCCTTCATGCTGCTTTCCCCGGCCGAATTCTTTCCAAATTCTTTCCCTCCAAATCTTCCGACCTTACTGCAGCAGATTATTTTTTTCTGTGGGACTATCTGAAGTCTAAGGTTTTCACTCATGCACTCCCTGACATTAACAGTCTTAACAATGCAATTCAGCAGGAAAGTTCAAATGTTACGCAAGACACCACACACCACATAAAGCCCAGTGCACGAGGGAGATTGCAGCAATGTGTTGAAGTTAATGGAGGGCATCTCAAGGACATCATATTCAAAAAGTAAGACCAGAATTGTAAATCCAAGACTGTAAGACATTTAAAAATGTGCAATGTAGTTTATTTCTTTGTTAAATAAATGTGTTACACGGTTTTGAAAATGGGAAACTTTAAATGCCGCACCCTGTAGTTAAAACCCCTTTACTGAAAATCTAGTAATCAAGCAGAGAATTCAATCTTTCTTAATTGTATCTCCTTATTAATAACAGTATTAAAGAAAGAAAGTGATAGATAGGAAGAGTGAGAAAGAGAAAGATGTAGAGAGAAATAGAAAAGAAATTATTGTGAAAAATTTACCGCGTGTTATGTTTCTTGTAGAAGAGCTAGTTGGTAATCTCATAGTGTCACTCAGTGATGAATTATGTGAGGAAAAGAAAACTGTATAAATAAATAAATATACAGTATATATATTCTTCATACTGTGGAGTGAGTTCACAGTGAACGAGCCTGGAATATATAATAATTAAACCACGGAGATTATTGTTCCGCGTTATCGGAATGTTTATGCGGCCGAAGTAAGTGAAGGATCAAACGACGACGTACTGTATTTAATTCCTGGACATTAAATTTAAAAGTATTTAGTGGGTTTATAATTCGTATTTTGAATAGAACTGTATATAGGAGGGAAACACCAATGATGGTTTTTCATATGCTTTAGGGCTAATTGAATCTAAAAAATCCCTTTAGGCAAGCCTACAGGCTGTGGTAGATTTCAAAGTGCTTTTGGTTTAATTTACTGTCGCTGAGTAGGACTCATCTTCTTTAGCTTGGCATGACAAACCCGCAATAATAACTGCAAAAAAGAGGAAAGAGCACTTTTTCAAACATTCAAATCTCACCTTATATGAGAACTATCAAAAAAAACTAGTTATTGATTTGTAGACTACTCATCAAGAGCTTTTCAACGATACCCCACAAGACGTAGTTTCAAAAATTTCAAATTTCCATCCCCCCACCCCCACTCGTACCCCCAAAACTCCCGAATCGTTGGCGTCACTGTGAATTCCATAGGGAGTAATTTATTCAAACAAAGTTTCCCTCTATACTTCATAGGGGCCGAGATATAAATGTTTTAAAATTTCAACCCCCGACCACCCAATTTTGCTCATTAACGAACTTGTCCGAACTATTGGGCCTAGAAATAACATAATAATAAAATTGAGTCCAAATATCTTCAACATTACGGCCACTAGCGTATAAATATATATATATATATATATATATATATATATATATATATATATATATATCACTTTTTTTTTTTCAACAGGCGTTTTTTTCGTACTTAGGGAGGCATGAAACGTAAAGATATTAAATAAATTTTCGAAAGTCATGACATGGTATCGATTGCAATAGGTAGATTTTTCTTCGAAATCTACCTAATAAAGATTTATAATACTATTATCCTGCCGGTTGTATTATATGGATGTGAGACATGATCGCTTTCTCTTCGGGAAGAACATAATCTGAGAGTGTTCGAAAACAGGGTGCTTAGGAAAATATTTGGGCCTAAGAAAGATGAACATGGGGACTGGAGAAAACTGCATAACGACGAGCTTCATGACCTGTACCCTTCACCGGATATAGTAAAGGTAATTAAACCATGGAGGCTGAAATGGGCTGGACATGTTGCGCGCATGGGGGAGGAAAGACATATTTCAAAAGTATTGACTGGGAGACCCGAAGGGAAAATACCACTTGGGAGACCTAGACGTAGGTGGGAGGACAATATTAGGATAGATTTAAGGGAAGTAGGATTTGCGAAAGATGACTGGATAGAGTTAGCATAGAATAGGATTGAATGGTGGGTTCAGGTAAGCGCGGCATGAACCTTCGGGTTTATAAAATAGATAATATTCCTTTAGCTTGCTGAGGAATTGTCTATTGCCATTGAGTAAGTAAGTTTAGGGCTAATTGAAACACAATTATGAATTCAATATCAGTGTACCAGTTTGTTTGGAATCATTTCGTATCCTTTATTTATTTCCTGGCGCTCTGCAGCAGTTCAATTCATATGTGCAGGAGACCTAATCTATTTATTCTGGTCTATTCTTAGATTTATTAAGCCGCATTTTAAACAAAGGTCTTTAAGCGTCGATGGATATGATGGATGATGTGGTGACTTCGATGTTGGCACTGGATCACGTGGGAACAAAAAATAAATGAATCATGGAGTGGGAAGGGAGAGAGTACCGAATTTAATTCCCTTACTCTTCATTCCACATTGAGAGACAAGGATTCGATCTTTGGTGGCAGCAGGAAAGGAGACTAATAACTCGTTCTTTTTCAAATATGCTTATAAAATGATATTTGTGAGAAGGACTGGATGGTTTGATGAAGAACCGTCAAAATTAAACATAGTATGGAACAAATCCAGATAAAGCCTGCCATATGCGGTTGAACTGCATGTCCGGAAAAGAACCTGATCACAATAATTCTAGAAATCTGCCATGGAAACAAACCCTTAGAACCCATTTAAAAACAAATGTAAATGTCTTGTAAGAAAATAGTTTACTACATCAATACTTGAACGAATGTTTGGAAACGCCCATATTTGCTATACAAGGGACACTAATAGAAAGTATCTAAAAACCTATTAACAGTTGAATGAAATGTTCCATCTGAAATCGTATAATATTATTCCTTTGTTCAATACCCTTTTCTCTCTCAACTAAAACAAATCAATAGAAGATAGGATCTGTTATAACGACTTCTGACATAGCACAGTTACTCATTTTACATCAAAACACGCTGTGTATTTAAATTTCATACACATAATTTCTTAAAATCTGATACTGAACTCAACATTTGGAATTCACACTGCATGGTAATGAAACTGACGTGTAATCCCCATTGCAATACTATTGTTTACAGTTTAAACAATCGGCTTGGGAAATTTATATTGGGATTTGACGTAATCGATAAAATTAGAGAGGATTTTATCGATACAGTTCATTCCTATAAATGAATAACGGTGACAGAAATCCACGTACCATATTTTTCGGACTATAAGATGCTCCGGACCATAAGACGCACCAAAGTTATAGGTTGGAAAATTTAATGGAAAAATTAATGCGATTCTAAACGATTATTTAAAAAAGGGAATAATATACTTCGCTGCAAACACAAATCACGACTTTCTACAAAAAAATCACTGCAAATCACTTTCAATGCTCAGTGTCAGGCTGTTTAGAGTGCACTGATATACAGTTTGTGCCAAAATTTGCAACTAACTTATCCTTAAAACACCTTCTTCATGATTATGGTATTACAGGCAAAATTTACCGTAATTTTAATTATTTTTAGTTTACTTCGGACCATTAGACGCACTCAACTTTCAAGACTCTGTTTTCAAAATAAAAAAGTGCGTCTTATGGTAAAAAAAAATACGGTAAATAAAAAAATTTGATGTGGTACACTCACATAACTTTCTCTCTCCTGGACAAGGACAATATTATTTTCTCACTTCACATTTTGATATAGTATTAAAATGAGAGGCCATATTGTGGGGATGGGTATTCAGTTGACTCGGCCTCGCGCAAAGACAGGACTTGCAGTCTGAATTCGTGCAAATGATGGGTCGCGAGTATGCCAGTACACGTAAAAACTCCTATCCGCTGGTGCCTTATTCATCAATGTAGGCTTTGTATTACCGTATTTTACGGACCATAAGACGCACTTTTTTACCTTGAAAATAGAGCCTTAAAAGTTAGGTGCATCTAATGGTCCGAAGTACACTAAAAAAATGAAATTATGGTAAATATTGCTGCAATACCATAGTTATACACAAGTTGTTGTAAACGATAAAACAGTTACAAATTTTGGCACAGACTGTACAACACTGCACTTGTCACAATCGTAAAATGAGGGTAGCTGGAACCCAGGTATACAATGCGAAAAGAAAGGAATGTTGAGTTCTTTTATACAAAAGGAGTGTCTTCGCCGGGTGGTTTAAATGAATACAATGACCTCTAAACAGTCTTGTCCCATTACACTTACCGTATGCTGAATTGAGGGTTAGAGGGTGTAAAAGTATTTTCATTCTTTTATGAGAAATCAGTTCAGTTAAAATTTACGCCATGCCACCTGTACAGAAGAGATTTTCGTACAATGCAGGTTTTAAGTTAGAAGTGATTTACACCGATTCCATTGTACACGGTTATAATTTGCTTAGGGCCTAAGTAATGAAGTATATTATTCCCTTCAAAATATTTTGTTTAGGATCACATTAAATTTATTTTCTTTTAAATTTCCATCCTAAAATTAAGGTCCGTAAAATATGGTAGCTGAAAAAAAAAGATGTTGACTAAATGCCGTTTATGTTTAAGAGTCACTAAACAATATGTTTGCATCAATTGCCAAAAATGGGAAACAAAAAATGCAAGATAATTGCTTTCCGATATCAAATATTGTATACAAAGAGGTATTCTACACTGCAAATGCGTCCGCACACTCCTATTTTGTGTGTGAGTTTATTTTCCGAATTTCATTTCACAACACTCTTCCCTCTCCTTTCCTCCCCATCCATTTTTTCTTCATCTCGTCCACCAAAGTCTGACTGAAGTCTACAGATGAAACTTTTTTATGGTTGGCAGGGCTGCATATGAATCCCGTTCTCATTACGGTGCTGATCTGCTATAAGAAATTCGACCGATGATGCGAACTCTTCTTGACGGGGGTGGATCACTGCCCGGGACAAGCTGGAGATGAGGGCGGTCTAATATGAAAACAATCGCCAGCAGAGACAATAAGAATTTGGAAGAGTGTTCGTTGCGAGAAGCTGACATGTTCGCATGACACCGCAGGATATTTTCATATCAACCTATTCATTCCTAGTACAATGGGCCTAGACTCTGTAAAGAAATATGGAATCATATTCTGGGACAATTCTTCCCATAGGGAAAATATTTAAATTACAAAAACGAGCAATGAGAATATGTGGAAAGAAAAAAAAATAATGTAAACCATTTTTTGAAAATTTAAAAGCACTCAATTTCAAAGGGGGATATTTATATATTCTGTCAAGTGTTATATTATGACTAGCTTAAAAAGCCCGGCTTCGCTCGGGTTTTGTACTTTGACTTTCGAAATTAACTTATGGCATAACTTGCTCGTTGACACACACTCAGACTGTGATAGCTGGATTAAGCTGTACCCGCAATATGACCTCTTATTCTACATCAAAATATGAAGGGCAGAGAAAGTTATGTAATTGCACCACATTGTGCATATTTTCGTGGATTTCATTCTTCAATCTTTATGTACACAAATGAATTCTATCGATAGCTTCTCTAATTTGTCAAAGTCCCGTATCATTTTTTTTTCCAAAGCTACCTGTGACCACTGCCAACAATACACTGTACATGGAATTTGATTTGGATTTGATAAAGCTACGTAAAAAGCTATTAAGTATCCTAAAAAAACATTTGATTTTTGGCATTTAAAATCTTTTTTTTTTTCGAAATCCTTTCTTAGTGTGCACTTACATTATGAAACTAAGGTACTGCCAAAATTCCAAGTATCTACCTTTTGTAGTTTAGGCTTTAGTTGATTCTCTGTCAGTCAGTAAGTCAGTCATTAAGTCAGGACAAAGCCACTAATATACAGAACTATTGAGAAATTTCAAACTAATTATTGCAGTGTTTATGGACGTACTACTAGAAACATGAACGATTTACATAGATCAGTTCATTCATTTAAACTCTTCCAGAATGGTGCTTATTACTCCGCAATTCAGAATACAAAAAACATTAAATTATTATGTATTCAAAACATGCAAATGTTTCAAAATATCTCTCAAGGAATTTTTAATGACTCGCACCTTTTACAATATGGATTAATATTTCCAGGTTGAATAAAGTTTAAAGTATAGTATATTATATTATAATGCTAGTATATTGTGATTTGTCTCCTCGAGTTTCGCTCAACACAGGATCAACAGAACGATATATCTATACCTACTCAAGTGCTACATAATTGTTCCCGTCTTTCCCTTTGTATGCAAACGATTAACAAAAATAACACGATTGAGTCTCATCAATGGAGAATCAACTTTCTTTAAAATTTGAAAAGAAAGCAATTTCATAGTGTATTGCTAATTCGGAGTGGAAGTGTTCGTTGGGTGGAGTTGACATGCTCACGTGACACGGTAGGATATTTTCATATCACCGCATCTATATGTAGGAGGGTTATTCATAAAATAATTTCCGTTATTTTGTTATAAAAATATTAATGAAGTTACAGAATTTATTTTAGGGCAGTCGTAGAATTCGGCCGCCTGCTACTGAAGCCAACCAACGACATTCAACTCTTCGTCCTCATCAAAGCACTTCTGGTAGCCCAAATCTTTGGTAATGACTTTGTACAGAAGAGTACGACAAATCTGTGGGAAATGATCAGAAATCTCCGAATTTGCTGTTTTCTCTAACTCTTCCGTCAACAATTCGAGAACCTATCATTACGTAGTGCATAATTAATTGCTATTAATATTCTAGATTTTTTTGGAATGTTATTATCTCATATAGAAAGAGAACTTTGCAAGAACTTTCTTGTATAGTTGAATTCTGATACTTGAGTTCTTCAGTGATGGCATTTCTTTCAGTTTGTATTATTTTGTTTGGAAATATTAAGGGGACCCTGGAAAAAATACAATATAGCCCTTCTCAGTTTGAGTGTAGTTTGTCTCTTCTAAATCCCCCCCCCCCTCCCCAAAAAAGCGAGCTCTGGAACAACAATAACAAATAGCCGCCCTCAATTTGATCCTGAAGTTTGAAGAAAAGCGGGGAAACTGCCAAGTTTGAATTTAAATTTGCAATTAAAGAGGGTGAAGTTTTTGATAATGATAAAGAACATCTCTTTCCAACTGTAACAGCTCAATAAATGTTAGTGATTAAGATATAAAGGAATTCCATCACACAGCTGACCAAGGAGAAAGGAGCTTCGTTGTAATGAACACACAAAGCTGAAACATGCAAGGACGGCCACAACAGCTGTCTCAGTATCCCTGCTTCTAATCCAATTGTGAGGAAGCGCCACCTCGTTAAGCTCAGATATACAGAGCTCGGGAAAAGAAGCTGCATGTGAAACCATACAACTTTCCGTACCCGTACTCTGTATAATTCACCTAGGAAGGCCCAGTGTGATAGAGCGTTCCAGAAAGAATAGAAAGAAAACAAAATCTGTCTCTCCATTCTCAACTTCTTTGTGAAAGAACGGGACATGTAGACATCAACATGAAATAATATTAATAGAAAAGGGAGGACAAATTAATAAATTAAATATCAGTGGTCATAAATAGTTCAAATTGAGTATCTTTTTCAATTTTCACCAGATAAAAAATCAGAAATTATGTAACTGTTTAAGCACGTTTAAGCAAGTACAGCATAACAGTCCGTAACGTATTAGGTTGAGAAATCTATCAATATTATATTTTATTGAAGATATGATTAGTGCAACTTATATAATATGTTACGGGTAGAGCCGGGAATTGGGTAAACCTAGCTTTACCGAGATAAAGTGCACATTATCCAAAAGCACTGGGTAAAGTTGGACTAAAATATAAGTTTCTAGCTTTACTCGGGTAATCTTAGGTTTCCCCAAATTTTCCTGGGTAAAGTTGGAATAAAATATACGTTTCTAGCTTTACTCGGGTACTCTTAAGTTTCCCCAACTTTTCCTGGGTAAAGATGAATTTCAAATAAACAACACTTTAAATACTTTAAATATGCTTTATTACTGTTAATGGAATTATAATCACAAATAAGAGTACTTGTTTGAACAGGATGCGATTAAATGGCACTTGCAATTAACCTAACCTAAACTAACCAAACCGAACCATACCATACCATACACTGCGCATTTCCAGACCTCTAACAAAATAAGAAGCCAACTTGACCAGAGGCATAAGGGTAGATCGCGCTTTACACGGATAAAGCCCAAAGTGAAGGAACTGTAGCTTATAATTCTTGCTTTACCCAAACTGATCGGGTAAAGCGCACATTACCCAGGTAGACCTACGTTTATCCGATTTTCTAGCTCTAATGGTGACATATGCATAGAATAGCGGACTCGTACAAGTTCAATGCCTTTTAAAATTCCACTGGTAAAGACTAGATAGAAGTGAATAAAATGTTGGCGAGTAAGCTATCAGGAATTTGGTAGTTCGTTAGCGAATTTTTGAAACGCCAAAGGGAACAGCATATGTGCTATATACATTCGATATATATGATTTTCGAACAAAGATTAAACTGTTAAGCTACGGCATCTCCCTACATTTTGCATCACAATTAAGACAGTGTGCACCGTGAAGTCTGAAAAGGCATAAAAACCTGCAGTATAAATGAACGAGGCTTGAATTCCGTACCCCTAGCATAAAGATCTTACCTACACTAAAAGTAGAAATAAAATAACTCAAGCTTGAAATCACCTTCATTTTACAAAACTTCTTTACGATAAATTGTTTTACGTTATTGGTATGTCCTCTTGACTTAAGAAGGTCATAAAATAGGCTACTTACAGTTCGGGAAAATCACAAATAAATTAATTTTAATATACCGTCAAATAAACTCCGTTAAAATTCAACAAACGGCCTTCGAGTGTATAGTCATCATGAACATACTTTTGCTGGAGATTTATGTTAAGATCACTACTTCTAGTGAAGAATTTAAGTAAAAATAATAAAAACCTAATCTTAAAAACCTCTAAAGACTAAAAAAAAAGGCTTAAAACATCAGAATATGAAATAGGGAGGACAAATATCAATTGTAAGTTAGGCTACAACACTGTAAAGTTCAATTTGTATATGTTACCTTCAAAGTTTGAAATTCAAGCATTGGACCAATATAAAATACCTAAGATTTGTATAAAATGCCGGACAATTGTAAACAAAGTATAAAATAAGTACTTTTAAAAGAAAAAGTATTTTACACTTTTCCTAGGCGTTGTATATATTATCTTTATACAATGTCAAACTCAGTCCCAGTAACGTGTCTAAATGAAGAAATCTTATTTTAAAGAAGAATTTAATGTTTCATATTAATTTAAAAAACTATTTTAAAGACACATTTAAATATTTAGACATCCTCCAAAACTCTGAAATTGTCTAATTAATATTAATAGGCTACTTGAATCCTGTTTGTTGCAACAAGAGAGTTAAGTGGCACTTACAATATTCAAGAAGTCGTGTAAGGCAAGCCAGTAAGCTATGAACAAGGTATAGTTTGAATTTAAATACTAAATACTATAAAATAATACTTTACTTGCTTCGGATTTGTAATTATATAAAATGGCTAGGAAATGCGTAAAATAATTTACATATATTTTACCTACTTATTTTTGGCATTCTATGCAGCCCTATTGTCGGCCGCGGTGGTCTAGAGGTAGCGTGCCCGCCTCTAGATCCGCAGGGCGCGGGATCAAACCCGGCCGCGGTCGATGGATTTTTCAGGACGTAAAAATGCTGGGCACGGAGTCCTCCGGGAGGGTCCCGTGTCGTAGATTTACGGCACGTAAAAGAACTCCAAGCCTAAATTAGAGCCTCTGGACAAAATTTCTCGGCCCTTTCACGTCCAAGAAATACTTAGTTTCCAGAGGGGGGTTGCGAGGCGATGGGCTTACCACCTGTCCCTCTACCCTCTCTCGGAAAATAAGCATATCAAAATTAGTATAGGTAATGAAACCTCCATTGGAGGCCCCTTCGCCCCACCTGGGGATCATAGGGTACCAGATACAGATACAGATGCAGCCCTATTCATTTTACAGAGGTCTGATTTCAAACATTGCCGGTAACTTATATAATATTCTGAAAACAACTAAAAGAACGTTATAGTTTTTAATCATTTCAGTATTTTTGGAATGTAATTCCGTTACATTCATAAAAATTCATTAATGCTTATTTTGGCGAGATCAAGATTATCTTAACGCAACGAAACTGGCAGAAATGAAAGTAAATGAAACTGATGACGGACCATTTAAACAAACAGATTCTGCCCAAGGTTGTAAAGACGAAAGAACCTGATCATATGTTACACATTACGCAAGAAGTTGGCAAGAGAACCACATTTCCAGAAAGAGAGAGAAAGAGAGTGTGTTTGTATTATACTTATTATTAAAGATGCACTGTTTCTAATGAATTTAAATTCACCTATACATACAAGATTTGGTTATGGGCAGTAAGTCTATGGGTAACTATAGAATAAACTGGGCCCATTCATCACAAAAGTAGCCTACAGATATAACGGATATTTTTATTGTTGTTAGAACTCGAATGATACTTAGGCCTACATTTTATTTTTGGTAAATGCTCTTATCTTTTAAAAATACGATAAATAGTATATTCAAAAGGTAGGCTATATCATAAATAGGGCAAGGCATTTGACGATTTTGCACCTCTTTAATGTGACGGTTGAAAGCTAGAATATATACAAATGTGTATCATGAATTAATTGCTTAAATAAGAGCAATTTGTTTTCGCATTTTTCGTCATTTTCAAGAGGTAGGTCATCTTTGGACATTTTAGATCATTTTCGGAATTTTTTTAATCTTTTAAAATAAAGTGTTATATTACGCTACACCTTGAATTTTTCAATATTTCTGGTTTTAATACTTGCTTGTCTATTATAACTCGATAAGCATATAACGTCCGCAGGAAACAAAGCAGACTTGTAGTTTAACTGGAAGGAATGTACATTTTGAACTAGACTACATTTCCAAGAAAACATGACATAAATATAGCTGCTTCCCCTATTTTAAATGAATATCAGAAGGATTTTCACTGCGTCATTCAATTGTGTATAAGAGCTGAGTGAGGTAAGTGCCCAGGGGCAATTTACTGGCATGCCAGTTCAGAATTTTTTCACACAGGATGTCCAAGTAGTATTAATTTACATACTTCGTTAGTAACGAAATAAAGAGTGTAACATACTGTTATCCAATAAATTAGCTTTCTAAAATGAACTAATTACTTCTGAAAAAACTAATTACAATATAAGTAATAATGAATAACTTATTGGTGTTTTTTAATTGTGTGATAATATTTTTGTGCTTTTAGGGCACAAATGCATTTGTTATTTTCCATTTTTCCATTATTTTATTGTCATTAAATGCCTTGCCCTGAATATAAGTACATAAGAGTAATTCCATGGTAACTCACGTTACAGATTGACACAGCCTTTGTACTTTTAAAAATTAAAAGGAAAAAGAGATTACTTTGTATAAATTTTCTTTATTAAGAATCTAATAACAGAGGTGATAAGCTACAAAAGTATGGTTTAACATTTAATAAATATCTCAATCAATACATAATATGTAACGTGAGTTACCATGAATAAATTAATGTTTTTCCTAGTAAGATTGAGATATTTATTCAATGTTAAACCATACTTTTGTAGCTTATCATCTCTGTTATTAGATTCTTAATAAAGAAAATTTATATGCACCATAAACATAAAACTACATCCTGAAGATATACTTGAAAGATACTTTGCAACCGTTATTTTACACATTCGCGCATGTAGACAAACGTTACTCAAATCATCCCCATAGTCTGAAAATTCTGTTGCAGGATTATGATAAGGGAAGAGGGCAGCCTACATATCCTAAGCATAAATCCTGGTAAAACAATAATTATTTAAGACATTTTAAATTTTAGCATGAATATACAGTAAACGAAAGCTACTCTGTCCTGGCAACTTCTCGGTCACTGGTGTTGTACAAGTTATCTAGACGGGCTTTTCAGGCGTTATTTTTATTTATTTATTTATATAAAAATGACTTCTTTTAGAATAAAGTTTCATTCAACATCGAGATTTATGACTTCCAATGCCAAAATGTAAGAAGAAGAAGAAGAAGAAGAAGAAGAAGAAGAAGATGATGATGATGATGATGATGAAGAATTCTGCCCGGAGGCAGGTCAAGTCTCAGATAGAGCTTTAAAAATATAGTATGTTGTGAATAATGACTATAAGTTACTGTTGCAAGGAAATATATAATTAGAAGAATATTACAGCGACCGGATTCAAGGCTGGTATACTTAGATAAAGAACCTTGGAAAGGATTCGCTTTAACTTTTTGCCCATATTTATCGATAATGACTAGTCTGTTCTCTTGGGGAAAGCAATTAAATAATAACCATAATCTATCATCAGTTCATCCCTATAAACTTTAAGTATAATATATATGGACTCAAATCCACGGAAAATTAATATCATTTTTGTCGCGGAAAGTACGGTATGTCATCTAGATGTGTGAAATTTCTAGGAGTGGATTGTTTTATGTCTTGAACATAACGGAAAAAAATATATATATATTATTTTACCATTTCCACAATATTACTAAGCTGATTAATACCTTAAAATTTATCTTCTTTTGACGTTTTCAAAAGCTTGTCTTGTGCACGGTCCAACTTATTAACAAATATATTAATAGATGTAACTTCACGGACAAATATAGCCTAATTGATGTTGCAGAAACAATGCACTGCTCTGGCAGTAATTATCTTTGGTCAGTTAATGAAAAAGATAGTTTGATTAAGCAGGAAAGAAGATGAATCTTCTTTCGACTTTTACTACATCAACAAAAAATTCCTTCCTGAATACATAACTCAGGGAAAAAAAATTTAATCAAAGAAATTACTACAGAAATCCTCAAAAGAACGTTTTCTTTGTAATCCGAAAAGAATAAGGAGGAAAATCTACACATTTCTTGGTGAAACTTAAAGGTTATTAATTACTGTTATAAACTATCAGCTTGATTATGTTCAGAAATATTATTTTGTTGTTTTGACCCCTCCCCCAACTCACATACCTATTTGCGCGCACAGAACACTCACACACAAACATTGAAAAACACGCATAAGAAAACATGCATGCATGAAAATAGGGCAGCCTACGATATCCGACGGAAAGAAATCAAAGCACTGCTGTCAGCTATAACCGTTGCTTACGTTGGTCAGCTATTTATAACAGTTCTTTAATTAGGCCACAAGATTGGACGTCATTTATAACCGTACTGGGGTTATGAAGATTTATCACTGTAGGTGGGATTTTTAGATGTGTAGTAGTTCTGGAGTTCTGATTAAAATAAGGGGTGCCGGGCGTAGTACTCAGGGGTAGTTATAATCTAGAGAACTCTTATCTAGGGAAGTGGCTAGAGAAAATCGAGATAACAGTCAAAGGGCGGTGTCAGGAATAATGGTAACTAAAAGTTGAGTCGTCTTTTCAAATTAATATATATTTTCCAAAGTTTAGTATTTGCTGAAATGCTGAATTAATCGATTTAGTTCTATTAGATGATGTAAGTCCTGATATTTAGTAGTATTTAGTACGTCGTTAAGGTTCGTAAGTAACACTTTGTAACTTGCTAAATTGTAATAGTAATTACTTCACTTGTACGCGCCGTTGAACACTTCTATTTACTTTCACATTTACTCTCTCGTAGTTTCTATTTGTATCGCGCGGATAATAATGTTCAATCTTACGTTCACAATTAAGGTTTCGTAATAATAAAATCAATGTCTTTACCAAATAATATAAATTACGCGCTTCGACGCTGCTAATAACTTCTATTTCTATCGCGCGGATTATAACGTTTAAATATCAATATATTGCAAAGTTACTTGAGTTTAATAATGTTTAACGTGGTCTTTTGTCTGAAGTGTGTCTTGAAGTTCTTTAGTCTAAGCTGTCGTGTGATCAATAGATGACGAGATGTCCGTGCTTTCTGCTAATATCTTTGTAAGGGGTAGTGGGGGTAAGTAGTTCCAATTGGTTGTGTCTGTGTCTAAGTCTTCTCTGATTGGGGTAAGGTAGTTTCTTCTGCTATCCGATTTGAAATATATTCCGTTTTTCGTCGTTGAAACAGGCAAGTTGCATCGGTCATTAATTACTTGAGCTGTCAAAATTGGCTAGGCGCCAGCCGGGCGGCTCAAGACGAAGTAGGCGGTACTAGGTTTATGTTTTTATCAATAACTCTGATAACTGAAAGTTATCATAGTTCTGGTTATTTAATCCTGATGGGCTATTTTACGGGGCTTCCAATGGTATTAATTTGTAGTGGGTGTGATAAAAATGAAAAGAGTTATTAAGGTTTTTATATTAAAATGATGGAACGGGTTAATAAAAAGTTATGTGTAATATATCAAACTGTAGGGGCTGTTATTGGCTATTGATGGGTGTAATTGATTTCCTTGTCGCTTTTTTCTTAATGGAGTAATTAATGTTTGAAGTTAGGTGTTATATGGGGAATGAATGTTTGAAGTTAGGTGTTATGTGTGGAAGTATAAACAGTAGGGTGCGTATTGTCAATCGTACAGGGGCTACATATGAGATTGTCGTCTGTGTTGAGTACAAAGTACGGTTACAAGATGTCCGCATAATGATTAAAAAACTCACGCGAGGAATTGATCTGCGCAGAATCAATAAGAGCTGGATTTTATGATCATTATAATACCCAATCTGGAATTTGAAGAGTGGCGGTGTTTAGTTTTTGTATGAAATATGGAAATATAATTTTTCGATTCCCTAAAATAATTCTCCGTCGTCACTTCGAATCATTTCGTGGGTTCTCTCTATTGTGTTTTACTTTGATATTAGCTTTTCTATCAATTGTCTTTGTTTTCAATATCTATTCTTGAAAAATTTAGATCCTTACATCATCTATACTTTTGATTAATTCTGCCGTAATTACACATACACAAATAAATTCATAATCAATAAAATACACTTTTAACATAATTTTACCTTAAATTGGTCACTTTTCTTCTTGGTCGTAGTACACATTTTGCTGAGTTCATAGTCCATTTGATTAACTAGTAAAACAAAATCATAATTATACCTTATACACAAATAAAATTATAAAATACACTCGAATTTC
Source organism: Ectobius pallidus (assembly GCA_964059195.1). Classification (NCBI taxonomy): domain Eukaryota; kingdom Metazoa; phylum Arthropoda; class Insecta; order Blattodea; family Ectobiidae; genus Ectobius; species Ectobius pallidus. The sequence goes on from CAXKWD010000002.1 coordinate 109,782,775, forward strand.
TTGATATTAATATTAATTTCAATATCTTCTTGCATAACGCTGATTTTTGATGCTAATCCATATGTTGTTGATGTCAAACGTTGGAGTACGCTAATCTTCCTCATTGGTCTACTTAATACACTGATATTATATTCAGATTACACATGTTTTCTTCCTACTCCTTTTTATCTATTTACCTCATTAATAATCATTCCTTAATGTTCCTTTTCATTCTTTCAATATTCTTTTACCTTGTTTCCATTATTCTAACCTCATAAATCATCTTTTATGTCTTACCTTCACAATTTCTTTATTAATCTCAATACTCATTATCATTCTTTTCTTTCATATTACTTTTAATACTCGTTATCATATTTCCTCATTTATTCTCATATTTCTCACTTCATAACTATCATTACTTCATATTTTCCTAGTAGACATATATTGTACCATCTTAATTATTCACTCATTTTGCTTATCATACATTTATTTCTTACCTTTTGTTATATTCCTCATTGTTTTACCTTCAAGATTCTTATTTGTTAACACACATATTTCTCAACAACTATTTCACTTTCAAATTCTTACTTAACTCTGATCATTCTTTTACTTCACTTTTGCTATACAATTCTACTTAATTAGTGTAGGGAGAGGGTTATTTCCTGTCCATATTGTTTATGTAAAATAATTTTTCTTTTTGAAAAATTAACAAAATTTAATTATTCTTACTCTGTGTACTACTCCAATAAAATTCAAATATGTCGAAATTTCAATGTTTACTTATTTACTACTTCAAATAATAGTGTGATTACCTTTGTCAAATGAATGTTTTAACTCTTCAGTTGAATAAATAAAGGGAGTGGCCTATCTTAAAATTACATATATACAAAGATTCACTAACAATGGCAATAAACTTATTTGTTGCACTTATATCTTTAGTGGCATGGCTGTTGTGATGTCTCACTCTATTTTATAGAATAAGAATCATCTCATCATAGTCTTTGCAACAACCACGGGGAGGCTAATTACACTCTACCTTGTAAGTATCACATTCGTTATATATAACGTCAGGTAAAACATTAATTTGAGAAGTATGAATCACTCTAATTATTTTACAATGTCAGTCTGATAAAACGTTTTCCTGAGTCCTGGTCGATAATCCTTTTTACTTCTCCTTCGGCTTTAAACTTTCTGCTGTCTTATGGTCTGTGGGCCATTACATGATAAGGCTTTAGCAAGTGTTTCCTGTACTTGCCAAGGATTTTCTTGGGGTTTTTGATGTTGGTTAGTTGGAAGGTGTCAGTTCCAAACTTTGCATTGACACGGTAGGGGCCTTTAAAAGGGAGGCTGAATTTTTTCTGACGATTGTGAAGTGTGCTAGAAATTACATGTGCCTTTAAAAGTACGTAATCTCCAGGAGCGGGGTTCCACTTTTTGCGGATGCGTCTGGGCTTCTGCTTTCTTTTAAGCCACCTGCTCTGAAGGCGTTTGAGAATGGAATTGCATATGTCAAGATCTGATCTATGGCATGTCGGTAACACAGGAGGGGTGTTCTTGAAGAGAGGGTCTATTTTACAGTGTGTTACGACTTGCAACGGGATTTCTTTAGTGACATGGTGTGGCGTTTCATTGAGAATAGCCTGAATGGGCTTTATGTACTTGAACCAATTTTTGTGTTGTCTATGAGTTAACAGTCGGAGGTATGAAATTACTTGTTTGATATATCTTTCTGATATGTTGCCTGATGGATTATAAGCTGAGCAGTGTAAGGTCTTTATATTTAGTTTTGACAGTCCTGAGTTCCATTTGGGGCTAGAATAGATACTGGCATTATCCGTAAGAAAAGATTCTACGCTGCCATAAATATTCACGTATTCTTTTACCTTTTTCAAGCAAATACTCGTAGATAAATTACGGAGGGGGTATAAGGCAACTAGCTTAGAAAATGTGTCCACCATAACAAAGATGAACTGGCAACCGAAGTTACTCCGCACCAAAGGACCTAAAATGTCACCACAAATCAATTGGTTAGGCTTGGTAGCTTCGATAGAATTGACTGAAACTATGCCTACTTGACATAGATGGCATGTTTTCAGGAAAAGTCTGATTTTCCTACCAAGTTGTTTGATATAAAAATGCTCGCTAATGGAATCGATCATTTTTTCTGTTCCACTGTGGGCTAGATTTTCATGGTAACTGACAATAATGTCGTTTTCGATAGAAGAGGGGATGTATGGGCGCCAGGCGGGGTTTTCCTTTCCACAGAGTTTGTAAATGATGCCATTATGGGTAGCTAAGGTACTCTGTACATTATTTTCATTTACTGGGCTAGGGGCTGGTGGTTGGATTTCCTGCAACTCACTCTGAATAGTGGACAAATAGGGGTCTTCAGACTGCAATTTTGATAAGTTTCCAAGTTTCTTATTCAACTGATGTCGGTCATTAACGGAAATTCTCATAATTTTCACTTCTTTTTCAACCTGACCTTCTAAACTAGACATTCCAGGGTGGTTAGGCAACCGTGAAAACAGGTCGGGAAGATAATTTAGCGATCCTTTAATATGTTGGATTTCAATATCGTACATTGTGATGGCGCTGATCAGACGTGATACACGTGAGTTACTTAACTTACACTGTTTCAGGAAACTGAGACTCATGTGGTCGCATAATACGGTGACTCTACGGTTGTAAATGTAGTGTTTGTATTTGTTGAGGGCCTCATAGACTGCATACACTTCAAGCTCTGTGGGGTACATTCGGGACTGGGAGATAGTCAGACCTTTACTAGCAGTCGCAATAATGCGTTTTTCGCCATCTATCACCTGAAAAAGGATACTTCCTATGCCTTTTGCACTGGCGTCGGTTTGCACGTACAGCATTTCTCCTTCTTCCGGTTTCTGAAGCTTAATAGACTCCGCAAACAATTGCTTAACCCGGTTAAAGGCAGCATCTTGCTCTGGGGTCCATGTCCACTTTTGATTTTTCTTGAGGAGTGGCTTTAAGGGGCAAAGTTCCTGGGAGTAATTGATTACAAAGCGTGACTGGTATTGGCATTGGCCAAGAAAAGATCTAAGTTGCTTCTGATTACGGGGGGCTGGGATTTTCAAGATGGCTTCCACTTTTTCTTCATCTATTCGGCAATCCTTCCCGGATATAATATATCCGAGAAATTTCACCTCCTTTTGAAAAAAGTGGCATTTCGAAATATTGAGGGTGAAACCTGCATGTAATAGTTTTCCCAAAGTCTGGTCTATGTGGGACAGGTGTTCAGCTTTGGTTTTGGAGGCTACCAGAATATCATCAAGGTAGGGGATAATGAAGTTATCCGTCTGCCAATCAAAGGTCAGAGCTAATGCACGCAAGAGGGCAGACGAGGAAGTGCGGCACCCGAAGGGTGTTCGAGTAAAACGGAAATTTCGTCCCTGATAATTGAAAGAAGTTAAATCGCGTGACTCTACATCCAGGGGTACTTGCCAGAAGGCGGAAACTAAGTCTGTTGTAGAAAAATAGTTTCCTTCTTTAGCACGGGTAAGAAGTTCATCTGATGTCAAAGGTCTATAATGGTCTTCTTGGGAGTCAGAATTAATTGACCTAGCGTCAATTGTAAGACGTACTTGTCCAGAGGGCTTAAGTACTATACACAGGGGGTTGCAATGGGGGCTGGTAGAATTTTCAATGATCCCTTGTGATAACATGTCCTGTATGACAGCTGAGACTTTCTCACGCAAACTGAGTGGGATATGTCGGGGCTTGTGTCTTACTACAGTGGTAGATGGACGGATTATTTTATGCGTGTACAAACGGCACTTTCCAATCTTATTGGAAAATAGGTCCTTATGCTTGTACAGCACGTCAAATAAATCCTTCCGTGTAGCGGGGTCTAAATCGTGTGCTTCCTGTACTTTAAGTGTGATTAGTTCTTTAATTTCATCTAGTGTGTTGATGTTATTTATTTGGAGTTCAGTTTGTATGTTATTTTCGCTTAAAAGTGGTGTTGTAGAGAGCGGGTCATTTCTTGTTTGTATACAAGAGGGTTCGTCTGTACTGAGGTGGAGGAGGGGTTGGTCATAAATAGACAGAGTTTCTATGAAGAATTCTTCCTGGCTCACATCTGGTTCACAGCGAGCGGTCGCAGGAGGGTGAGGTGTCTTGTCACAGAAAGGAATAACTTGTTCCTGCTGGTTCTCATCAATGAAAGCGAAACTTTCATTTCTGAAGTTAATTATCCCTTCTAACTGTTGGAATACCTCTAAGCCGACAATAATGGGCAGATTAAGTCCAGGGATTACTAGAAATAATATTTCTACTGTCTGCCCAGCTAAGGTAATAGGCACTAAACATTGTTGTTTGATCCTACACCTCTGTTTCCCTACGGCTAATAATGCTGTCATTCCGCATACAGGCAGTATTTGCGTAATCGCTTTAGTGCGCTGTAACTCTAGGAAAGTCGATTGCGAGATGACTTGAGCATCGCTTCCAGTGTCTAATGTCACTTGATAGGCTTTTTCACCGATATTGACCTCTATGACCGGAGATCGACGTCGGGTGCTCAATAGTTCATCTCGTTGCAAAATACCAATTACAATGTCAGTTTCTTCGCTGTTTGTGTTGTTTGGCAAATGTCCCGAGATATTTACATTGTTGTATACATTATTATTAATATTCTGACTAGGATTATTACTGTTCTGAATAAGGGAGCTTTCATCATTCACAAGAGGAGAAATAACACTACCAACAATTAAATTGTTGTCAACAATGGGCAGTACTTCCACATTGTTGGCACTGGCATGGTTACTCTCTATTTCTAGTTGCAGATTATTAGGAGATTTATTATTTTCCAAAAATGTTATGTTTGTTTCCTGAGGTGTATTAAGTGTCAACTTGTTACTTTCAACTACTGGAATATTTTGAACATTCTTTGCTGCCTTGGGAAATTTCATCATATGAGATTCATGATTTGTTTTCCCACGGCTAGCCAGCAAGGGGTTTATGTCACAAGTTTGTGAGGTTTTGAAGCCAAGAAAATTATTTACATAGTTGCTACCACAATGTATGATATCGATATTTCCAGTATTTCCTTCATTTTGATTCATAGGAGTTGCAGGGTTGTCCACAGAAGGAGCATGTAAAACCCTTATTCGTTTAAAGTCACGGTGGGTATGGGGGATTGAGTGTGGGGTTCTGCATTGCTTTGGGGGTTGTTGTTAGGCCTATTTCTCGGACTTTCATATGAATTGTTCCTTTCATATTGACTATTGTTGTTACGGCGGGAGTACCTGAAATTATTCCAGCCTCTATAGTAGGGGCGGAAAAAACCTTGATTATACTGATTTCGGTTAAACCAGTTAGGCCTATTTCCTGCATAGCCACGTCTGTTCTGACCACGGTAACTGTTCCCTTGCCTATTATTGTAATTGCCATACGGCCTGAAACGGAAACCACGGGTTTGCCAATTATTGCGGGCGTTCCGCACGTACTCTGTTTGGGGCCAATAAGGTCTGTTGTCCCTAGAATCATTGTTTTGCTGGTCCTCATTAGAATTTCCTGTCCGCAACCCAATCTGGAAATTTTCCTGGCTGTCAGAAGTTTGTACCAGATTGATGTTTTTCCGGTGAGTTTGGTTAGCTGACACAATGGGGTGCGATGGTTTAGTGGAAGTATAAGTTAGGTCCTGCATTGACTTTAGTAATTTTAACATCTCAGTGGTGGATTGAGGAGATGCGACAACAAGGCAATTTCTTATTACAGGCGGAAAGTGAGACGGGAGTGCCTTTAGAAAATCTTGCTCCAAAATTTCTGGTTTAAGCAGTTGGCGGCTTTCACACAAAGAAATGAAATATTCTAGATAGGTTTGGCCGTGGCTACGGTCGTACTTACCTTGAAATATTCGCGATCTCAAACGGCTTTGCTCGCTTTCGCTCCAATACTCAGATAAAAACATTTCCTCAAACTGACCTATGGACAGGAGGTTGTTGGGATCGATGACTTGGAGCCAGCGAGCTGCGTTAGCTTTCAAAGATTGATTCACAAAAATCATTTTTAGATGTTCTGGGACTCCTCGTAAAGCAAAATAAGTTTTTAGGTCCTTTAAATATCTGACAGGGTTTGTTTTCAAGGTATCTTCAAAATACGGTAATGGAAAATCTGAATTGTGCAATGAAAAACTATTGTTTACAACATTTTGGGGTGTTTGATTAGTGCTGGCAGCTCGTTGATCCAATCCATTGTTGGTTCTGGGTAATGGTGCAGGTGGTTCTGGTATTTCAGGGGCTTGAGGTACTGGATCAGGGGGGTTGGAAGAAGTAGAGGCAGATGTTGATGGGGTATTGCAAACATGAGGGATCAAAGCATTTTCCCTGGTTTGTTCGATTAGGCTTTCCTGGTCTCTTACCCTTTGCCTAAGTCGGTCTAATTCTGATTGAAGGGATACCAATTTAGTAGAATTGCTAACAGTTACCCTTTCTACTGAGGTGACATGATTTTCTACAGAGGAAATATGATTTGTCAACACTTGTTCTGAAGTAGCTATTTGAGCTGTGACTCTACTGTCTAAATTTTGTAATTCAGACGTAACCTGAGTGCGGTGTTCAGTGATTAAGGTTGTCAGTGTAGAGTTCATTGTTGTAATTTGTTGGTTTTGAATAGCAAGTTCGTCTCTTACTTGTTGATTTTGAGTAGCAAGTGTAGAATTTAGTGTAGTATTCATGTTAGTAATTTGATTTTCAAGTGTGGAGTTCATTGTGGTCATTTGTTGATTTTGACTTTCAAGTGTTGAATTTAGTTCGTTTCTCAATTGTTGGCTCTGTGTCTCTAGTGTGGAGTTCATAGTTGTATTCATGTTAGCAATTTGACTTTCAAGTGTGGAGTTCATTGTAGCATTTTGTGTGGCCATTTCATTTCTCAATTGTTGGCTCTGTGTTTCTAGTGTGGAATTTAATGTAGTATTTATGTTAGCAATCTGACTTTCAAGTGTGGAGTTCTGTGTAGCAAATTCGTTCACTTGAGTAGAAATTCCTACCATCATTGCCTGGATTTGTGACAAAAAATCTAAACTGAAAGAAGGAAGGTTAGGGTCTAAATTTATGGTGTTCTGAGTTGAAGTCGATGGGGTGGGTGCACTCACAGCTGGGATATTAACAGGGGGTTGCGTAACAGGCAAGCTAGCAAGGTCACTTTCGGTTTCATGCTGAGTAATTTCTAAGTTGTCAGAAATAGGAACAGAGGCACTTTCATTGTTTTCAGAAGTAGGATTCTGTTCTGAACATAATATCGGAGTATCAGAATTTGGCTCCATGATTTGGAATACTTTATTATTCCTTAATTTCATAAACTAATACAATACAATTGAATTTACTAAAAAATAAAAATTAATTACAATACAAAAAAAATTTGAAATTTAAATTGAAAAAATTTACTTTGAATTCAAATAAAAATAGGAGCAAAATTCAGTTTTCGACACTTAAGTTGGATTAACGATACCCTTTTGTAGTCCAGATGTCCAGCGGCAGGCCAAAGGTGATGTCCAGGTGCCCAGGTGATGAGGGAAAATGTTGTAGATGAAGATCCAGGGGGGGGGTATTGATGAAATGATGAATAATCCAATGGTGTGCTGACTCTAATAAAATTTCTCACAGAATTTAAAACTTGGTGGTGTGTGATTTAGTGTAGTGTTCCTGAATTTTATTGTTGAAAAATTAAATTTTATTGACTGGTCCCTCGATCTTCAAATTCAAGCAATCACGATGGTCGCCATTTATAACCGTTGCTTACGTTGGTCAGCTATTTATAACAGTTCTTTAATTAGGCCACAAGATTGGACGTCATTTATAACCGTACTGGGGTTATGAAGATTTATCACTGTAGGTGGGATTTTTAGATGTGTAGTAGTTCTGGAGTTCTGATTAAAATAAGGGGTGCCGGGCGTAGTACTCAGGGGTAGTTATAATCTAGAGAACTCTTATCTAGGGAAGTGGCTAGAGAAAATCGAGATAACAGTCAAAGGGCGGTGTCAGGAATAATGGTAACTAAAAGTTGAGTCGTCTTTTCAAATTAATATATATTTTCCAAAGTTTAGTATTTGCTGAAATGCTGAATTAATCGATTTAGTTCTATTAGATGATGTAAGTCCTGATATTTAGTAGTATTTAGTACGTCGTTAAGGTTCGTAAGTAACACTTTGTAACTTGCTAAATTGTAATAGTAATTACTTCACTTGTACGCGCCGTTGAACACTTCTATTTACTTTCACATTTACTCTCTCGTAGTTTCTATTTGTATCGCGCGGATAATAATGTTCAATCTTACGTTCACAATTAAGGTTTCGTAATAATAAAATCAATGTCTTTACCAAATAATATAAATTACGCGCTTCGACGCTGCTAATAACTTCTATTTCTATCGCGCGGATTATAACGTTTAAATATCAATATATTGCAAAGTTACTTGAGTTTAATAATGTTTAACGTGGTCTTTTGTCTGAAGTGTGTCTTGAAGTTCTTTAGTCTAAGCTGTCGTGTGATCAATAGATGACGAGATGTCCGTGCTTTCTGCTAATATCTTTGTAAGGGGTAGTGGGGGTAAGTAGTTCCAATTGGTTGTGTCTGTGTCTAAGTCTTCTCTGATTGGGGTAAGGTAGTTTCTTCTGCTATCCGATTTGAAATATATTCCGTTTTTCGTCGTTGAAACAGGCAAGTTGCATCGGTCATTAATTACTTGAGCTGTCAAAATTGGCTAGGCGCCAGCCGGGCGGCTCAAGACGAAGTAGGCGGTACTAGGTTTATGTTTTTATCAATAACTCTGATAACTGAAAGTTATCATAGTTCTGGTTATTTAATCCTGATGGGCTATTTTACGGGGCTTCCAATGGTATTAATTTGTAGTGGGTGTGATAAAAATGAAAAGAGTTATTAAGGTTTTTATATTAAAATGATGGAACGGGTTAATAAAAAGTTATGTGTAATATATCAAACTGTAGGGGCTGTTATTGGCTATTGATGGGTGTAATTGATTTCCTTGTCGCTTTTTTCTTAATGGAGTAATTAATGTTTGAAGTTAGGTGTTATATGGGGAATGAATGTTTGAAGTTAGGTGTTATGTGTGGAAGTATAAACAGTAGGGTGCGTATTGTCAATCGTACAGGGGCTACATATGAGATTGTCGTCTGTGTTGAGTACAAAGTACGGTTACACAGCACAGCACAATCTTCACCATCAACTGTGCATAATCATAAGCTAGTGAAGCTCAATCCTACTACCAACAGTACCACAGAACGTAATATTGCGCTATGCAATGGAGCATGTAGCAAATAAAGGATTAATTTTAAAATAAAAGCTATACCCGGAACACACACCACATACATAGGCTACATACCCATACACACAAACACTCGTGTAATCTTGCGGTTGGCATGGAATGATAGCGCGAAAAATAGCCAATTGTTTTAGTACCTAAGACCAGCCTTCAAAACACAACTGCTTAAGAAATGAATCCATTTTTTATGCACTGTTATCCATTTTGTGAACTGAAAAATAAACGCAATTAACGATCACAGGTTCAGATAGCCATGAAATGGTTACATTATAATCTTACGAAATATTTAAATACTGGCCGTGGGTGTCGACAAGTTGATTACATTCCCCCTAATCCTGCTATCTGCACATGGTAAAGACGCAGGCCCTGTCCCACAAGGGATAGAGCGCCATGGCATTTAGTTTAAGATTTGAATATTTATTTATTGCAAATTTACTGTTATAGCATAAAACAGAGTATGATATTATATAACGAAATTTCCTAAACTATTTTTTACGCTTCTTAACATCCAATTATAAATAAAATACTTTAGAAATCTGTATTATAAATAATTATTATGAGGAGCACACACAAACACGTGCCTATTGTCAAGTATCATTATTTTAATAAAATAGCTAGGTCTATGGGATTTTTACAAATTAATCATCGAAAATAGTTCCGACTTTCATCTTGAAAGTTCACAGAAACCAAGAAATTTGTTTCGATTTCTGTGAACTATCAAGATGGAAGTTTTCTCGTGAAAATAATCATTTTGCCAGTAGGCCTACCTACAAAATATTTACACAACCTTATGTTACCACAAATTAGAAAGCGTCGAATGGCGAATTTTTATCGAAGGTAATAACGGGGGGGCCGGAATTTATCTTGAGAAAATCCGGACGTCAAATTACATTCATTGTGACGATTTAGCGAATAAGAAGGCAAAATAATTAACATCCTACTTATTTACATTCTTCTGTTCTCGCTAAATGTTCTTTACATTCATCTCCAAACGGTTTAGAATTGCCTGATGATAGCTTGATTTCCTGTGCACAGAATCAGAAATCTCCTTTTGCTCTTAAGTAGTTTATAATATATTCTCAATCGCTGGGTTCTATGTTTAATTCTTTTTTTTTTTATCGAAGAATATGAAGACGTTTCAGTGTTCAGTCATTATGGATTTAAATAAAAACAAGTGCACTACGGTAGGTGCCATAAAACGAAAGTGATAAAAATAAATCCAAAAGTACGACGATAGGCACTTACGATTGGTTGAAATTCTACATATTCATATACGGGACAGGTCACTGATTCATGAGCTACATAGTGAGTGTAATTAATATTTCGTACTGTGATTCACTGGGAAGGGACAACACCTGTTGCTGCAAAGAAATTATCAATACAGCATTATCATATGAGCGCTAACAGAAAGTAAAAGAAAGAAGCAAGTAGATTAATGTACTCAATAGTTAGAAAATTATTATTACTAGTATAACAAAACAGGACGCATATTATTGCAATGCTCAGGTATGATAGGCATAACACAGGCATACATGTAAGAAAAGTTGCATATGAAATACGTTCTTTCGAGAGAAAAAAATAATGATTACAAACTCGTAGATTTGAGACAAGGGCGAAGTTATTATAAAGAAAGCACAAAAATATGAAGAGAATTGAATTTTTAAAATACATCTATAACGAAATCTAACGAAGTTAACTATCGAAATGTATAATTTATGGGACAGGAGGAAACCTGCGCAAGAGGGAAAGGAACATTAAATGTGATTAGACACAGCAAGCTTCGATTCTGACACTGACAGCCACTAGAGTGCGAACTCTAAAGTATCACGAAAACTGGCAAACGGCCCATGCCTCTTTGACTTGCAGCTACTGGCTGTAAAAAAGGGTACAGTACACGAGTAAATAATAAAACAACGAAATTATTACTATAAATCTTCCTCAAAAGATTCTTTGATTGTCTGTCATATAAGAGACACTTAAGAACTGACAAAAATAATGCCACTAACAGTTTAAGGGTTCCTCACGAAAATGTACCATAATGATATAATATTGTTTGAATGTGACCTATGTGATGTTTAAGTTGGTAACCAAACATGTTCGTCTAGATTTTCCAACACAAGGGAGAAAAATAAATGGTTTAATAACTTTGATTTTTTATTTTTGAAGATACTGGTGTGGGTAATTCGAAACTTATTATCTTAGTTTGGAAAATAAGTTCCTTTACACTCACCTAAAATATATTTACCAACTTCATATACCTGCGTGTTAATAGCCTATTTTTCAATTTGGTAACAACAATGGGTGTCACCACTTTACCCATGTTGTTCAAAAGTCAGATATGTGTCGCTTATACATAGTTTCAGCGCTGCGACCCACTGTTTGCTTATGGACAGACAACTGACCGACAGCACTTAGATCGCATAGTACAGTGCCATCAAGAAAGTCGCTCCGCAGCACTTGTGAAGCCGAGAATCCGCTAAGAAACGGAATTCAGTTGGCAGTCCTAGCGTCTGGTTATAATTAGGGGGCGGATTTCTATGACCTAAAAATAGGATATAGCCTATGCATGCATTTATAACCTAAAAACGTTGAAATATGACCAATAAAATTTAAAATATGACTTTACCACTTACACATTGTGTATATTTTTTTTAAGTTTCAATACGTTTTATTAAAATAGAGTGTTAATTATTTAAAATATCTGTCTATACTGAAAATATTTGCAGTTATCACATTTCATCTCAGCTCGTTATGGTTTGAATAAATGCGTTTTCATATTAGAAATTCTCAAAAAGTATCATTATAATGCAAAATTTACAAAATATATGAAATTTCAAAATTTCTGTAATATGCACACAAATATGCCAAAAATATACCTATGCTACAATAGTTTAAAATTTCCTAAATATGCAGTTATATGCACAATAAAAGCCGTTCCATTTTCACCAGGATGCTTGGAATCGGGTTTAAATTAGCCGAAAACCTGAAGGGAAAAAATATGACATGTCATAGAAATCCGCCCCTAGTTATAATATTCTGCTACAATAATGTACGAAATAATAAATCAAATTGACATAAAACTCATATATTTAGAGATAATGTTAAAAATGTTTACCGTTTTCACTCGCTTTAGTTTATTTCGAAAACTTTAATTAAAAATGTAGTAAAATTACTTATTCCAGTTTTTTACTCATCAGCAATAACAAACAGATCCATAACAATAGTTAATATGGAAGTCTACCTGCTCTAAGACTGGAAGGAAGGGAGGGAGAAATACCAGCCTTCGCACGGATGGCGAACAGTAACCAGAGCTGCGCAGAGACTTCTGGATAGCACTGTATAATCAAAACGAATGCCACAAGGAAATAAGGTATATAATTAACACAATACGTTCATGAATCAAGATTCTACCTATTCCCACGTATATACATGTAATTTATTAAGTGCCAAAATGGTACTTTCTAAGATTGCATGGTGGACAGGAAAAACTTATGTCCGTCCGTGTGTCTGGTAAGATAGTTTCGTATACAAACAGATAAGACAATTTTCTCGTACCTAACAGCTGACGGAAGTGTCTCATAGAATGACAATGCGATAGTTACAATAAGAATTAAATTTAATTAAATTTCCATAATTTTTAGTCTATATCAGATTTCTGATTAATGTTCATTTTAACTGAGTCATTACAGGAATTCCTGGCACTGGGACTTGAACCAACATCATGGCACGCGGTAGATGAAACTCCAATTCCTCTCTGAATTTGTCTCTCTAATCTACCATACCGCATATTACTCCATATGATTTGTGACCAGGTTTCCGCTTTAGCCTATGAATAAAGGATACACGACATTGTTAGAGGCTTACAAGAAAGCAAATATTTAATTCGATTTCAATTTTCTGAGGAACATTACGAAATTCTTCTTCTTCAAGCTTTAGATATTTCTGCCAGTTGTAATCTGCATACCTTATTTATGCCATCTACCTATACTTCTCTTTCCTTTTGGTTTATAATTCATAAAGTAGTGTGGCAATCTCTGTACATGGGTTAGGCACTTAGTTTTATATTCTTTTGCTTTATCAATCAGATTATATATCCGTAATTCTTCTCTTATTTCTCTTGATTCTTCATTTCTTTTATGGTATGTTTTTTTAATGTCCTGCAATTGCTCTTAGGAACTCAATTTCACTCCTTTGGAGTCTAGTTTTATTTTTCAGACATAATCCAAATTTCACTATCATATAAAATTTTAAGATCATTTTCTAAAAAAGGCTCCTAAACATTAATGAGAACTTTACAAATTCCAAATAACAGTATTTCACCACATATACTACTTTAACATACCGCTATTTCAAATCTTGGGTGCAATATTCTACACTGCAATGTTTTAATATTGATCATTCACTCACAAATTACACAAGTCAACAAAATTTAAAAAGTTTGTTGTATCCGAAATAAAATGTATCAAATCTTATGTAATTTGGCCTCCTAAATTCGAAAATGGCAGTAAATTTTTTTTATTAGTTCTCGTTTAGAAGATATCGGCTATATAGCCTTCATTGTTGTTCGTGCAAGAAAATATACGTAGTCTTTAATCACATACCACATAAACGTGGTATTTTGCCTTCTCTAGTGTACTTTATCTTAGGAGCATCTCTTACTGCAGACCAGCAGTAGTCAGCAATCATAGACGTGTTCTATTTCCCCTGATAACATCGTTCTAGAGTAGCGATGTCTTGGTGGAAACGTTCACCGTGCTTGTCGCTTACTGCTCCAAGATTGTCAGAGAAGAAGACCAGGTGAGAGTGAAGGAAATGCATCTTGAGAGACATGTTGCACCCCATTCTATTATAAGCCATCGACATATTGTCCACTAATGTTCTCTAATTAGACACCCTTTTGTTGCCAAGGAAGTTAAGTACAACTCTAGTGAACGCTACCCATGCAGTTTTCTCCTTGCCTGTTAGAAGTCCATGAAAATGCTCATCAGCCATTAGTTTTCTTATTTGGGGACCTATGAATACCCCCTCTCCGATTATAGATTCACTTAATCGTGTAAATTTATGAAAGAGATACTTAAATCCTTCTCCGTTTTGATTCATACCATTTACAAAGTTTTTCATTAGTCCCAACTTAATGTGCAACGCAGGTAATATTATTTCAGTCTTGTCAACCAGTGGTCTGTAAACAATGTTTTTAATAACTGGTTCTTGCTTTGTTGCATAGTGTTTGTCCTTCACAAAACTATCCCATTTACATAAACAGCAACAATATTTCGTACAACCCTGTTTCCATTGGTATAGCAAAATTCATATATCGCTCGTTTCCATTTAGCCACTCGCGTAGGTTTGTGGAACAAGTACGACAACAAATATGGGGTGCAAACGATTTGTCCTGATCACCAACCTTGCAACCAAAATAGAGATGATAGGCCTTTTTAACAATAGGAGTTAACCGTACCTTATGCAATTTAAAAGTCACTTCTCCACAGATAAAACAAAAGTTATTTGGATTGTTAACACCCTTACGCGGCATTCTGTGCCTTTCATGCCAATTCTATTACAGAAAGGATAATATTTACGCATATATGTTATTTTATAATTATAATTATAATCACTCACAATAACGATTAAATCACTCCCTATTTTAACTATTTCAAAGCACACTGATAGACAGTTTTCTCATTCACAAAGCAAGAACTGAACTGAATTTATAAAGGAATATCAGTTTGAGGGTTTGACTTACATACTGGAGCCATAAATTCACCCTTAAATTTCCGGTACAGTCTGTTTCAAACAAAGTTACTCGGCTAAAATCCTGTTTTTAGTAAAACAAACTGACCTGTGTATTGTGGAAATGAGAACTAACAGACAAAAATGGATGTCATTTTCGTGTTTAGCGACCCCAAATTAGTAATGTATGGTTAATTTTATCTCGAATACATTTTGGCTGTTGACTTGTGTTATTAACACCTATAGTGTACTTCAAGCACAACAGATAACTCGAAGAAATAATTAGCAGCCTATATCCGTAGTCATACTTAAAGCAAGACAGATGACTAGACAAATTGAACTGCGTGGATACACCAGGGTGACAAGACAATCAGGATAAGAAGAAATTCTATTTACGGCAACAAAACAATTCTGGAAGAAATAAAATGCCATTGTATGGTTTGCCCTTGACCCTTCACCCCATGCCAAAATTTTGGCGGTCGAGGCACAGAGAATGTTGCACATGCGCCGTGTTGCAGAACAGACCCGGCCGGGGCCTGACCCAACCGCCCACATATATTCTAGGAAACTACAACAGAAACCACAGGTACAATCACAAATGCACTTTAGGACTAGTTAAACCTATGCTACGTATTATTTTAATGTGTTTATAAACAGGTACCTTCAATTGTTATCTTTAACAATCTTACTTACGTAAAAACCCTATACGCAAATCTATTTTACCTAGATATGCCATAAATTTTCCACAATTTTTTATATAAAAAAGAAGGTTCCTTCAGTAATCAAGCGAAAGTAAGATTGTAATTTACCCGAAGGTTCGCGGGTTCAATCCCGACTGAGAACCCACGTTCCCTTTAACATTTCCAAATATCCGCTCCAAGTGTATTTCATATCCAAATCTAGAACGAGGTCTGCATAACTTATCTGTGATCATCACAGCTGGAGAACGGAAAATCGTATAAAACAAAATTCTATATTCGCATTAGATATCTTCTGGGGAAGTGACACGAAGATGGACGAGGATTCTCTCGTACTGTTACTAAAACTGCTAAAAACTTGTAATGTTTCATACGAGATGCTTACAATAACAGCTGAAGTTTTCATTTGAAACTTTTTTCCTAAAAATTACATGAAGAGTAATTATTAGCTAACCTTCGTCCGTACAACGTTAGGCTCTTTCTTGCATGGCGAACAATACAGGCTGAGGTTAACACAACTGAAGACACACTCCATCAGAATGTGAAGTGAGAAAATCGGATTGCTAAAGCTTAGTGTAAAGAAAGTTATGTGAGTGCATTACATCAGATTATTTGGGGGTGTAAGATTCCGGGTTCTGTGAGACAAATGTCAGGTAACTTTAGGCCCTTGTGGTCCCCGGATATCATCTGGCCGTCATTATCATCTTCATCCCTTGTTCTGAGTGAGTGTGTGTGTGTGTGAATGGTGCGTCTCGTCCTATGTGTTCATGTTGTCTCGGAGGTGGCTCCGGCATTGGGCTGATCACTCATCCAGGGAGGCCCTCCATATCCTTGTCTGGTCAAAAAAGTAGGGTAAGGTTGCTATCAATGGGCCGGCTCTTTCATTGGGCCACCACGAATTCTCCGCATGTACAGGCAAGCGGTTCGCTCTGTTGACAGTAATATGAAGTTCGTCTTGCTAGAGAACCGCCATCTTAGTTTCTAGTTGTTCCAGGCAGATACAAAGCTTTGGCACGCCAAGGTAAGATTTACTGAAATTTCTTGTAATATATTACCGTTATTGAAACAGTAATACCAGTGAAACATTAATTATTGTTCAAAATTGACGGATATTGTCTGAAAGTACGATGAATTCCATCTCTTTTACTGTATCAACAATGAAAATTTACTCTATACAAACAGAAGCATTGACGAGAAAAGCAACAAGAAGCTAGTTGCCTTCGATGAGCCACGCCGAGTTTCCTTCAATGGGCCGGCCCATTGAAGGAAACTCCATGCGATGACGTTCTTAGCATTAGTCGTAAAACATTTTTTTGACACTTTATAGAAAATTGTTGACGAGAACCAACTCTATAGTCATTACGAGCAGTCCATGTAAAAACAAACCGGAGGAAGCTGAAACTTAATAAGGACCCAGGTAGTCAAGAAAAGAAGCCTTCAAAAGCCAACATCTGGAAAGTCAACGAAAGCCAAACTATACTTTTCTACGAGTGTTGCAAGACCTCATTCCTAGGAGGTATCGTGGTTTTGTGCTATCTGTCGCGAAGAGATAAAAAAATATATGATCCAATGTTTATCTTGTACCGAGTGGGTGCTGGTGTTAAAAAAGGGACCAAAGTAGGCCTATTCTATTGCGAAAATTGTGAATGAAAATCTGAACATAAAAGTGAATACTTTTTCAAAAAGTTCCTATTGTTGTGTTAATTTATGTGTATAAACAAAGTATAAGCCATGGCTTTTATTGCATATTTAGAAGCACAGTTTTTGTAATAGTATTTTCAATGCTTCAATCTTCCGTACACAATGGTTATAGGCTATATTAGGTTTCATCTGGTAATGAAAACTGGAAAAATGTTTAAAATAGCTCACAATGACTTTAGATCCAAACACACTAGCTTCTACGACTATTATTTAGTAAATGTTAACACATATATTAAGTTAAGCAAGTGTTACACAGCGGCTCATTCATGGAAACTGCCTGGCTCAATGAAGGAGACCGGTTTCCTTCATTGAGCCAATCACACTTATTTTTGTTTTTTAAATATTTATTTAAACCTCAGCACTTCTTACTTCTCCTTTTAACGAAGTGAATTATAAAAGGTAATGTTTATATCCACTCGAAAAAAAATTTAAATATTTTGAATTTAGAACACTTTACTTCAGATTTTCCTTAAGTGGCCCATCGATAGCAACCTTACCCTATGTATGTGATCCAAAGATAATCCCTCTCCCGACAGGTCGCGGCCCTGTAAGGCCCGGGCGGCTTGGGTCACTTAAATCCTAAAAGGGAGAGGTAAAACTAAGAGAAAGAAAGAGAGACAAAAAGAAAGAAAGAAAGAAAGAAACATTCCGGGTTGCGACATGAAGCGTGGCAACAACTTTCTCTTCACTTTTACAACCACTTTAAATCAAGATTATTATTTTCTTTTTAAACTTTACCTAAAAGACTGCAACGATTTTGTTTAAATTTCCGAAACGGCTTGTATAATATGCATAAGGTAGGTTGGTTTGTCAGTTACATGGTTAGTTAAGGACGGAATATACTGCTACTTAGGCCTGTGACCGTCGCCTGTGTGCGGGATATTTGTCCCGCAGGAGATGTTTTTAGATGCATGTAAATGTACGGACACGAGCCCGTCACATTTAGGCACACACAAAATGTCATCGACCCTGGGCCGAGATCAAACCCGCGGAACACAGAAAGCCAGCGCCATACTCACTGCGTTACCCATTCTGTCATAATATATTAAGCCTATTATAAATTATGTATAGTGTATTACACTAAAGGCCACCTGCGTCTAGTGGTTAGCGTTCTTTACTATGGATCCCCAGTACCTCCTCGGATTTTTCTGAGGTAGGGAGGTCTGGAACGGGGTGCAATCAACCTTGTGAAACCAACTGATGAGGTACTTGATAAAGAAGTAATGGCTCCGGTCACCAAAGCCATCAAAATGGCCGTGGGAGTCGGCATATGGCATGCCTCAAATTCTGCTATCTGCCTTTGATAAATTCAGCAGCAGTCAGCAGTCAGATGATAGGCCAAGTCCCACGAAGGATGTAGCGCCATGGATTTAAATTTTCGTTAGAGATAAAACTTTCATTTGAAACACTTTCTTCCATAAATTTTCAATTCATACACAGACTTAACTTTTAAGTCTTCCCTCACGAATAATGCCATACTGAATGAGGCTCAGGCAACTGAATGCGCAGGGCTGCAAATTGAACGTTTCACATCAGATTATGTTTTTTTTTAACGACGATTGTTTAGTGGTAGGGCCTACTTCGCCTTTATCCGTCGCCAGTATGCCGGTATTTTGATCCTCAGGACTTACTTTTAAATGCCTGTAAATCTACACACATGGGATTGATTGATGCATTTAAGTAGGCTATGCATAAATGCAATCGACTTGGGTTGGGATCAAACCCGCGAACTCTATAACATTAAGTCATTGCCATACAAGCTACTGTCCAAGGAAACTGTTATTAAAAAAAAAATCATATGTCCGTGACAATTTATCTTAGCAGAGACTTAAAACAAGACTATTTTTTTTACTCTCTGTGGTTTATATTGTTCCTTTTTGCCATTAAACTTGGCGCCTTCGAAACTAGAGCTCTCATGATGCTCCCAGGATCTAAAAGTCTGCCAAAAGTCTACAGATACTTCAACTCCAAAAGCTTTTTAGATAATCAAGTACATGTACACAATATATCCTTCTCTTTCCAAGCAATAACACAAGGAAAGAAATGAATACCAAGTTCTCTTTAAAAAGCCTTCCCTACAGGCGTAAGTTTTATAATAAAAGCGCCTGTGGTTCAAATTATAATATTTTACGACATTATTAAGTGCCAGAATGGTATTTTCTAAGACTGTATTGTGGACGGGAAAGTGTCTGTCCGTCTGTCTTTCTGTTCGTGTGTCTGTATGCGCGGTAACTCGAATACGCGCTTTAGCCTATCAGATTTTCTTGAAACATAGTAGGCTATACACACTTATAACGTCCATAGGACGAAGCCTATTGGGGTTGGACCAAATCGGTTGACCGGTACCAGAGTAACACCCAATTAGCGGTTTAAAAATAGCAAATCATCACTATACTACAAAGTTGCGTGGCAAACTCACTAGTTGACATAATTGTTTGCCCATTTCCACATAATTGAAGTAAATTTTGTATATTTTCCTCACATTATGTAATTTTTGACGCACTTAGGCCTATAGGACAGATAGAATCGTACAATTTGACAAGAATATTGGCTCATACAACAGCCATAAGCGTGCAACATTTGGTGATTCTAGCTGCCCCATAAGTATGGAAATACTGGATGGATAAACGTGACGTCATTCAAATCTACGACAGTCTAATCGTCCACTTATTAAGATTGATGTTTACTCATTTCCAGATGAGCTAGAAACTTAAAATTGGCAAACTTATAGCTTTTAGCATATAACCGATGGGAACATTTTAAAATTCTTCCCTTCATAAATAAACTTTAAAATTTCTGACTGCGTAGGCCTATTTGTACGGTTTCAGATGTTTCGACAGAAAGAAAGGAATATACGTATTGTAGACGTGATGAATTTGTGTAAATTCGTTCTGTTAGTCTAATATTTTAGTTATCCCACTTGTCCCTTAACATCTGCTTGTCAAATTTTCTCAAGAAACAGTGGTCTAAAACTCAGTATTTTCTTTAAAATGGCCTATTAACTACACCTGGCACTTTGTTATATTA
This sequence comes from Ectobius pallidus, assembly GCA_964059195.1. NCBI lineage: Eukaryota > Metazoa > Arthropoda > Insecta > Blattodea > Ectobiidae > Ectobius > Ectobius pallidus. The sequence continues at coordinate 109,803,219 of CAXKWD010000002.1, forward strand.
GTTTACCTGATTTTATTTGAACTTTATTCAAACGAATTACATAATTTTTCTACGACTATTCCACTCATACGCCGCGTGTTTGATATTGACCAATAACGTTTAGCAATTCTTCGGACAGAGGCGCCAACTTATATGGGCCTGTGGGGCTGAAGCCCACCCAATAATTTGCCGTAGGCCTATTTTGTTAAATTATATATTACCATTACTAAAATATGTATTCTTGTTAAATCGTGGGAAAGCTAAAATCAGGCTATTGCTGACATAATGTTCCAATTCACTCACGATTGTCTGAAGTCGTTTCTCAGTTCATTAAATTTTTACGTCTTAATCTGTTAACGCTTGAGAGGCGATGGGCTTACCACTTGCCCCTCTGCTCTCTCTCGGAAAATAAGCGTAACAAAATTAGTATAGGTAATGAAACCTCCACTTGTAGGCCCTATGCACAGGTTAAGGGAACGAGTCAGTCAGTCAGTCAGTCAGTCAATTTGTTAACGCAGTTTCCACATCCACCGCCATATTTTTATGCCTTTTATACATTCATAAAAACTTAATCACATTGCTTTTCTAAATATATATAGGCTAAGGAGAGAGCGGGAAAGTCAAATTCAGAAGTTAGATTATGCTTGTGGTTAATAAAAATCACAGGAATTATTAATTTAATGGGCAAAGCAAGGAATAATTGTGATACAAGACAAGAGTGTGGAGTACAAGACAATTATTACAAAGTTTGTCTTCAGAAACAATGAAATCATTTCATGTAGGCCTACAGTACTATATTTATACAATTTTTTCCATGGCGCTACATCCCTAGAGGGACTTGGCCTACCACCCGACCGTTGCGTCATCTACCACAGGCAGATGGCAGGATTGGGGGCATGTGGTCAGCATGCCGACATCCATGGCCGGTAATAATGGTTTTCATGACCGGAGCCGCTACTTCTCTATCACGAGGCTGAGTGCACCCCTACAAGACCTCCCTACCTTAGAAAAATCCGAGAAGGTACCGGGGATCGAACCCGGGGCCGACGGATCTATAGCCAGCGACGCTAACCACAAGACCACGCCACAGTCATATCAATACTTTATAAGTCTACTAGCAAGTGCCCGCAATAATTAATTCAAAAATAAAAAAAATAAAGAGAAAACAATTAAAACACGTTTATTAACACTTACACACGAATCATTCATAAACTAAACGATTAATAATTACAATGAAACAGCTAAAAATCCAGCTTTGGAGTGCATTCCACGATAAATAAATGATTTAAATAAAACATCTAGTAAGTAAATATTCGTGGGCATCTGCTAGTCTGTTTTATGAAACTCGGAGGTTCATTGGCACGGTTACAGCCCGCCATTCAACCCTATTCTGTGCTAACTTCATCCAACCATCCCTCGCAAGTCCTACTTCCCTTAAATCTTAAATATATTCTACTATTGTCCTCCTACCTACGTCTTAGTCTTCCAAGTGGTATTTTCTGAATTCAAAATAGTTTTGGGATATGTTTTTCCTTCCCCATGTCCAGCCCATTTCATCTTCAGTGATTTAATTACATTTACTACATTCCGTGAAGAGTACAAGTTATAAAGATCGTAATTATGCACTTTTCTCCAGTCCCCGTTTTCATCTCTCTTAGGTCTGAATATTTTCCTGAATATTCTCAGATTATATTCTTCCCGAAGAGTAAGGGACCATGTCTCACATCCATATAAAGTTCCAGTCCTCTTTCTTGTATTATTTACCCGTTCTCTATTAATTTTAATTTGAGTTTTACATTTAATTGTACGGTTCTTTTGTTCTAGTTCTAGGTGAATTTGTAAATTTGTAAATTTACAAATTCAAGCTGTTTTGTAAATTAAACATAATTTTTCTTAATAATTACTTACCATATTATTGGCTGTTAATGGTATTTATTTACAATTAATATTGAACGGCACCCACACAAGGGCAAAGCTCATTTGGGTGTTAAACGTAAATTCTGTATTTTGTGTATCATATATTCGAATAAAGTAATTAGAATGCAGTACACGATTTATCCGCAATGGGTTGTATAAACAGGCTAGGGTCACCAGGTGAACAGATAACTTATACTTCTAGAATCTAGGCATATGAAACACTAGCATGTGCCCGCGGCTTCGCCCGCGATAATTATTTGAAGTATTAAAAATTAAGAGCATAATAGTTAAATCATTATATTTATTAGGGCCTAACACCTAAATCACGTGGACTACATACCACGATTAGATAGCATCGCCTGGTAAAAGCGACCTCAGATACGAGTTCCTTGGTCCAGAAAACCCCTGTATAGTGAGTTTCGTCCAAATAAAACAATGTTTGACCATTCAACATTCAAGCGATCGCGAAAGTTTAATTTCCAAGGTATGACAAAAATAGACAAAGCCAACTGTAATTGTCAAACTTCCATTTAATTTAATTCCAAACCCATCTGAAACCCACTGGCAACAATATGTTTTAATGTCAAATGTGATTCGGATTCGATAATTCTGTGTAAAAAGGGATTAAGTATTCTCAAAAACATTTAATTTTTGGCATTTAAAATCAAAATTTTGTAAATTCCTTTCTTAGTGAGCACCTACATTATGAAACGAAGGTACTTTCAAAATTCCAAGTCTCTACCTGTTATAGTTTAGGCTCTACGTTGATTCCTGTCAGTCAGTCAGGTCAAAGCCTTTTATATATAGAGAGATTTTAGAAGTTTGTGATCAGTCTTCCTCATTATTGAGTTTTCAGAAAAGTAACCAGCAATGAACAAGAGTCGTTATTTTAGTATTGCTTTGGCAATAGTATAACGACTGGTTGATTTATACATTATTTCGGAGAATTTCGTTCGCGAGTTTTTTTAGTATTATTTTTCTATAGGTAATTTATTGTTTAAGCAAAGAAAATTCTACGTTACCAGACATAATGTAACAATTCCCACCACATAACATAATACTTAAATATCTGGAGCCGTATCAATATGCCTGTAATTAACACAGAATTCCAATGAGTGCGTTGTTGCGAAATGAGACGTTTAGAACTGGATGAATTCGTGAGCTTTCCCATGGGCTTCCTATTCTGCATTGTTCCGTTATGTATTAATTTCTTAGTAGGTCATGCTTTCTATAATTCAATTTATATCAGGCTTTGCTTGGCATTATGTCTTATTTATTATAAAACAATTGAATCTCAATTAATTTTGTTTACTCCTTTTGTCATTTTAATTATGCTAATTGTAATTTATATCCAATCAGAGACCGGATTATCTTTTCTCATTGTTTTAACAGCCAATAAGGCTTTGTCTTCATCCTCTCAAAAAACATTCAACATTCTATAATTCCATTGGAATTATTCATTCAATTTTACTCATGAAGATATGAGTTCTAGGCTTGTAAATGCCTACATTTTACCCATCAAACAGTTTTGATGGCCTCAATTCTTAATTGCTGAAGCAAGCAACTCTTCAAAATATAAATTTAGGCTAAAAATGCCTAATCATTTTTTATGACTGAAGGTGGTCTCAATTAATTCCATCATACATCTTGTGATTCAACAAATCTTCCTTTCTGGATTGACGTCGCAAGAATCTTCGAGCCAGCAGCCTTAAATCTATCAGGAAGTGGTAATTATAAATACTTCAAGATAAAGGTACGTCATTTTATTATTCAACACAATCTGAGAACCACTCAGATATAAACTAACCATTTAATCAAGTTCCGTGTGGTTATATTAACTGAATTAGCCATCTCGAAGATAATTCTATTACCTTAACTAAGGAATTGTGTTCAAGAATTGTGACATTCATAATTTAACAGTGCTGTGGTGCTACCACTGCCTTCTAAATTTATTAATCGTATATACACTGCCTGTCCTATACGGCTAATTTTGCGTATTCTGCGACATTACAGATGGCAGCACCTTTCACACCCAGACTGCTTCTTGTTTTTTGCTACGACAGTGTTGATTATGTAGTGCTGTCACGGCCGTCTCATAATCACTGCCTTCTAAACTGTATTACTCCTCGAGACGGCGGTGCTCATAATATAGTCTATCAATGCGTCTAATTAATTTACATTTATTTTAATTATTGCTCCAAAATTCCATTTCAAGGTAAGTATCATATACTGGAATAATATTACGTTCTAAACAAATAACACAAGTATCTGTGTCTGTTTAATGCTTATTTTGATTAGTGATTGCTGCAATCTGGGTGTGAACTGTGTCGCCTCTACTGGATAAATTAGGCAATTTAACAATACTCTGAACTCCATGTTAAAATAAAGCATAGGACAGGCAGTGTAATTCTCGAGACGGCGGTGGGTGCTACTAAATAGCATTCTTTGTGTCCAAGTGATCCGGTTCTTCATAAACTGCATGTGAATTATGTATATTTATTTGGTGGCAATAAATTGTTGTATGCCAACTCATTCAATCTGAAAATGTATTGGGCAAGTGAGTTAATCTGTTTTCAGGTTAAGTCTTCGTCATAAGAAGTGTATAAAACACCCTATTGGATACGCTTATAGTCTGCTCGAGCTCTGTTGCCCTTAGCATTTTATGTGTCTTATACGAGGGCGAATCAGAAAGTTTTTGCCCCTATTTTTTATTAGCCAAAATAAGGTACATACAGGTGATTAAAGATATACCTACTATTATACGGACCTTACACTATTTTTCCACATAGTTCCCACAACGGATCAGACATAAAAAATTGTCCCATCGCAGAACTAACTTTGAGATGAGATGGCTCATAGAGGAAGTAGAATTTTGCACCCCATTGTTTCTACACACCATGCCTGGTAGGGTTTGAAATAAGAAATAGAAATTCCGGTAACATAAAATTTGACGGAATATATTATTTCTCACTCTCATGTTACCATACAAACCTTTTCGGGGCTGAAATCAATATCACTTTCATACTTTCCTCCCCCAAAACCTAGGACATGATAATATACTGTGCGCAAAGGACTAAAAATGTTCCATCTTATTTAGTATCCTTTCATATGCTCAGGGCCTATGATAAACATCCATATTTCTCAACTAAAAATACAAAGCCTACAGGTATGACTAACTTATCAGTGAATAGAATTTTTTTTACAGACTTCTGATATGGCATAGGCCTACTCATTGGCACACCCAGGCTGAGGAGACAACTGAAAATGCTGTCCCTGCAATACGAACTCTTATTGTACAGTACATCAAAATATGAAATGAGAAAATGGTATTCTCTATGTCCAGGGTAGAGAAAGTTATGTGATTGGATCACATTGTGCATTATTTTCGTGGATTTCAATATTTATTTGCATCAATAAATTAATCTAATTTGTCAAAGTCCCGTATCATGCACTGCCAAAGATACCTGTGAACACTGCCAACAATACACTGTTGTCATGAGAAGTGTATGTTCAATGGACTTGTATTTGATTAAATTTTATAATAAGGTATTTCGTCTCCTCGAAAACATTTTATTTTTGACAATTAAAACCAAAAGTTTGCAATAGTATATTGCGATACTAGTTCCGTAAGCGGTGCATACGGATCGAGGAAAGAGTTTTTTCAATTTCCGAGATCCGTTATGCGCTTACGGAACGAGTATTGCATGCTATTTTTCGCACGATGATTATTTATATCAATTTAATTATATTAATTAAGATATTAGCTGAAAATATTATGTATATACATTATTGAAGATAGATGTTATATTTCAGAAAGTAATTCGCATGTGTTGGTTGTTATGGGGACTGAATATTTGTCCTGTTAAAGCCGCCACAACTGGAGGGCCTTGGTTCCGGCCTTCGATAAAGGCTTGTATTATGATGGTTTTACTTACGGCACGTGAGCTTTTTGTCATTTTTACAGCACTGAGATTTTTTGTTGTTTTCATAGCAACTAGATTGGCTGTGGGAATGTCAAGTTGCGATCCACGGCAACAATATTCGTAAGTACCACTAATTAGTTACGTCGTGCAAAAAAAATTATTTTTAACTTAGGCCTATATTATGAAACGAAGGTAGCCTACTAGCAAAATTCCAAATCTCTATTATAGTTTAGGCTCTACGTTGATTCTCTGTCAGTCTGTCATTCATTCATTCATTCATGCATTCAGTCAGTCAGGATAAACCTGCTTATAATAAATATATATATATATATATATATATATATATATATATATATATATATATATATATATATATATATATATATATATTTATTTCATGAACCAATGGACGGGAGTATGAAAATTTTTAAATCTTTGAGCCCACCCAATGTTTTTCAAAAGTTGGCGCCACTGTCCTCGGATATAGACCAATGACGGCCGTTTATCTTACAATGTTCTTGTAGGAATCGCGAGGATGCTGTCTTATCACGTAAAACGTCTGCTCGTTTTTGGACACGTAAACATAAGTGATTAATACGTGATTAACATGTCACATGTTGCCCTTAAGAAGCACGAAAACAGATTATTTTATACCACATAACTTGTTTGGAAATTGAAACAATAGAAATGTACATTGATTAAAAACACAACTTCGATTAATTTACCTGAATGAAGTTAACTATGTCTTATATGCACCAATGGTAGCACTGGTCACAACATGGTAACTCGAATCGATTCACGAATGGTTGATTCATAGTAGACCGTGATCTCGTAGCTGTTAGTTTTGTTTTTATACAGCAAAGCACGAAAATAATAATTATTTGTATAAATCTGTTATATTTTTATTCATGTAATAGTCTTAATAAATCCAACTCAAGTTGACGAGTTTCATCAGATAAATTCGCTCCTGCTGCGCAGTCGCGAATCCATCGACAAACTCGTCAACTCTCGTGGGATTACCTATGATAATGCATTTCATCCATTTCCCGTTTATCTAACACGATGAAAACTCCAATTTCCTGCACCCAGTGTCGGTATCCTAACCCACCTGCGTATTTTTTCCTGCTTTGAGCACATTTGTGTCAGTGTATTAAAGCCCCTAACTTGTGGTATATGTATTATTGAAGACATGTAATATAATCATATGAATTTGATAATTTCCATCTTAACTTTCTCTAATTCTCTTTAATTATTTAATCGTGACTTACGATAATTCATCAGGCTGCTAAGTGTGACGAAAGATCTGCTTCATTCCATGGATTGCTTGGAATATAGAAGATCTGGTTATGAAGCGCATGCGCACTGCCTGCGCTGAAGTAATCGATGTATCGATCGTCACCAAGATTAAAATAGTATTAATTTTACTTCCTCTGTCTTCTGGGGTGACGACTTTCTCTACTTTTAATGCCACTGTCTATGAAAATGTCGTTTTTTGCTTTTTTTTCTGGAAAATGGCTATATCGATTTTGTTTAAATTTTGTACATGAGATGCTTACATTGTAAGCTCGTAGAGCTTAGAGCCCATTTATTATACTTTTATAGCAAATACTAGTAATGAAGTATTAATACAAGTCACTAGATGGCACTGATGCCAGTTACCAGCAATCAGAATTCTTGGCACGCTTGTATCTATTTATTTACACTTAGATAAAGAAAATATCCATTATACTCTGTATTGTAATAAAATAAGGAATAGTTTTACATATTCATTCCTGTTACTATTAGCTATTATCATTAGATTAAATAATTAATGTTAATTAGCAACAGAAAGCTACATTGCCGACATCGAGCTAATATCGATAAGTCGAGTGACAGCTCATTAACATTTACTTGGCGCTACAGCCAGAATACATTAGCTCACTTAGAAGCGTCATATCGATTATTGCACTTGGTTGTAGAAGCAGCTTTATGAATAGATCGATTATTTACCACATTAAAATTATTAAATTTCTCTGTAATTATACATTACAATTATAATGCAAATGTTCACATGCAGATTCTTTATGTTACAGAATAATTACAGCATGTTATTATCTTTAAATGTACTCTTATTCTGGATGGAAGCTACTGGAAACTTCAAGAAGAGCCTTCCATAGGATTCTAGAACCTGACTCTTTGTAAGATGATTATGTGAACGCATTTTGGCAGTTAGACTTTACTCTCTCTCTCACCGATCGTCGCTTCGTAAGGGCACAGCCCCAATTTAGCAACAGACTACAAGTCTGAATATATTATTGTACAGTTTCTACATACAACTACGCATGGAACCAGCATTAGCAGCCACTATTTAATCTACCAGGAGGTGGATTCTAGGACATCACTAGAACTTCGTGGAGCGTAGCTTGTAGCCATGGAAGGACTCGCTACTGGCCACCATTTGGGATGGACTACAGCACCATAGAACTTCAGCTTCGATAACTGTACACCCCTTACACTACAGTCCGGCTAAATTCTCATCAGATGTAGTCGTAATACAAGTTAAGTAAATCAAGCTAAACCATGTATTAACTCTCAAAGCCAAGTAAGGCTTAGCATCTTTACATTACTGTAAAGTAAATCTGCTCATATAAATGTAAGGAGTTTTGGCATCCTTGCAGCTCCTCTTTTCCTCTACGTGCAAGCCAAATATGCTGCCGTAGTAGTTTTGAATAAACTATAATATTTCACAAAGACCAAAGACTGGTCTAGCAAACTAGTGGTTTTTGCAAAAGTAATTCAGCTTTTATAAAGTTAAGAAGTTTTGGTAAGCAATTGCAGCTTCTCTTTTCCCTACTGACAGATAGAGTATACTGCAGTAGTATTTTGAGCCAGTACAGCTCAATTATTCCAAAGACTTTGTAACCATTTGGGATCAAAATAAAGAACTTTACATTTAGTATTTCAAAGCACAAAACATAGTGTATTTTCTAGCGAACTCCAGTTGTTCCTGAAATCTACTTAGTAAAATAGCAAGTACTATTAAATACTGGTCTATACCAAATACAACTCCAGGTAAGAAGAGAAGCAGTAATCTACAAGAAAAGAAGAATAAAGCAACAATTCTCTCTCTCCATTATTCCTGCTTCCTTCAATATTCCTGCACTTCTAAGCATATATATTTTCTGGGTTTTCCCAGTGGTCCTCCGAAAATCCTATTGCAAATTCTGTTAGGCACACTAGCCTACATACATTAAGAGCTAAAACTTTTATTTGAAAATGTTTTAGAAAAAATTCTCTGAAGCGTAGTTATAAACAACCTAATGTGTACGGGCAAGCTGAGAGCAAGCGGACTGTATAACAAGATTCATAGGACGTAACACTTCTTGAAATTGAGACTTAAACTATAAATAGATAAGCCAAACTTGCCCAATACATTTTAGATAAATTTCTCTGGTATGTAACAATTTATTGTCACAACAACAATACATACATCATGCTCAGTTCATAAATTCTTGATTCCTTGGACGTGTATAATATTATTATTCATAAACACTGATGAACTTGTAGATATCACAATGTTTAATACAAATTCCTTTGTTAAAGGTCATAAATATCTTTGAGATGGCTTAATCAGTTGATCAAAACCACAAATATATTAGTTCAATGATGAAATTACGTCCAAATTGTTCCTCAAATAAATTAGGTAGTAAATGACGTACCTTTGAATTGATTAATACCACCTTTCGATAGTTGATACAGATGTTAGCCTGAGATCTTGCAACGCCAACACCAAAATGAAGAAGACCCGATGAATCACACGATGGGTGATAATAGTCCTTAAATCGTTCGAAGTCTTCAGAATCAATAAGGCATATGAAACCTTAATGTGAATCGAAGAGCTGATTGCTTCAGCTATTGAAAGTAAACCACCAGATCTATCTGATAGGTAAAGAATGGCATTGATAAGCCAAGAAGAAAACTCATGTCCTTATGAGTAGTAGTTGAATTGATACAACGAAGAATAGGCATTTAAAGCCTAGAAAAACTAATGTCTTTATGAGACACAGTTAACTTGAATCGATGAAGAAGGAGAATGAAGCTAAAGATAAACCTTATTGGCTATCAAAACAATATAATAAAAATCTCCAGTCTCTGATTGGATGCAAGACATAAAAAGAATAATTTTGATATTACAATACCCATACATAACAACTATTTGAAATTCATTTGTTCAATAAATAAAAAACAAGATAGCAAGCAAGGCCTGCTAAAAACGAATTACAGAAGCATGACCTACTAAACTAAAACATAACGGAACATAATGTTTGTACAAACTCAGTCTTGCCTGGTGAATTAAGCTTTGCATCAGGTTGAAACAACTGAACACGTGCTCTTTGCAATACAGCTCTTATTATATGTCAGAATGAGAACATTATAGGAGAAAAATTCCTCCGGCAGTGGGACTTGAACCCAGGACCTTTGGCTATTCGGTTCTGTGGTTCATGATTGCTTATATATCTATCTTGAATCTTAACTGTACAATAACAGTGGGAGCCCGGTCACAAAAATCACTAATTAGTGTGCCTCACAGTACTGCATATGACATAACTTGTCTGTCTGTGAGGTAGACCATTAGGGCAATTAGTCATAGGAGAGAGGTTCTATCTGGTGCTGTGAATTGAGCTCCGGCTTAGCTCAGTTGGTAGAGCATTGGCGCGAATAGCCAAAGGTCCTGGGTTCAAGTCCCACTGCCGGAGGAATTTTTCTCCTATAATGTTCTCATGTAGTGTCCAACAGAGACAATAATCTGTGGTTCATGATTGCTTATATATCTATATGTCAGAATGTGAAGCGAGAAAGTTGTTTTGCCCATGCTTAGAGTAAAGAAGCTACGTGAGTGCATTAATCAGAATTTATTTGGGTTGTGTATACTTTTTTGTTTGTTCAAAGGGGGCGTGAGGATTTCATGATATTCGAAGGGGGGCGTCAGCTGAAAAAGGTTTGGAACGAAGCTGCGCTTGCTGCAGTAATTACAGTTACGTTCTGCGCAGGTTTCTTTTTAACTTGTAGGAGTTTAGTATTTACCTTAGTCCAGCCATTGTTTTCAGCGACGCGATCTTACAATCTAGATACAGTACTTTTATTATCATTATTAAATTGCTATTTTAATATTACTTTAATAGTATTATCTTTGTTAGACTTTTAACTATCATAAGTTACCGTAAAAAATACTTGGCGAGTCATCTGATCGATATACCTGAACACCTGGGTTCATTAAACACACTCAATGATCCGATGTCTCATTATATATCACTCAACGTGATAAAATAAGTGACTGCACGGAGAGTTGCAAAAAGATGTCTACAGTAGTGAAAATCAAGATAAAATTCATAGTTGCTTACAAATCGTTAGTGCCAGAAACAAGAGAAGGCCTATATAAGTGTAAAAAGCAATTTCTTAGTATAGTACATTATTATCTGCTTAAAGAGTCAAACGTTCAGATAGTGAGGAAACCGCTTCATTTGAGTACATCATCGTAGTGCCAAGTTGAAACACATTTCCATTCAACTTCAATAAATCGATTCACCCATTCAGACGTCAGTGTTTCAGAAATATCAGTTCACAGAAAATATCCCATTAACGGCAAGAGGAGTTAACACGATTCCACCTGCTATGATGGAAGGCATGGTCAATACAGTTCCCAAGTTTTATCAATACATGGACTGTCTTCTAGGAAGAGTTTGGTTCCGTAAGTTCCTGTAGAAAGTGTGAAAAGCCCGTTCACACTCCATAGGTCTATCAGGAAAATGGCGAGAAAATAAATTGTTCTGGTCAGTATGATAGGTAGAAAAAAAAAGTAAAAATAATTTGCACATTTGGGCATTATTAAAAATCACAAATGTGGAGCAGTTGTGCAGTAATTTAAAAGGACTAACTTATCTTTAACCCGATGAAATCAAGGTAGAAGGATGATCAACAAGAAAATTGAGATTTTCTGGATTTATCTAAAATCGTCGCTGCTTGTAATTGGCTTTGAGACGACGTACAATAACTGTATGGGCTATAAAAATATAGATATAACTACTGTGATATACAACGCCCGGTGTTAATGTTCTATCAACATCATATGTTCTGTCAACACCAAGACGAAATATTTCAAGCAAATATGCTCCGGAACCAATTAAATATGCTCTATATTTAACTCAATTGAATACTTAGGGTTTCTTCCTACCGAAATTGCATTAAAAATCACAACAATAACAACAAAACAGTAGTTGTACAAATTATATTACAAAAGTTTTTAATAGTTCAAAGCAACAAATTTTAGAGAATTGAAAACTAATGAAGTAAAATTTCGCTTTAAATTGTATAATTAGTTCCGAAAGTAATGGGCTATGAACTGTCAATTATCGTATAGTCGTTTCTCAAAATATTCACTTAGCCAAGTATGCTGTAAACGTACGAATTAACTGAGATACGCATAATATTTAAAATCTCGCAGAAATATGCCATTTAAAATGTTATAAATTAATATATTTATATTTATATTAATCTACTATCCCTAAACACGAGCTTTGCTCAGATAGGGGTATGTTTGGATTTATTTGTTTTTACTTGTATTAAATGTGTAATAATAATAATGTAAGTAATGTTAATAAAAATGTTTAATAACAATAATAAAATATGCAGCAAATATTTTAAAGAATTCAAATATGATGCATTTTCGCGAACTAACGAAATATGCAACAATATGCAAAACGAAACCATTAATTTTCTGTTATTAAGTGCCAGTAAGGTACTTGATAAGATTGTGTGGGAGACGGGAAAATGTCTGTCCGTCTGTACGAACGATAACTCTAATACGCTTTATAGGATTTTCACGAAACCTGGTATACGCATTTATAACGTCCATGGGAAGAAGCCTATTAACATTGGGCCAAATCGGTTGAACGGTACCGGAGTAATGCCCAATTTAGTGTCTGTGTTAATGGTAATATATTAGAAAGGCGCGATAACTTTATCGGATTTTCATAAAACTTGGTATACGCATTTATAACGCCCATGGAAAGAAGCCTATTGAATTTGGACCAAATCGGTTGACCGGTACCGAAATAACGAGTAATTAATAGTCGCATCTATTATAATATAATATTCGTTCTCCAACAATCCGAAGCATTTTGTTTGGCTCGCGGACAGCCAAACAGCGGCCGAGCCTCCGTAACTAATGTAAACAAGACACGTTTAGATGTATCAGTTTCTGTAAGCAGAAATAATAGGTGAAATTCCTTATTAAAGAGCATGCTTTCATTTCCAATTCAATATAAATATTAATTTTGGATAAAAGACGCTACAAGATTATGCACGGCCCAAAATATATTAAACATAACGTAATAAATTGCCAATCGTTTATTGATATTGCTAGCCCGTCTTGATTGATTCATTTCTTCAAAACGATTCAGTGTAAATAAATGTAAACAAAAGATTTAAAACACAACTAGCTGTTGAATATTGATTTATATTGTGCATTCTATCGATATGTATGACTACCTATATCTACATTATATTTTAATGTATTTTTCTTATTCGCTCCTGTGCAGCAATATACCTAATGTAATTCTTGACAGATAGATTTCAGATTGACTATTTATTCATTCATAACCTATACGGCTGCTTTAAACTTTAAACAAACATGTCAGCGAATCGTAGGCCTATTTATTATTATTATTATTATTATTATTATTATTATTATTATTATTATTATTATTATAGGTATCGTAGGCCTATTACCTATTACCAGAGAATTTTGTTTTTGGAGTTTAACTCTGAGTTCTATAACTTCTGTTCTGCTTGGGCCTATCATAATTGCAATTATTATTGATTAAAGAACGCATTCTGGCACTTTGTTATATCAGTTTACCTGATTTTATTTCTTTCATGCCTTGTACACATTTTAACACTAGTATGTAATACCTGGTACAGTTCATTATTAAAATATTATTTTTCATAAACTTTCGGGTCCTAGTAAACTTGGTTCTTGGATACTATTTTATCCATATGTCGGGGTTACTTTGACATGGCCTTTGTTTTAATTCTAATTCAACATACATCACTGAAGTACTACTTATCACTTCTAAAACTTGCTTAAAAAATCTACAATAATTTTTATATTGCAAATTAACAAAATTTATTTGTAAAAATCATATTTTTAACCTTACCATGCGAGATATTTTGACAGCAATTATGTTTTACAAGAAAGTTTTTGGTATGAAAAATCTGCTAGAAGAGTGAATACACAGTTTTAAAAATTATGATTCTAAAATAATTTAATTATTCATTAAATTGTTGTAAATTACTAATCAGAATCCTCTACTGATCAATACACGGAAGTCAGCAAAAGATTCACTATGTCAATCTAACCCCGAGAGATGGAGAATAGAAAAAATATGTCACATCTAATGGACTACATGTCACAGAAGTGTGAAGATAAAATTTCACCATTTTTAAACTTGTTCGTTTGGAATGTTTGTGTGTTTCGTTCTTTAAATATGTTTACGCTAATTTATTGTTTTAAAAACTTTTTAATGTCTGTTTCGGATATAGTCTTCATCTATAGATAAACTCTGAAATATAGCATTTCTATTTGTATTTTGTAGTACTTTTTCTAAGTTTGAGAGGTCCTTCCTGAATTCAATTTTTTGTGAGATTAAATACAAATTTCAAAAGAGTATGTAAACTTTATTACATTCTTGTAAACTGTTGTAACTACATTATAATAATCCCAAATCACATAATTTACTCTGTAATATTGTCCCTTCAAGTGCGCAATTGACTCGTTGGGATCTTTAATGTTAATAAATAAAAATAAGACAAAATACATCTACTTGAATTCATAAATTATTTATGGAAGAAATACTTAGTGTTTAATCGGTTAGAAGCCTGTGTTAACAGATGGTTTCGGATGTTATTAAATACATTCTGAAAAATAAGTTATGGCAAGGAATTCGGCAGAAAATAATTCGTATTTATACTATATGCAGACCGAGACCATGTGGAAAAGGGTAGTTATCTTAAACTATGTTGAGAGTGAATCTCGTCAAAGGTATAATATGTTATGTTGGCCTACTCTAATATTTAGTCTGTATCAAATTGTAAAAGGAGGCATTATTGATCCCCCTAAAGAGATTTCCTTTCTTCAATTTTACTATAGTTACATGTGACGTTGAATGTCACTTTTTGCCTGTAAGAACATTCTTTCTGACAGACATCAATGGCCCCAGAAAATTTAGAAAAATATGTAATTATTATTTGATATGCTGAAAAATGTAATGCGTAATTTTATCTTAATCATAAATAAATGCTATTAAATATGTCTTATTATATTTCTATGAATTTAAATACTTTGTTACATATTCCATCAGGGAAAGTCACTGAACGCGATCAACGGAACTAGCCAGACACAGTTAAGTAACAGGGTTTTCTAAGAGTTTTTAACTCCACGATGACATCGGATATTGATTAGGGTCCGGATGTTTGTGACACGTCATGTTTTCTTTTATGCTGTTATTTCAGTCAAAGATTGGTTTAAATAGGAACTGTACGTTCCTAATTACTTTTAGAAATATTTTATACGTTAGGCCTATATATTGGCATATTTAGGTCATTTTTGCAGTTTTGGCACCTCTCTATCCTAAATACGAGTATGAACTCGTATTTAGGATAGAGAGGTGCTTTTTGAACTACTCGTAGGCTTAATTCGTGAATATTACTAATAAACTACAGTGAGTCCCTCGCAAGAGTTGGCCAATCATGCGGGTTTCTGAGTCGCGGCGGCCCCTGCTCTAACTCCCGAACGATCGGGTGAAATATCTATGCAAATAAAGCCGCTGACGATGTAATGGTTCAGGTTCTCACGTTTAGAGTTGGAATTACAATGAAAATAACCAAGTACCTCATCACAACAGATGTTGGAAATGTCCTCCTCTTGCATCCACACAACACTTTCTGAAAATTTTCTTTCATGCACATAAGTTCAGCTTCCAAGATAGAGTTAATTTGTCTTTTAATATTGTCTTTAAGTTCTTCTAACAGTATGTGACTATTAGTTACGGGGAAACTTGAAAAATAAAGTGTATAGGTCAATTTCCCATACATTAGAAGAACTTAAAGACAATATCACTAGAAGCTGATATCTCGAAAGCTGAACTTACGCGCGTGAAATAAAATTTCCTAGAAAGGTGCCAGTGTTGTGTGGATGCAAGAGGAGGACATTTCCAACATATCTTGTGATGAGGTACATGGTTATTTTCATTGCAATTCCAGCTGTAAATGTGAGGACCTGAACCATTATGCCCTCAGCGGCTTTATTTGCCTAGATATTTCACCCGATCTCTCGGGAGTTAGAGCAGGGGCCGCCGCGACTCAGAAACCCGCATGATTGGCCAACTCTTGCGATGGACTCACTGTATATTGTTACAGAGGAGAGTAGTTACATTTTTCGCATAAAAAATCGACTAACTGAGATTTATCTAAAGAATTTTAATAAAGTAACATATTTCAGTTAAATCACAACCAGGAAGCCTTTATACTTGAGAAATCGCCCATAAAGCTAACATAGCCTATTTGCTCCTACTTTACAATGTGAAAAATGTAAGAGGACGACAAAAGGCGATTATACCAACACTGCATGTCAATTGAATGTAGTGACAATATTACAACATACGAGTATTAATTTATTTATTATTTAGCAGGTGTCAAAGTGTGTTTTTCCCCTATACTATATTCTGGAATTGCTGCAGAAAGCATCTAACCATTGTGTGATTAATGGTGACGGCGACACTCGTCATTATATGGTGTAGAGAGGTGGAGAGCAACCCCATTCATGATTTAATAATGTCGAGAAAGCATGCTTGCTCCACCGAACCAGAGAGCATCATCACTTTCTGCAACCCTTCAAACCTGGAAGGTCAAAGTGCAGCAGCATCCATAATTATGATCAAGTTCTGATTCACACCTACCAGAAACAAATCCCACTAGTAAAAGTAATTCACAGTACCGGTATTATAGAAACTGATTTTTAGATGAGCTTAAACGTTGAATGTTTTGGAAATGCAGATAAATATTATTCAACTAAACTGCTGTGCAAAAATATGCAAGACTTGTGGGCAGAAGGAAAAGTAGTCTAGCGGTAGTGGTGCTAATAGAAGCAGCAGTGGTAGTGGTGGTGGTATAGTAATAGTAGTAGTAGTAGTAATAGAAGTACTAGTAGTAGTAGTGGTAGTAATAGAAGTAGAAGTACTAGTAGTAGGTGTAGTAGTAGTAGTGGTAGTAGTCGTAGTAGTAGTAGTTGTAGTAGTAGTGGTAGTAGTAGTCGTAGTAGTAGTGGTAGTCGTAGTAGTAGTAGTAGTAGTAGTAGTAGTGGTAGTTGTAGTAGTAGTAGTAGTAGTAGTAGTAGTAGTAGTAGTAGTAGTAGTAGTAGTAGTAGCAGAATTGTATGTAGGTGTTTAATAGTGAAAGTAGTAGTGTTGGTATTAGTGATACCGATAGTGGTAGCAGTAGTGGAGATGCAAGTGGTGATAGTTATCGTAGCAGTGTAAAAAAGGGGCTTATAGGCATAGCAAATGCCATTTCTTGTATGCCTCGAAGGGGAGATGTGTAAACAGATTTTATAGTTCTTCCTTCTTCCTTCTTCGCCAGAAAATTCACGACAGGATGGGAATTTTCCTACGAAAGGATTACGAAGCAGAGGAGGCAAGTTTGGAGTAAAAAGAGCAGCCAATCTTTCCCAAGGACCAAACTTTTCGAGGTATAGGCTTCTTTAATTTGCAATAAATCCACGACATGCATTCAACGGCTGTATTTCCCTTCGAAGAAATACATGTCATAAATAGGCCTACCAAGTACCCTTCCCAAGAAAGGCAAGCTGGCTAGGTTTTTTTTACATGCGATAAATATTAACGCCCTCACCGTGAGTCTTACGTCAAATGCCAAAACAGTTCAATTGTAAGAACTTGATCCCTGACAACATCATAATTATTGGAGTACGAGTAGTTAATAGTACTGTGGTAAAAATTAAGGGAACGATATTGAATTGATAGCGATGATGGTGGAGATTATGACGATGAAGTTACAGTGATGGAAAGGACTTTGATAAGAGGGTAACATATCATTGATGAAGGTGAAGACGATAGTGTTAATTTGATAATATAGTAATTATGAAGATGAGAGGTGGGTCATAAGAACACAGCCATTGCTGGTCATTTCCTTAATGCTGGTGTAAAGTGTAGAAATGTGAAATATAACATATTGTGTAACTTATCTAAATTTAAGTCTGCTGTACAAAATGTCAGTGTCATGGTGACGCATAGGAAATCATTGCTACTGAAAATGAGGATTACGCTGAAGAGGATGTTGATGATAAGGATGTGGTTGTGGCAATGAATATCCGAATGTTGATTACTTGATTAGGATAGGAGATAAAGGGAAATGTTTCTTTAAAACTTAGAAATACCCCTTACTGTTGAAAATCTCAGAGAATCTATACTTTTACTGAAATCAATTATCATGTCGCTGATTGCGGTGGTAGTGGCAATGAATTTAACGAGTTGCGTTACATTAACAGTACTGTAATAACAATAACCGCCTCCACAACCGCCGCTGTCACCACCACCATTAGTCCTCTTCCTCCTACTATTATTATTACTAGGCCTATTGTTATTTTTTACATTTTACATGCTGCATTGCCAGGTTGCCAAAGAGACAAAGATTACTTTAAATATAGCCTATTATTATTATTATTATTATTATTATTATGTAAGTTTAATAGTGTTCATATTGGCTAAAAATATAACAAAATAATAAGTCAGTGTACGTAAGATAGACCTAAATTATGGTCCACAAAATGTTTCCTGAATATAACAACGGAATCTTTAACTGTAGTGATAACATCTGTTATTATAAAGGTGTTAGGAGTTCAAAAATGTTTGCAGAAATTAGCAAAGAAACGCGTATGTCCCTCTCATTCCAATCGTTTTAAACTAACGATTGTTAAAATAATGATTGATACTTTAAAGTATCTGGTAGACGGTTCATATTACAGCAACAAAATAAAATAATAATAATAATAATAATAATGATAATTATTAGCTTGGGATGACATGAATATCGATAAAACCTGGGAATGCATTAAGGACAATATTAAAGTAGCCGCAAAAGAAAAATGAGGTCCGCTTGAACAGAAACCAAATAAACCGTGGTTCGATGATGAGTGCATGAAATTAGTAAAGCCAAGAAAGCAGTCAAAACTACAGTGGTTGCAAAATCCGAATGACACTACTGTCGAAAATCTCAAGAATGCTAAACAAGAAACCTCTAGAACCATTAGAACAAAGAAAGGAAACTATCTTAAAGACAAAGTAATTGAACTGGAGAGAAATAGTAGAGACAAAAATGTTAGGGATCTCTACAAGGGAATAAACGAGTTCCGGAAAGGTTTCCAACCTAGAATAAACATAATTAAGGACGATGATGGCACTATACTCGCAGCTTCGAACAATATTTTGAATAGGTGGAAACACTTATTTAATCAATTATTAAATGTATATGGAGATGCCCAAAGCGTAGAAAGCGAAATATTCACAGCAGAGCTGATGGTTGCAGAACCAACTCAAACAGAAGTAGCAACAGCTTTAGGTAAACTAAAAGCACACAAATCTCCACGCGTTGACCAAATTCCAGCAGAATTAATTAAGGCAGATGGGGATAGATTAAACTCAAAGATCCATAAACTCATCCTTATGATTTGGAGAAGCGAGGAATTGCCAAAGGAATGGAATGGATTTTTCATTATGCCGACCCATAAAAAGGCAGATAGGGCTGAATGTAATAACTATCGAGGAAGATCTGTCCTATCATTATCATACAAAACTCTATCGAATATACCATATGCGGACGAAATCATTGGAGATCACCAATGTGGATTTAGGCGAAGTAGGTCAACTTTGTATTCGCCAAATCTTGGAGAAAAAGTGGGAAGTCTGTTCACCAGCTTTTAAAAAGCATATGATTCAGTTAGGCGAGACAAATTGTACAATATCCTCATTGAGTTTGGGATACCAAAGAAGTTAGTTCGGCTGATCAAAATGTGTCTAAAGGAAACCTAGCCTATAGCAGAGTCAGGGTAGGGAAATTTATTTCAGATAGATTTTTCACTAGAAGCGGCTTGAAGCAAGGAGATGCATCATCGCCTTTACTTTTTAATTTCGCTTTGGAATACGCCATTAGGAAAGTTCAGGAAAACAAGGTAGGCCTAGAATTAAATGGCAGTCACCCGATTTTGGCTTATGCAGTTAAGTGTCGACTAAAATCAGGAAATGCTTGTTTTTATGCAATTCAGAAACTCTTACCTTCCCGTCTTCTGTCCAGAAATCTAAAAATAAAATTTCTAAGACTATTATCCTGCCGGTTGTATTATACAGATGTGAGACGTTCGCTTATTCTGCGGGAAGAACATAATCTGAGAGTGTTCGAAAACAGGGTGCTTAGGAAAATATTTGGGCCTAAGAGAGATGAAAATGGGGACTGGAAAAAACTGCACAACGACAAGCTTCATGACCTGTACTCTTCACTGGATATAGTAAAGGTAGTTAAATCACGGAGGATGAAATGGGCTGGAAATGTTGCGCGCATGGGAGAGGAAAGACATCTAAAAAAGTACTGACTGGGAGACACGAAGGGAAAAGACCACTTGGAAGAGTTAGACGTAGGTGGGAAGGACAATATTAGAATAGATTTAGGGGAAGTAGGATTTGCGAGAGATGATTGGATGGAGTTAGCACAGAATACGGTTGATTGGCGGGCTCAAGTAAGCGCGGCAATGAACCTTCAGGTTCCATAAAATATATAATATTCCTTTACCTTGCTGAGGAATTGTCTATTGTCATTGAGTAGGCCTAAGTAAGTAAGTAAGTAAGTAATAATGATAATAATAAACTGATATCTTATACAAAGAAAATCACCAAAATAAAAAAATAATGAAGCATTATTTAATTTAAAACTGTTCTGTATTAAAATAATATTAGAGAAATGTTGTTGCCAGTCCCCGCTGTGACCTATTTTTATAAAACATCTGCATTTCACTCGACAGTATAATTTAAAACGGGAAATGAAGGAATCAATTATTTAGTAAACCACACAAATCACAATTCTTAATGGAAATGTCACACTGTAATATTTAAAATCCAGTAAAAATGGTAAGACTTAATTGCCTTAAATAATAATGCATTCCGTATTCATTAATATCGAACTTATCAATTTATTAAATTAATTATGTGATTTCTTGTAGGCGCATTAACCTTTAATAAAACAAATTCCTCCATACTTTTAATGAACCCTCGGTGTTCTTCCCACCTTGCATACTAAGTTATAACATCTTTAATATTCTTCTTCTTCTTTCCCTGAATTAACATCCCCCTTATAGGTACATTTACGCAGTCCACGCAACCCAGGCTTTACAGGACCGCGACCTGTTGGGAGGGCGTTTCTACGGATCACATACATACTTTTTTAACCAGACAAAGACCGGAGAACTTTCCCGGATGAGTGATCAGCCCAATACCGGGACCATCTCAGAGACAACACAAACAATAGGATGAACCACACCAGTCACACACTCATTCCGAACAAGACGAGGATTGATGAAGGTGATAATGACGCCAGATGATATCCGGGGACCAGGAGGATCTAAAATTTCCCGAGTTTCGTCTCACAGGTGAAGAAAATCCCACCCAGTAGGTGCCTACGGCTTCGCCCGCGTTTATTAATTCAATCGCTAGATGTTTTTAAATAATTAATTTAACAGAAAAATAATTACATTATATTATTTCATTAACATTGACATCCTTTTTACATAAATTACATTAATTATATAATTTTATTTTTAATTTGTATTGTTAGATGTAATAAATAAATAATTAAAACAACTAACACGAATCTTGCGCCATCATATGGGAATACAGTTTCGAAATGAAACTAATAAAACAAACCATAGATTCGTAAACCTTACCCTCACATTCGAAACATGCATAAACAATTAGAACGATTGATAATTGAAAAGCAAAAAATTCGATCTCACTATCAACGGTGAAAAAAGAACCTGAGATTCAAATTCCCTAGCCTCCCCCCCCCCCCCAAAAAAAAAACCGCATTGCGAGTTTCTTCCTAATCACTCAAGGGTTTCCCAATTAATCATGCATGCATGACACCCTTTCTGTTCCGCTATGTATATATATAACTTATATATATATATATCTGCGCGTTGTAATGTTATAAACAAATGAATTCAGTACAGCGCGGGCTAACAACATCGAATAGATCGAGAAATCTATGTGTTATGTTCTAAAAAAAAATATTTCAGTGATGCTCTTCTTACCCAGTTTGCTATGGCAACCAAGAAAGGCCAGCTTCAATTAATATCACAATTGAATATGGTCTACAAGCCCAAATATTATATTAGATATTGTATTCACAACATCCAGATTACTTACAGGCAATTTATTATATTAGTATATTCAGGAACAAATTCTTAGGTGAAATTTTAACATTTCCTACAGATGAGTGTATTTCCATCAACTAATAGATTTTTAATAACATTTGTACTAATAACGTCAACTGCAATATAATCAGGTTCCATGTACAAGACAAGCTAACGCATTGCAATATTCAGTTACGAGGCAATTAACTGATTAACTCAAGCGACTGATTGCTTATCAGTATTCAAATCTAACAGTTTACACTAAAATTAGGCTTGGAGAACCCAGCACTCAAACTAGGTAGGCCTACTTCGCTAGCAGATTACAGTAGCAATTCTAAAGCACCATCATTTACAATGCATGAAAACAACTTTCTTTGAGTTGCTCTTACTGAGACCAATTCAACATGGTGATTCTATCCTTTCCCCGATATTTCCAAGAAATGTGGGAAGATTTTGCCCACCTCTGCTTAGAGACCATACAACCGAAAGGGCCAGTCTGCCGTGAAAGAGACGGAAATCTTATCCTGAGAGATAATTAATCCGAATATAATAGCTATTTATGTATCAAGTACGCAAAATAACGCTTTAACGGACGAATCTAGTATAGCGGCCGAGGCGAAAGCCGAGGCTGAAATACTGGATGAGTCCGCTAAAATGTTTGCGTACGTGGTGCATACAATATTTTTTAGTAAAAGTTCTATAAATTATGTGAAATAAAAAAAATCCGTATAATTAATTATATAATGAAAGGCAGTCAGCAATTTGTTAAAGTTCTCTCATGGCCGTCTAGATCATAAAACAACAATGACCGTACGTACCAATACCAAATGTGGTTTAATAGTATAGATGCATAATATATGAGTCCCTTGTTTATAAACAATATTGCATACCAACTAGTATTTATGAAAAGCTTGTGAAAATATAAATGATAATACCGAGGAAATTTCAATCCAAGCCAGAAACATTGAATTGGAGCTGCTGCCAGCAACTTCACGGCAGAAGTAGACTATGAGAAGGGATATATTACGGCATTTAAATGCTGTTGCTTCCATGGTAAGGAATGTTTTTCATGTGAACCACAATGTGAAAAGTTGTTGGCTTATATTTGTTGTCATATGATGAAGTGGGCTACCGTGTTTTGCGAAAAATCCTGGTAAAGTTTCTGATTGTCATAAAGAAACGTGTTGGCTTAAATTTGTCGTTTTATGACCAATTATATGCGTAAATCCATGTTGAAGTTGGTGTGACTGGTCAATGCCATCTGGGTTTTGTTTATAGATTGCCATGACGACTTTAAATGACAAGGCCGATAAAAGTGCATTTTGAATGCAGTTTGAATGCACTTTTATTCAATTTTAGCGGCCTTGGTTGCTAAAATGCAATTTTTCGGCGTGTTACCAGTCCGATAAGCAGCTGTTTTAGAGAGCGTGTACAAAAAAATGTATTTTTTAGTACACTTGTACTAGAGTTGTTTAACTCTATGCCTATACCAATAATACAATGAATTGTGAGTGCTTCCACAAAGTTTACCAGGGTATTT
This sequence comes from Ectobius pallidus, assembly GCA_964059195.1. Classification (NCBI taxonomy): domain Eukaryota; kingdom Metazoa; phylum Arthropoda; class Insecta; order Blattodea; family Ectobiidae; genus Ectobius; species Ectobius pallidus. The sequence goes on from CAXKWD010000002.1 coordinate 109,827,085, forward strand.
GTTAAGGTTAGATTATCTTTCCTTATTTACATAATTAAATTGGTGTATAAGGAGTGACAACTTTTCCCAAACACTTCCCCATTTGAACCAAAATGAAATTCATCAATACGATATGGAGTTTATGCTTTTTCCTCTGACCTTTTCCTATAGCTACAGCTAAAGCATTGACTACGATTTTATGCATGCCACCCAATGGGTTTTATTGTTCATTGTCTATTAACAGGCAATGTAAATCTTGAATTTAGGTAATAAATTCGATAATAACTTTTAAAAAAATATTTTTATGCTGGAGGTAGGCGCGAATGCACGAAGCTTGCATTACTGCGTCATTGCTTAGTCCCCTAAACCTTGAGTGTTAGTAAAAAAAAAAAAAAAAAAAAAAAAAAAAACCTAGTTCAGATGAGCCTCTAGTATTGTACTTTTCAGGGAGACAAAAATGTATTTACGTAGTAGGCTTAATGGAACTTCGTATGTGCAGATTCAGCAGTTTGTTCTAAAAATTGGCAAATATGATCTTCCTCCTATACTAAAATACATTTCCAGTATAACTTTTCGCAGTACAAAGCATTCAGTAAGTTAACTTCTACTATGTTTAATAAATTCGCTTTAAACTATGAAAGTTTGTGAACCTACAGCTGCTGTAAATATGTTTGTGAGCATTAACAACATTCATGAGTTGTTTACAACCGCTATAACAGGATGAGTATATTACTGTACTCGTAAAGTCCACAATAATATTATGTTCCTTGAAACGCGACGACCAGGATAGAAGGACGAACAATGTCACATCGCTTAGAGACAATGTGACCATGGCCTTTAGGGGTAGTGGGTGGGTAGTCATTTGTGTTTTCTTTCTTTAAAATCAAACACAAAAGCCCTCGCAAAATAAGTAGGGGCTCAGTGGGGTTATAGACCATGGGCTACCAATATGAAACCCTCCCCCCCCCCCGTGGGAATTTCCGACACATATATTTTTTTGTTGGTATTGTCATCTAGTTTAAGATTTTAGTTGTTTGCCCCTTATCAATTACAGCATTTAGCCGGAAACCCCGGAAAACCCCGGAAATTCGCAGAAAATGAATTTGTTTTAATTTTTCATTGTTCTTTGCTCCTAATATTCCCAGGGAATTTCTGACTCACACATTTTTGTTGGTATTGGCATCTAGTTTAATGTTTCAGTTGTTTGCCCCTTACAAATTACAACATATCCCCGGAAAACCACGTATATACGGAGAAAATTACTATGTTTTATTTTTAAATCTTTGTTCTTTGCACCTAATATTCAAAGGGAATTTCTGACTTACATGTTTTTTGTTGGCATTACCATCTACATTAAGGTTTCAGTTGTTTGCCCCTTATCAATTACAGTATATCCCCGGAAAACACTGAAAACCACGGAAATCCGGAGAAAGGGACTTAGTTTTATTTTTTAAAAATCTTAGTTCTTTGCTCCTAGTATTCAAAGGGATTTGGTGAACCATATGTTTTTGTGTTGGTATTCCCATATAGATTAAGGTTCCAGTTGTTTGCCCCTTACCAATTACAGCATATCCCCGGAAACCCCGGAAAACCACGTATATACGGAGAAAATTACTATGTATTATTTTTTAAATCTTTGTTCTTTGCTCCTAATATTCAAAGGGAATTTATGATTCGTATGTTTTTTTGTTGGTATTGCCATCTAGATTAAGGTTTCAGTTGTTTGCCCCTTATGAATTATAGCATATCTCCAGAAAACTCCGAAAACCACGGAAATCCGGAGGAATTTACTTTTTAAAAATTTCTTTAAAATCTTTGTTCTTTGCTCCTAATATTCCCAGGGAATTTCTGACTCATGTTTTTTGTTGGTATTGCCATCTAGTTTAAGGTTTAAGATGTTTTCCCCTTATCAATTACAGCATATCCACGTAAACCCTGAAAACCAAGAAAATCCGCAGAAAATGAGATTGTTTTATTTTTTTTTAAATATTTGCTCTTTGATACTAATATTCTCAGGGAATTTCTGAATCACATAATTTTTGTTGCTATTGCCATATAGTTTAAGGTTTCAGTTGTTTTCCCCTTACCAATTACAGCATGACAAAGAATACTGGAAAAAATCCTGATGCTGAAGGAATGAAGGCGATTGGAAACCTGACAGAACACACTTCATATTCTAATTTGACATCTGTGAATGATAATTAATTTATCTTAGCAAACCTTCCACAGTCACTACCAAACTTTCTTGACTGAAGTTAGAGAAGGGACATTCGGTAAAACAGCACAATTTTGGAATGGTAATATGGACAAAGTGTCATTGATTTTGAGATTTCAGCGAGCAACTAAAGAAAACAACTTTGACTTACACTTGGCATGTTTAGAAGATATGATTCCCCTTTTCTTTGGTGTGACCATCACAATTATGGCAGATATCTCGTAGTCCATATACTCACCCTTTTGAACCTGCAATGGACACACTTGAAGCAGAAGAATTACTTCGCAATAACGGTTTCAGTGACCGTAGTTCACAAGTTCCGAGTTCTAGAAATTCTGTGGATTTCCGTGGTTTTCCGGGTTTTACGGGGATATGTTGTAATTGATAATGGGCAAACAGTTGAAACCTTAATCTAGATTACAATGCCAACAAAAAAAAAAAATATGTAAGTCAGAAGTTCCCTGGGAATATTAGGATCAAAGAACAAAGGTTTTTAAAAAATTAAAACGAACTCATTTTCTTCGGATTTTTTAGGTTTACGGAGTTTTCCGGGGATATGCTGTAATTGATAAGGGGAAAACAACTGAAACCTTAATCTACATGGCAATACCAACACAAAACCATATGAGTCACCAATTCCCTTTGAATACTAGGAGCAAAGAACTAAGATTTAAAAAATTTAAACGAAGTCATTTTCTCCGAGCTTCCGAGGTTTTCGGAGTTTTCTGGGGATTTTCTGTAATTGATAAGGGGCAAACAACTGAAACCTTAATCTACATGGCAATACCAACACAAAACCATATTAGTCACTAATTCCCTTTGAATACTAGGAGCAAAGAACTAAGATTTAAAAAATTAAAACAAAGTCATTTTCTCCGGGCTTCCGTGGTTTTCAGAGTTTTCTGGGGATTTGCTGTAATTGATAAGGGGCAAACAACTGAAACCTTAATCTACATGGCAATACCAACACAAAACCATATGAGTCACCAATTCCCTTTGAATACTAGAAGTAAAAAACTAAGATTTAAAAAATTAAAACAAAGTAATTTTCTCCGGGTTTCCATGGTTTTCGGAGTTTTCTGGGGATTTGCTGTGATTGATAAGGGGCAAACAACTGAAACCTTAATCTGGATGGCAATACCAACAAAAGAACATATGATTCAGAAATTCCCTTTGAATATTAGAAGCAAAGAACAAAGATTTAAAAAATAAAACATTGTTATTTTCTCCGTATAAAAGTGGTTTTTGGGGTTTTCCGGGGATATGTTGTAATTTGTAAGGGGGCAAACAACTGAAAACTTAAACTAGATGACAATACCAACAAAAAATATGTGAGTCAGAACTTCCCTGGGCATATTAGGAGCAAAGAACAAAGAAAAATTAAATCAAACTCATTTTCTCCAGATTTCCGTAGTTTTCCGGGGTTTCCGGGTAAATGCTGTAATTGATAAGGGGCAAACAACTGAAGACTTAAACTAGATGGTAATACCAACAAAAATATGTGAGCCAGAAATTCCCTGGGCATATTAGGAGCAAAGAACAAAAATAAAATTAAAACAAACTCATTTTCTCCGGATTTCCGGGGTTTCCGGGTAAATGCTGTAATTGATAAGGGGCAAACAACTGAAAACTGAAACTAGATGGGAATACCAACAAAAAAATTTATGTGTCGGAAATTCCCACGGGGGGGGGGGGGATGGGGGGTATACAGTAGCCTTCGCTCTATTAATATATAAACATTTTATCCGCTGTTTTTTAAACAAAAAAAAGTTAATCGTTTTACCTGAAATTGCCCGTATTGTTCTTAACAGTATAATTTGAAACTATTCTTGAGGAGAATTATATTTTTTCTATATAAGTTATTTATTGTTCCATTGTGATATAAGAGGGTTGGAGGTTTAACAGTGGCAACACATCTATAAAATCAAGGTGAATTACAGGAAGTTCAAATAGCTTTTGTTAAAAGTTAGTTGGATATCCAGCATAGTTCAGAGCATATAGGACCATTCTATCACTAAGAATTCATTCACCATAACCAGAAGAAATTGAGCTGGCTCTATCAATCGGTCTAATATTAATTTTGGATCTAACAGAAAGCCAACGATTAAAAATAATTCAATACCTTAAAATTATTCCTACCGAATATTAATACCGAGGCCTCGACTAAAGTATGTGGACATGAAGCTAGAGAGGGCTACTTTAGATCTACACTGTTATAAGATCGCCTGTTCCTGATTTCTAAACGTCTACACTTTAAAATAATCGTAAGTAAGAGTTAACCTCTGAATCCTAGTCAATTTTTGTAAATATTTAAAATATATCATGTAAATAACACACCCCTAATTTGGATGGTTGGATGGGTAGGGTGTGGGTGAAATTTGACGACCCTCGTCGTGAGTTGTGGGTCATTTGTGAACTGACGAAACGAGCGAAGATCTTCACGATGAAACTTGTGAATTTTTCTTTAAATTTCCGTTTTTCGAACACATCGAACGGAAAACATAAAAATATTAATAATGTTCTAATTTATTTAATTTTATTTAACCATAAAATGAGCATAACCAGCCATAACGTATCGATCGCAGAAATTTTAGTATTAAAAAAATCAAGGAAAATGTTCATATTCGCCAATTTTTGTAAGTACGATGCGCGATCGGAAGATATTTAAATTTTTTACGTAGTTTTTCTTCTTATTATAAGAGGCAAGTTTTCCGCAATATAGACGGAATAAAAATACTGGTTTTTTTCGACCCACCCTAACTTACATACTATCTCTACAAGAACTATGGGAAAATCCAGCAAAAAAAAATTGGACTTTTTCAGGTTATTAATTTTCTCTTCGTCCATTTTAAAGTATTAGATTTAATTGGCAAACTTACAAGGTTCCTGCGGAGCATGCATACTCATGAAGTAGAGTAGAATCTCACCTGCAAAAGGAAAGAAAAAAGTAAATACATACTGCACTATGTTGAATATACTCACATAAGCCTACACATAAATAGAAATCATTATTATTATTATTATCATTATTAGTATTTAGAGACGGAAACCTACAGTATTATTTGGGTATGCAGTGTGTGTGTACAATTTAGAGGTTCTGTGTGCGAACATTACAGGTATTGCCGTTTTACGGTGTCTCCTGAGGACACACTTTTAGAAGACGAATTAACATTTCTTTCACTCTATCAGTGCTTGCTGTGATAAGAGTTTAGTCACTTGAAGGGAACGCTGGAATATGCAGTAGCTTCTCTACAAAACCCTTGTGGAAAACGAAGGCGAAATAAGTGCAGGGTTTAATATACCAGCTAGCTGTAGGTAGATAAATGAGATATCCCACAAGAAGCGAAGCTACGCTCCGAGATATTATTTATTGACAATTTAGGATTTTAAATTGTAATCAGTTCTAAGACACCAAATAACCTTCGTTTCATCCTTCAGGCAATGGCAATCAGTAGCTAAGTATAAGCTGTACAGCTATAAAAGTAAATACTTGGACGCTTTGCCTTCTGACTTCCTACAAGAAAACAACAACATAATCTACAGCAAAAGAGAACAGCAAGTTCAACATCAAGTAAAGCGATTAATATAGACATTGTAATAACCAAGTGTTTACACAATTTTCCTTTAGTGACTTGGACCGGTAATACTGATATTATGTACATAAAGAGAAACAAACAATTTTATCACATTACTTGTTTCTTTTATCATTTTACTGTTCTTCTTATACATGTTACATTGTTTTTAATTCGTAAGATTAATTTTAACAGGAACATTTTATTGTAACTTTAATTCATTGACGCAAAAGAGAAATAGGCCTAAATTTACCTTGATAATTTTAAGCTGGGGTATTTATGTATTATATAAGGAATTTTATGTTAAAAGAATAAAAAACTTGAGGAATTAAAGGCAAACCATCCAAGCATTATTATTTAAATGATGGTGTAAGGTGAAAAAAATATATCTTACTTTATTATAAAAACCCCTCATTGGAGATAAAATGAAATTTATTAATCTATATACATATTATCAATTTATCATTTGCAGTGAAGGATTGTTGGGGACGAAGAGTGCACTAGTCGTTGGAACGACTCCACTACCCTTGTGCCATGATGTGTAAACTGAGACTTACTAACTCAAGTTAAATGTACTACGCTATAACTTGTCTCTGATACACAGCAGTGTTCTCCTGTCCTAAAGCCCGCAGCAATGGTGAATGCATTAGGCGTACTAAGTTTCTACATCCATCTTGATTTGAATCTTTTTCCGAAGTACTACTATAAATTATGGAATTCCTACAAAGTTCAGAATTCCTAGTAAAATCCTTTATCTTCAAAATATTCTATGTTTTAACAAATTACGAAGAAACTATCAACAGAACCTGAATGTCTATTACATACAAGAGCAATGAACGAAGACCCAAAACATTATGATTGGCTCTCGAGCACAGCCAATCAGCGACCGACCCACCACAAACATTATTATTCGTAACTAAGGTACACAAGGCAAGCTCAGACGTATCAGTTTCTGTCAGTATAAATAATAGACGAAATTACTTACTAAAGAGCATGCTTTCATTTCGAGAAGTTCCATCCGGCTGGTACTTAACATAAACTTAATTATTTGTCCACATGGCGGCATATAAACATTAACTAACATTAGATTAGAAATCCTTTGTTGTAAGCTGTTTTAAAATCAATTATAAAAATATATTAATATTGAAATAAGGTAAAAATTCATCTTAAAAATAAAGTTCTTAGAATTGTTTAGATTTGGCTGTGTCCTATTGGCGCCCTTAACTTAAGGTAACTATCCTAAAAGGATTTCCTCCTATAATGGGTATAACTCAGTGGCGTGCGGTGAAAATTTAGGTGAGGGAAGCAATATAGTCTAGATTTTTATAAGCCTATAATAAAAAAAGAAAGACAACTCACCCGATTTATTTGAAGAGCAAATCAACTTGCCTATCTTTGGCAGAAAAATCTTCTATAATCTTTTTTTTCTATGGCCAAAAATACCAACTTGGACATTCTGCTTTACTCAGCGCGAAGGACCGCGAAGCCTTACTGAAATACTGAACTGAACTAAATCATGTATGGGGTGCATGGTCAAGGCCGAAGCAAGGGTGGTAAAAGAGAAATATCTGCCAGTCTCCCACCAGTCACAAGGGGAAGGGAAGGAGATAGCATGATGCTCTTGACAGTTCGTTCGGTGACGTCGAGCCAGGGAACCACTTCTCCTATTCTTCCAATTATGCTTCCCAATAAAAACTTGCTTGCACATAGGTACATAACACACATAAAAAAGACGATTTTGAGGGCAAACAAGTATCTTAACACTTGCTAAAGTAACCTTATGGTTTTACAACACAACACAGGGCACATAAGAATACATAAAACACTATGATTTCAACATTATTTTTATAAAAACAGCCTTTTAAATGCATTCATATTTTGACCCGTGGCTCGGCGGGAAACTGCAAATTCAAACCGCCCTGTCCCTCGTTCGGCGATTTTACGAAAATACACGAAGCAATCACTTCATCCCCTCATAACCTCAGGAGGAGTGGAGCAAGCTTGGCTACGGCGCACATTTCAGACTTCCACGCTGTGACGAAATTGTAGAGAGTAAAATTTGCTTCCCGCGAATGAAAGTTAAAATAAAAAAATATTATATTCCTTATTATTTAAATTTACTTTATAAAATAAATTCTTATTTTTGTATTAACTAGAGGAAGCATTGCTTCCATTGCTTCCATGGACGGCACGCCACTGGTATAACTTATGGTGCTACAATAATATTGCATGGTTCACTCTATCCTAAACATATCCTAATAAATTCTTGATCCGATTGGCTCCCGGTAAACTGTGGGAGAGTGAATCTAGCAGGTCATGGCTAAGGAACAGAGGACTGATACAAGTATGCTGTGTAAATTATAATTGTGTTTTGTTTCCAGGCTATTTCTATTTTGTTTTCTATCTGGAGGCAGATTATTGTAGGTATGAAACAGACGAGTTTAAGAAATAGATCTAAGTTATGTGAAATCCCATATTTCATGGCTCAGTCGGGATTGAAAAACTAAAGAAGGAACAAACAAACAAACAAACAAACAAACAAACAAACAAACAAACAAAAACTGTAAAATCGCAATGTAAGGGGACCCATTTTTAAAACCAACTTTGTGTTCATAAAACACCTAATATCAAATGTATTTTGTTAGGCCTATGGATAGTTCTGTGAAGAGATGTCTCGACGAATGATTTGGTCGAATCCACCCGCTCTAAATGAAACACTATCTTTTATAACGTGATCTAGCGAAAAGTAGCATCAATTCCGCCATATTTCGATCTCCGTTAATGAAGAAACTCGTGATTGGACGTTATAGGTATGACGTCACACCGCCACAGCAACAAGAATTCTGGGTAAACAGGTTCACAACACGACAAGCCTCGCGGGAGATATAGTATGGGACATTTACGAAACGGGAGAATCCAGAATGCCCTACTAAATTAGGTAATATCACTATTCATCACCGATCCTAATCTAACTGCAACTTAACCAGAATCTCGGAAAATTCAGAATGCTCTACTAAATTAATATCACTGTTCATAACCTATCAGAACCTATCACAAAACACTAATATCACCGTTCCTAAGCTAACTGCCACTAACCTAAAATCTCGGGATAATTCAGAATGCCTTACTAAAGTAATATTACTTTTCATAACCTAACAGAACCTCTCACTAACACTCATATCACTAATCACTAATAGCAATGTACAAAAAGCGTCAAGTTGGTCAAAATGCTTCGCTGAAAAACAAAAAACATCACTCGTCCATGGAAACCTCCACATCGCGAGATGGGTCCCCCAACATTGCGACTTCGTCCAAGAAATTTACGAAATAGCGACAACGGTAGGACGCAGCGGAAGCAGGCCTATCTAAGTAGACTTAAAATTTGCGATTGGTATGGCAATCGAAGTAATCGGGGGAAAATTGCTAGGAGACATTCGGAGAATAAAAACAAATATTTCTACTGCATCTAAGTGTGCAATTAAAACAATACATAAATTCATATATTGAACTGAAAGTGATCGACAGAACCGTAAAAGGACACGGGAGTTTAAAAAGTTTCGATCTCGGAAGTTTCCGCTGAATATGACGATAAGGATAAATATGTCCGTGACAATTTGGTTGATCGTAATGTGACTACAGCATGTAATGTGTTGTGTTTGGGATACCAACATTATGAACCCAACTAATTTTAGGTAACACGAATTGCTAATAAATATATAAATCCATAGTACAGCAATATGTATTTGCTTGAATTACGAAGAGGTATTGCTAATTACATGTGCTTGAAAGACAGATTTCTCCGTGTATATTAAAAACGGATTAGTTACATTCACTCTTGAGAAATACAAATTAAAATTATTAACCACTCCATACATTGCAGATGACCGGTTTTATTTCGTATCCTTTCCTCCAGCACTCTGATTCTAATGATGTCTACGCCATTCCAATACTTTTCCATGTCTCAACTGCATGCAAATTAAATGCAATCCAGTTATCTTGTACACGTTAATTTCAACCAGACCGCAGTTGAAAATCGAATTATTTAGATGCTACTTGTAATTTAATTTCAATGCATAATTAAGAACTGCATGTTACTGAATTATATTACTTAACTTGGAAACTTATTCACAATAAAATAAAATCAGGTAAACTGATGTAACACAGTGCCAGTATGTTTTTGTTTCATCAGTTATGATTGCAGTTATGATATGCAGAATACAAAAAAAAAGTCAAATTGGCCGGTTTGGGGATTTGAACTATGGAACTCCAGAGTGTGAGGCCAAGACGTTACCATCTCGGACACCTGGGTCAGTTTAACGGTCTAGTTGGATAAGCGCATGTAAAGCAATAGTGTTATTTTTTGTCATAGCTAACTGTATTTTAATTGCCAAAGCCTTATAAGATCACAGTAAAACAATTGACTATGTTGTCATGATAACTGATGTGCATTTCATAAATTCTTTCGAATACGTATATTACCTTAAAATAGGCACTGAATTGAACATTACTCCGAAACGGGTCAACCGATTTTATCCATTACCAATAGACGTCTTCCCATGTACATTATAAATGTATGTACCAAGTTTCATGAAAATCCGGTAAAGCGTATTTGAGTTACCGCGTCTTTAAAATAGACACTAAATTGGGTTTTACTCCGGTACCGGTCAACAGATTAGGTTCAAATTCAATAGGGTACTTTTCATGGGCGTCATACATGCGCTTACCAAGTTTCATGGAAATCCTATACAGCATATTTAAGCTATGGTGCCTTTCTAATATAATCTATTAAAATAGGCACTAAATTGGGCATTACTCCGGTACCGGTGAACCGATTTGGTTCAATATCAATAGGGTTCTTCCCATGCACATTATAAATGTGTTTTCCAAGTTTCATGAAAATCCGAAAAAGCGTATTTGAGTTATGGTGCGTACAGACAGACAGACAGACAGACGGACAGACAGACATTTTTTCGTCCCCCACACAATCTCATAAAGTACCATACTGGTACTTAACACTGAATTATCAACAAACCTAAGCCAAACACTACATATATATACGAGGCGCTTCCAGAAAGTAAGTTTCCCTGGGATCGTTTACAGAAACAAAACACAATTTCATATAAATATTTATTGAAACAGATACAGCAAGTGTTCAGCTATTTTTCAACACATTCGGAATTGAGACATTTGCCATGACGTGTGACCAACTTTTTAATGCTTGTGTTATAGAAATCTGTCGCCTGGGATTTGAACCACTGTGTAACAACCATCTCTGCCTCTTTCATTCTCTGTCATTTCTTGAGGTGTAGGAAAATATGAAAATCACTGGGAACGAGATTCGGGCTGTCGACTTGGATTAATTTAATAATTAACTCAGAACACTTAGATGTTTGTTCTTTATGCTCTCAATAAGGAGAAGACATTAAAGTAAACTTTAACATAATATGGCCGGTAACTATATATATCGAGTTAGCAATTCTAGTTATAAACGTATTAAATGCAAAAATGGAAACACTGTAGTAATCTGCTAACTAACCACGCCTTAACTACAAAATATTACGCTACAAAAAAGTATAAAGTAATAAGTAGAGCATTTTTATTCGAAAAGAATATCAAGCTGTCTCTCTAAACTTCTCTAGAAAGAGAACGCTGTTTTGAAATCATAAGTTGTTCCTGCAATAAATAAAACTGAATTAAATTACAGATTCCAACTTGCTGTTAAGACAAGATATTTCTTGCCAACTCAAGTCGTGACTGAATTTGTTCTTGTTATATTATGGTAACAGTGCATTGTACTAGCAAGATGACGCATAGAGACGCATGCTTTCTGATATAATCTGCGAGAGTGGAACAATGCGTTGTAAGTGGGCAACACACTATATTTTCACCCTGTAATGAAGTAAGGAATCATATTCTGGGGCAACTCTTCTCATAGGCGGGAAATGTTTAAATTACAAAGCGAGCAATGAGAATAACTTTTGGAAAGAAATAAAAGACAATTTTGTAAATTATTTTAAAAAAAATACCCTATTCACTTACACAGGGGATATATATTATATAAACACTAATTTATTTATTTGATGGTAGATATTATTGAGAAATTTCAACGTAATTGTAGTGTTATGGACAAACTACTAGAAACATGAATGATATAGCCTATATAACAATCAATTCATTAAAACTTTCCAGAAGGGCGCTTAGGCCTATTACTCTGCAATACAAACATACAATAAGCATTCAAGAAACGTTACATTACGTATCCAAAGCAAACGTACATCTCTTTCAAGAGCTCTCCAACTAATTTAACTCATATCTTCTACAATATGGATGAACATTAATTTCCAGCTTGAATAAGTTTTGCAGTTTACAGTACAGCAGGCTTGTACGTAACTTTATTCTGACGTCTACAGAACGACATATCTACATCTACACACAGCATTTTGTAATTTGTGTCTAGGACTATATACGAGGGCTGGTCAATAAGTAAGGTCTCCAACAGTTAGCCCAAGCTCATAACGTGGACGAGAGATTTGCCACCATTGCCATGTCCCGCTATCTCGCCTCTTTCAAACGAGCAATTGCTGCAGCCGCTGAATTTTTTAGTGTCCGAGATAGAGCTGTTTGAAATGGATCTCCCGATTTTCGTCTCCGCCAAGTAATAAATAAGGTCTCCAACACTCTAGCCTAGGGGAAGTCAACTACGTCTTGTGATGACGTTTGTGGAGCAAGAGCATGCGGATCCCTTGTGTGTGACGTCAGCAAGAGCGCACGGTAGTAGGAGTGTTTAGAGTACGCTAGATTTAGGTACTAGAGGACCTATTCACTTTAGCTCTGTGGGTAGAACAACTTCTGGTTGGAAATACGGAGCATTTTTCAAAGTTAATGCAAGATGCGATCCTGATAGTGTTCTCTCTGCAGAACATGTGTTAGTTCTGCAAAAATTCTTCTTCAGTTCGAATCGAGGTTTCAGGATGTGGAAAACCTTTCTCCAATGTTTAAACTTTTTGCTACCCCATATTCAGTTAATGTCAAAGACGTTCCTTGCCGGTATCAGTTGGAACTGCTAAACTTACAATGCGACGATCTGTTAAAGGACAAATACGAACGTAAAGTGGTCTTGGGTAACTTTTACAGAAATTTCTCTGAAACCAGATTCCCGAAACTTGCGCACGAATATTATGTAATTTTGGATCGACATATGTGGCCGAACAATTTTTTCACTAATGAAATGTGCAAAGCTCAAATCAAGAAGTACATTGTCAAATCACAACCTAAATGTAGTCTTCGATTAAATATTGCTCAAACATTACGTCCCAACATTGATAAACTTGATAAAGAAAAAAGAGACAGGAAAGTCAGAAAATTCTTACTGTAATCTTGTATCATCTAAGGTGCAGACGAGCTTGTCTGGTAATTAATTCAGTTCATTTTTTTTATTAAGTGCCAGTATGGTACTTTATGAGATTGTGTGGTGGACGAAAAAATGTCTGTCCGTCTGTCTGTCCGTGTGTCTGTACGCACCATAACTCAAATACGCTTTTTCGGATTTTCATGAAACTTGGAAAACAGATTTATAATGTCCATGGGAAGAACCCTATTGATATTGAACCAAATCGGTTCATCGGTACCGGAGTAATGCCCAATTTAGTGCCTATTTTAATAGATTATGGCGCCTTTCTATTAGAAAGGCGCCATAGCTCAAATACGCTGTATAGGATTTCCATGAAACTTGGTATACGCATTTATGACGCCCATGAGAAGTGCCCTATTGAATTTGAACGTAATCTGTTGACCGGTACCGGAGTAAAACCCAATTTAGTGTTTATTTTAAAGGCGCAATAACTCAAATACGCTTTATCGGATATTTATGAAACTTCGTATACGCATTTATAATGTCCATGGAAAGACGTCTATTGATATTCAACCAAATCGGTTGGCCAGTACCGGAATAATGCCCAATTTAGTGCCTTTTATGTTAATATATGAGAAGTCGCGATAACTCAAATATGCTTTATTGGATTTTCCTGAAACTTTGTATACCCATTTATAATGTACATGGGAAGACGTCTACTGATATTGGACCAAATCGGTAAACCGGTACCGGAGTAAAACCCAATTTAGTGTCTATTTTAAAGACGCGGTAACTCAAATACGCTTTACCGGATTTTTATGAAACTTGGTATACACATTTATAATGTTCATGGGAAGACATCTATTGATATTGGATAATATCGGTTGACCTGTTTCGGAGTAATGCTCAATTTAGTGCCTATTTTATGATAATATACGTATTCGAAAGAATTCTTTAAAAAAAAAAAAAAAAAAAAAAAAAAAAAGCAAATCAGTTATCTTGACAACATAGTCAATTGTTTTACTGTGATTTTATAAGGCTTTGGAAATTAAAATACAGTTAGCTATGACCAAAAACACTATTGTTTTACATGCGCTTATCCAACTAGACCGTTAAACTGACCCAGGTGGCCGATATGATAACGTCTTGGACTTACATTCTGAAGTTCCATGGTTCAAATCCCGAAACCGCCCAATTTCACTTTTTTTGTTTGTTTTGTATTTTTATGTGAGTGTGCGATTGTCAAGATATCACAAATCTGTACAGTTCAGCTGATGCTGGAAGGTTTTAATCTGATTAAAAAAAAACTAGACCTTTATTCTTCCGTAAGCCCTGCGTAATGAATAAATCTGGAGCTTAACTTGGAAATAAATTTTAAAAAACATATTCTGCATACCATAATTGCAGTCATAACTGATTAAACAAAAACATACTGGAACTTTTTTACATCAGTTTACCTGATTTTATTATTTTTATTGTAGTGAATTATGTTAATTCAAATGATAGTATTGTCTATTTTTGTCAAAGAACATAGATTTTGTGGAAAGGCAATTGTTCTCACAGAATAGAAAAATAGAATTATTTATAATATGTTAAACTACTGTGCTGTAATTAACCGATAAACTATCAAGAAAATCGATTGATGTTTCATTAACTCGGAAACACGTATTACGTAAGTTCTAACCCCCTAAATTCCCGCTGCCCGCAATACTAATGCCCCTCTCTTCCCCCCTGTTCACTAATGCCATCACTTCACATACTCCTCGCAGAGGTATAACGCGAGCAGTCAGAGCAGAAAGCAGTGACGTCACAGAGCAACCTTCTGTCTTCCCCTGCTCTAGCCCAAGCTCACAACGTCGGACGAGAGAGTTGGTGCCACTGCCATGTCCCGTTAACTCCCCTCTTTCAAATGAGCCATTGCTACAGCCGCTGAACCTTTTATTGTCCGAGGTAGAGCTGTTTGAAATGGATCTCCCGACTTCCCTCCCCGCAAAGTGCGGCCTCCACGAACCCACCTCGCACAAACCTTATGGAACATCAATTTGTCACTCAAAATTGTCTGTATGGAACCTTTAATAATGTCAGGAAGCAATAAACGAAGTTCACGGGTAGTGACGCGTCGATCTTGTCGCACCAATTCATCGGCTTTTGCCACCATCTCATCTGTGACGGCTGTTGTTGATCTCCCACTTCGTTCATCATCACGAATATCTGTCCGGCCCTGTTTAAACTCACGAACCCAATTACGCAGATTTTTTGTGCCCATACATCCCTCTCCATAAACTTCGCAAAGCTGTCTGTGAATTTCAATCGGCGGAACTTTTTTGCAGTAAGAAACCATATGACTTCGCGTAGGCGCACTTGGCGGGGGCGGAAATCGGGAGATTAATTTCAAACAGCTCTACCTCGGACACTAAAAGGTTCAGCGGCTGCAGCAAGGGCCACCACATGGGGGGTGCTGCCGGACCCAAGGGACCCGGGCCCGGGCCTCAAAGGGGCCCGCTGGATTCCGGTGATGTGATATAATTTTATGGAATACTGGAAAAGTTTGATAAAATGTTCTGTTACACGAGTAACGAGGAGGCTCCACGGAGAAGGGAAGAGGCAACTGTCCGAATGAGGATGGTCGGCGTTCGGTGAGGGGCCCGCGACCAGTAGCCTACATGGTCCTGGGCCCGACCCCGAAATGTGGCGGCCCTGGCTGCAGCAATGGCTCGTTGAAAGAGGGGAGATAGCGGGACATGGCAGTGGTGCAAATCTTACGTCCGACGTTGTGAGCTTGGGCTAGAGTGTTGGAGACCTTACTTATTGACCAGCCCTCGTATTTTATATTTCACTCTTTTGATCAAGTCCTGTAAAGTGTAACAATTCGTTTGAGTCAACTGTTAATATTAATTTAGCAACATTAATCATCCCTGTCATCGTCAAGCAATACATATTTTATTTAGGCTGGATTTAAGTACAGTACAGTGCCGTCCTTAGGCAGTTCTTTAAAATTTGCTTCAAGTTAATAAAAAAGGGGAAGGAGTGCAAAACGAATAAGTCTGAGAAGACCACTTTCTCAAAACTTTCAATAACGCAGTAACTTTCATTTGCTTTGAATACTGCGAAAATCAGAATAATAACATTATTCGTAAAATTCTGAAACAAGAAAATTATTTATTTTGTGAAATAAAATGCTACTGGTGTTGTTTGTTGGTTGTGGCTGTAATAATCCAAGTTTTATATGTTGTTATTATTATAAAATATCATTAATATTATTATTATCATTAGGCTACAATATAACAATTAAATAGAAGTACTCTGAGAATTCACACATGATTAGTAAAAATTTCATTCAAAAGTTTAACTTCTTAAAAAAAATTTAATTTGAGAAAGTCGAACTAAATACAACAAACAACGTTAAGTGTCTTTGTTTTCGCCTGCGTAGACTTCTACACAGTAATTAAAGTCTATTTTAATTTGTTGACCAAAAAGTGGTGGGAACCATTTGTTTTTGAAGAAAAATTATTATAGGCCTATATCAGTGCAACACATGGAACAAGTCCATATAGTTAACGATGCTTCCAAGCCGTTTTCTTGACTCTGAATATTCAGACTATTTAGTCTACAGTTACTTTATTTAATATACATACTACTAGGTAGGTACAAATCAGGGAGACATTCACGACAAGAACTTCGTGATACCAAAACTGATACACGTATAAATTACAAATAAAAACAAATATCTTTCATACCCAATGCTGCCAGGAGTGTAGACAAATGAAAGGTATTACTGAACGCAAATAAAATTGCAGTAAACAAAACAAAACAAAATAAGTATTTATTGCTGCGTCAATACACATAAAAAGTTCTTAACTAATCTAGTTTTCCCCTTTTGACACTAAATTTCTAGAAAGAAGAAGAATACCTCACAGACTACTGATTTCAAGAGTCAGATAAAAACCTGCTGAACGTAAATTATGAAGTGCAAACAAATAAATCATTGTAATTACTAGATAAGAATGATTTATTGGTAGAAAATATGTGAATAAAAAACATATACTTAAGCCTTCCTTGGTATGTAAAGTGTAAACGGATGAAGGTTCTTCATTTACCTCATTAACAGGGTTTTCAGAACAACAGCAACTTTGCATCTGAATGATCTAATTATGTAGGTATTAATAGATTTATGGTGTATTTCCTAAATGTTTGCTTCCTGCTGACTCACCACACCTGCTGTTGTGCAGCGGTATGGCGATTCACTAATTATTAGACTCCACAGTAAAAATTTTAAGTTTTGCACATGATATGATTTGCACATGAATTTTAATATACCAAGAAATACAGTGTCTACGCCGAAATGCCCGAACTTTGAGGCCTTTTTAATAATATTAATGTATTTTTCTAATGTCTGACTTTTCCATTGAGTACAACAGCAGTTGAAATTGCAGCCTAAATTTGCTTACAACCAAGATTTGGCGCGTTTGGCTCTGTTGTCAGTCCATGCGAAAATCCCCTGTTGGACCCAGCGGACAAGTCAGAGCCTAAAAAGTTCCCAAATTTCGGGTATTTCGGGGTAGACACCTGTGATTTGGTCTTCATTCTCCAGACATAACGCCCTTGGATTTCTTTTTGATGGGCTACTTGAAGGACAGATTGTTGGAGTGGACCTGGACAGAAATCGAATATACACTAGTCAATCTTCGTGTAACCGCAGGGGCTTATGTGGAGTGTAGTGATTTTTTATATAAGCTTAATACTTAATGCAACTTATATCTGGGAATAAAATTCTCCTATGTTTATTTATGATGATAATAATAATAATAATAATAATAATAATAATAATAATAATAATAATAATATTTATTTGTCAGGCACAGATATTGGAATTAACAGTGTCAACATAAATTTGTAGAATATTCATTGTCTTAAACACATTAAAAGATAAAACTAAGTTAAAATGCACTTTCCTTTGAACTAATCTTTATATACTCAATACAATAAAAGGGATTTTTTCAAATAGTTGTACACTTCCTTTAAAAATGTCTGTTTTGTACAATTTCTAACTAGGGCGGGCAACTTCTTGTAGCATTTAGGTCCTAAATATAAATGAGAATGCATTGTTTTACTTAATCTAAATTCAGGTAGGTTCAATTCATTGTTGAACCTTGTTTGATGCATATGTACATCCTTTCTAAAATTATAGTTATCTATATTATTATGTACATGCACTAAGAGGTCTAATAAATACACATTTACAACAGTCCAAATTTCGAATTTAACAAATAATGGTTTGCAATATTCCCGAATATCACACCTCTTGATTATCCTACGAATTCTCTTTTGCAACAGCAAGATGTCATTGGTTTTGTTTATTTATAGATGATGGAACAAGAAGCTCTCAGTCGCTTAACTGAAGATGTTTCGAATGAAGATATTTCTGTAGAGGGATTGTCTTCTGATTCGTATAGAGTCTGAACATGATATCACCGTTTTACTTTATAATAAAATGAATAATTTCTTCAAATAAGCGTTGGTTAATTACATTTCTTGATTTATTAGGTTTCTCTACGTTGTTTTTACAAAATAAGAAAGCTGCATCTTTAACAAATCATGGGATCTACTGGACCCCATGGTACCACTTGTGTAAAATAATTCCACGTTAACAAGGACAGGATAGTTACAAAAATATTTTCGTGAGATGTTCATTCTATTCGAACTTGCCATCACCATCAATAAATTATCTACAATATAATCAAGCTGCCATCATGGCATTGATAAGAGCATAGGCTAGACAAAATAACATGCCCTAAAACCGACTTGTAAACGTAGGCCTATTCATTATAATATAAGAGAGAATAAGTTTTAAATCTAAATAGATCGCTGAACAACATAATATGAAATGTGTATTTGTAATGACTTAGTGTGAGTTTCCACATGGCTAGTTCATGAAGTTTGTTCAGGGAATGAGCTCTGCGATCAAAGTAAAACGATTTGTGACTGAAGTTCACCTCCAATATCCCTATACAAGATAGGGATGATATTGATGACGGTTACGTGACAAAATGAACCATGCACCCTGAACGGAATTTTAAGTCATGGGGCTCACGGAACAACAAGGTGGTCAAAAACCACCTGTAGAAGATACCTGTACGGCGACAAAACCTGATCCCAGAACAACTGATTAATTATCATACTACAAAATACGCAATTTATCACCATATCGGATATCAGTGAAATGAGTTATCTGCTAAATTACAAATATTAAACTCACTCAAATTACATACATGTTGCATTTAAAACAAATGTCGCCACTAGTATTTCGCTGCATGTAGGCCTACGAGTGACGAGATTTGGAATTAAGTCAAATTTCCCATCTCCAGACTTCATTTACGACATACAAAGACTTTTATTTCTTTTATTTTAAGGCTACGATGGAACATCCGGTAAGTTGTTTATTTTAAGTATACACATAGGAGTGCAGAAATATTCTTTGAACTAGGCTGTAAGGAATCAACCCATCGTGGAAGTGTATCTAGAACACTAATTTAATAAACATCAAATTAAGTCACTACACTGACATAAGAAGAGAAGTCGGCATTAGGGTGAAGACGGTTCTTGTGCGAGCTTAGAACTCACAGCTCATCAACGGGATTAAATTTCTTATGAAGATACTTGCCTATATTCCTGTTCTCCGCACAGGTGTAGGTAGAGATTTAAAGGTTAATTAATTCCATTTTACTTTCTCGCATGTATGTAGTGTAGAAAAAGTACAGTACTGTGATCGTGTCAAAAAATCGAATTTAATAGGTATCGAGATAGAAGCTAAATGGCTTCAAGATATAATATCAAAACACACCAAAATTAAAATATAAATGATGCTATTTTGGGTTTTTCATGGTTTCCTCATTCGTAAAGGAAAACGCGCGGAATTGCAGGACTTGTTTAACTTTCCATGACTCATCGCCGCTATGTCACCCAATATCATAATCGTTTAAACTGAATATCAGTCAAGAAGGCATCACCAAACAATTGAAACAGATGCACTTGAATGAATTAGTACAAGAACCCATAGGCGTAACCAGGCCGACCATATGGGGGGGGTTATAACATCCAGGGAGAGGGGGGTCCGGGGGTCCTCCCCCAGAAAATTTTAAAAATTAAGATGCAAAATAACGAGTTTTAAGCTTCCGGGGGTCCCCCCGGAATATTTTAAAAATTAAGACTCAAAATAACAAGTTTTAAGCTTCCGGGGATCCCCCCGGAAAAATTTAAAAATTAAGACGCAAAATAACGAGTTTTAAGCTTCCTGGGGGAAAATTTTAAAAACTAAAACGCAAAATAACGAGTTTTAAGCTTCCCACGCTTTATACTTGTATTAAGTAATTTATGGGGAGACTAAAAAATTATACAATTTTCCTTTTTTTAATCAATGGGGGGGGGGGGTTCAAACCCCTAAACCCCCCCCCTCGGTACGCCTATGCAAGAACCTACTGGTAAACCCAAACATTCTCAACAAGTGATATGACCTATTTGCAGTTAAAGCATGCAAAATAAGCTAATAATTAATAACAACAATAAAATCAGGTAAACTGATATAACAAAGTGCCAGTATGTTTTTGTTGAATCAAATATAATTGCAATTATGATATGCAGAAAATAAGTTTTTCTAATAAGATTAAAATCGACCAGCGTCAGCAGAACTACAGATTTGTGATACCTTGACAATCGCGCACTCACATAAAAATAAAATTTTAAAAAAATCCATGTCAAATCGGCCGGCTCCGGGATTTGATCCGGGGACCTCCAGAATACGAGTCCAAGGCATTACCATTTAGCCAACTCAGTCAGTTTGACGGTATCGTTATAAGCATAAGTGAAGGAATAGTGTTAACTGTCAAATTATACCGGTAGAAAAAAAGTAAAAAACATGTGACCTTTAATTAGTCGTTACTCTGGTACCGGACAACCGATTAGGTCAAAAATTAATAGGCTTCTTGCCATGGACGTTATAAATGCGTATACCAAGTTTCATGAATATGCGATAAAGCATATTTGAGTTATGGGGCCTTTTGTTATATAATACCATAAAAATGCACTAAATTGGCCATTATTCCGGTACCGAATAACCGATTTGGTCCATTATCAACAGACGTCTTCCCATGGACATTATAAATGTGTATACAAAGTTTCATGAAAATCCGATAAAGCCTATTTGAGTTATGGCGCGTACACACACACGGACAGACAGACTTTTTCGTCCTCCACACACAATCTCATAAAGTACCATACTGGCACTTAATAATAAAGAAAATAATAAGCTTAAATGTAGATTAGCTACTATTTTTTCTTGAACAAATCTGAATTTCAAATGAAAACTGTTTAGATATCGTACTACTTAGGTCCATAAAAATATTCGCACTTAAATCAGCAATAATTAAATCTGGGCTAAGTCATTATTGCCTTTGTTTAATGTTCACACTCTTATGTTTTAAGGAAATATAAATCTATTGAATATTCGGAGCAATTATTTATTCAGTTAACTTGAGTGACGCTATAAAGAGAATTAGGCCTACACGAAAAATTAGGTAAGATCTTCAAATCTATTTACCAGTACACTAATTTTAGAATACTACATACCAGTCAACCAAAAAACCTCCAAATATAAATCTTAAGATGTAGGTTATTTGTGAGAATGTTTGTGCAACATATTTTGCACCATTTATTTTCTAATACGCATTTGTTTACAGAATGTCCACCTTATAGGTCAATTCATGCTACAATTAAAAAAAAAATACCTCTTTCGAGGTTAAGTTATTAAATTAATACCATTTACAAAATACAGTTTACAACAATAAAGTAGTCCATATTCCGTATGTGAGTAGTCCTCTTGATAACGGCCCTACACTACAATTTTTTAAATTTATATTTTTATTTTTTTATTTATTTATTGCGGTGTGAAAGGTGACCTTAACTCATTTTGGGTCGCTAAAAACGAATTCGTTGTCCGTTTCTGCGTTTCACGTTACTTTTCTTGCAAAAGGTATATCAAAATGAGAGACAAAAAGTACTTAAAAATCTGATGTGAAACTCACATAACTTCCTCTGTCAAAATAAAAGTTTTCCTCTTAGTGTAACATATTATATATATGACTTTCTCTTAATGGAAATTGGTTGTAGAAATGAAGAGAATGTCGTTACCACAACATATCGCATCCCCGAAGAATACCTAATCCAAATAAAATCTGATTAGTCTAATGCACTCACGTAACTTTCTTTACTCTAAGCATGGCCAATACAACTTGATCACTTCACATTATGATATAGAATAAGAGGACATATTGCAAAGAGCGCGTATTCGGTTATTTGAACCTGATGCAAAGCTTTATTGTTCACCAGGCAAAACTGAGTTTCTACGAACAATGGGTGGCTTATAACTACCCTTCAGAGAATTCTTAGAAGTAAAAAAAAAGTTTCATGTAAACCTTTTAATTATTAGTATAAGCACCCTATGTACAAAATTTAAACAAAATCGATGGGGCCGTCTTCGAGAAAATAGTGAAAAATAAAATTTCCTTCATGTAAAGTCCCCTTAAAAATTAGAGAAAGGCATGGCCAATCTTCGTGTCACATCCTCAGGACATACCTAATCCAAATCCAAATCTTGTTTTCATATGACTTTCCGTTCTGGAGCCACAGACACACACAGACATGTTTCTGAAAATAATATTTTTGGATTCAGTGGACCTCAAAACGTGTATTTAAGTTAAAAACTCAACTTCGAATTTGGGGGTCCAACACAATATTGTCTCTAGGCCTACCTATAGTACCTATTGTACTAGCAGAAGAAATAAGTTTGGGTAAGTTTGGAAACATTTACAGAGAGAAATAAAATAATATTTTTAAATACAGACATATGTATTCCACTATTCTTTGTGATCGCAGGCCAATTAAACGAAGCTTCATCGATAGGCTATAAGTACCAGTATCTGGGGTCGAATATGCTGATATTCATACGTTCATCATTTCTATGCTGTTCCAACAAAGTGTGAGCAAATAATTCACGAAGAAGGCAATGTATATGGGGGAGGGGGGGGGAACAAAAACAACAACCGCCGGAAAATGTAGTCTCCGAACAGTCCTAGATATCCCTTTGGAATGATCAATGACAGCTACCCAGCGTCTGACCGCTGTATGATTGTCATCTGGTTTTTATCATTGGAACATCTCACGTCTCCTGGTATCTTCTTTTTACCTCTTTGATATCTTGGTGAAACCTCTCTCCTATTTCTTCACTAACAGTCTCAAGATTTTCCGGAAAGCGATCGAGATGTGAGAAAGAAGGAAGTGCAATCTCATGCTCATTCTACACCACGACACCGTTTTCACTAGTAGCCTACTTCGTACTGTTCATTCTTTGCATTTACTAGGAATTTCGTCATGAAGTCCCTCATTGAAATCCATGCAAGTTCCACGGCATTCATCGTCATTCAGAAGCTTTCTAATTTGTGGCCCATTAAAAATATCTTCCTTGAACATTGCATCTGATAAATGTGGAAACTTGCTTACAATGTACTGAAAAGAGAGGTTTCTTATGTTCAAGGCCTTAACAAACTGCTTCATTAAAATCTTGATAAACATTCCACCTTAATCCTTAACATAAAACTTATCTGCTATTATACAGCAATAGCACTAATAATGCAGATAAAATGGAAGTGGAGGTTATAAATTGACTTGTACTGATTGTAAAAAAGTGTAGGCCTATGTGGGCCAGACTGGTAGAAAGTTCAAACAGATTTAATGAACATGTTAATGATTTTAGATACAACAGAACACGCTCGGCATATGCAAAACACCTTCTCAATAGTGGACATAGATTAAATAACATAGATAACACCCTGGAAATTCTACACATCTCTATATATATAAAAGGCTTTGTCCTGACTGACTGAATGAATGACTGACTGACTGAATGACAGGAATCAACGTACAGCCTAAACTATAACAGGTAGATACTTGCCTTGCCTTCGTTTCCTAATGTAGATGCTCACTAAGAAAGGATTTTGAAAAATTCTGATTCTAAATGCCAAAAATGAGTGAAAAACGGGCAGAAAACGTGCATTTTTTGAGTTTCCGAAGCGTAATATATTTCAATGTCAAATCAATTACAGCTGGCTTTGGCTATTTTTGTCAAACCTTGGAAATGAAACTTTCGCGATCGCTTGAATGTTGTAGCTCACGCTGGTCGATTCATTTGTTTTTAATGTCAAGGCACACATACATATGAAATTTTCAACCTAATCCCGAAGAGGATTCTTCTTCTTCTCATTATTATTATTATAAGTGGGATAATCAACATAGGCCTAAATATGGTCAAACGTTGTTCGATTTGGACGAAACTCACTGTACAGGGGTTTTCTGGGCCAAGGACCTCGAATCTGAGGACGCTTTTACCAGACGATACTATCTAATCGTGGTATGTAGTCCACGTGATTAAGGAGTTAATAAATATAATGATATAACTATTATGCTCTTGATTTTTAATTTTTTAAATAATTATCGCGGGCGAAGCCGCGGGCACATGCTAGTATATAAATAAGGCAATAGACTTAACGTATTGAAAACTATCAAATACACAAAAATAAGAACAATATCCTTAATGAGAACACAGTTGACCACAATCATTATTTGAACTCACTACAGCTGTGACCTAGGTGACCTAATCCACCCAGTAAACAAACACACAAACCACACATCAATTTATCAGAGGAGTGTGGTGTTGATTACTACTCAAGACGGAACTGAGGATGGCGCATCGTATACACCGAAATGCATATTCTTTTAAGTACGGTAAATGACACACCTGGAGTGCACGCAGAAGAAGCCACCTTTCATCTTTATAATTGGGACCTTCATATTATGACAACAATACTTTAATGTGTTTTATATACGGGTGTCCAGGAAAGACCTGACGAAAAAGAAATAATTATATATCTGAAACTATTGCATTTATTGACGTGATGTTTTCACGGTTACAAAGAGAAACACGATGAGCTTTAATAAGCATCTATGTGAGCACCATTTGTGGCCCGATACTCAATTTCGTGCCACACACACGAAAGCCTCTCCGGTGTAACTAGTGCTATTGCATCGTAGATTCGGCCACGCAAATCTGTATTATCGGTCACAGGCGTGCGATACACTTTGTCTTTCACAAAACTCCAGAAAAAGAAATCCAGTGGGGTCATGTCAGGTGACCTTGGTGGCCATGGTGTAGGTCCTTCTCTCCCATGGACTGTGGATTTTGGCATTTGCAGTTGTCTCACGAATGGATTTCCTCGGGCTTCTTACAAAAGCAGCCCGTACCCTTTCAATATCATTGTCGTTTATGCGCGATTGCTTTGCCTTTCCCTGCTGTGACTCAACATTACCTATCTCCAGAAATTGCTTGTGCCAATGAAGGATGCTATTTCGGGCGGGAGGATTTCGGCCTTTGTCTGTTTGGAAACGACGTTGTAGCCTACGCACAACTTGCATTCCCAGCACTCAGAATAAGACTGACTACACATGCTGCGCAGAACAAGCTTTTTCTCGTTTCTCCTCGTGCAACAACAATGTGCATGCTCATGCGCATTACGGGATGCTACAAAACAAAACTTGTTGAGTTTGTCTTTCTAACTGTGAAAATACTGAGGTAGTAACTGTAATAGTTTCTGATATATAATTACAGTATTTCTTTTTCGTCAGGTCTTTCCCGGACATGGTGTATTTGTGTTTTATCTTATGCAAGGTGATATTGTGACTGGACCCAGATAAATTTTGTGTTAAGGGTTAAGGTGGAATTTTTTATCAAGATCTTAATATAACCCTTATCGGAAAAATGAAGTTTATTAATAGTGAAACTGCTTCATGTTCTCAGTTTGATTGAAGCGGTGGCCGATTCACTGTCATTGCAAACCAGCGCCGAGACACAATAACAAATTTTCAGACAGTAAACACGAAAACTAGACATGATAGAAAAAATGACATTTCTGAATTCAGGAGACCTTATTTAGTTAAAATCACTTATTAAATGTTGGCTGCGGTCGATGGATTTTTCAGGACAGAGTCGTAGATTTAAGGCACGTTAAAGAACTCCACGACAAAATTCCTCGGCGCTTTCACGTTCAAGTAAGCCTAATGCCCTAGGCCTAATGCCTAAGAAATGTGATTGAGAAAAGATCTACTCATCCCCTGAAGTTGTAAATGACTTGAAAAAGACATCACGTTTGAACATCTTAAGGGAACCCACCATTAAAAATGCCGAATTCTGCAATTTTCAAATTAACTTAAAACTTCTCTTGCGTGCTTGTCGTGTAATTTATAAAGAGTAATCCCTTCAATGAGGCCAGCCACGTAACATCGGGACCTTCATACCCCATGGACGACATTTAAACTTTAATCTTATGAAAACAAATACACCAATGGTGTTCGAAAACCACTGTAGGTACAATATACCTCATAATCGTTTCAAATATTTACTGTTAGCAATTATACATGAATTAATTTATTTTATTACTTCACTAGAACTAAACATAGTAGGTCTATTGCTATTACGAGCACCGTTATCAAATTTCAAATTTATCATAGGTAACCCCGCGAGAGTTGGATTTTTAAGACTATTCCATGAATAAAATGTAACGGATTATACAAATAATAAATCATTTCGCGCTTTATTATATTACAACAAAACCAACAGATGCGAGATCACGGCATACTATGAATCAGCCATCCATGAATCGATTCGAGTTACCGTGTTGTGACCAATGCTACCAATAGTGCATATAAGACACAGTTAACCTAATTCAGGTAAGCTAACAGCAGAACAGAATAAAAGCACACGAAATGGCTTGCACCGAATCGAAATTCTGTTTATAATCAATTTACATTTATATTATTTCAATTTCCTAACAAGTTATATTGTATAAAATAATGTGTTTTCATTCTGCTGAATGGCAGCATGTGATGTATTAATCAACCCAAGTTGACCCTTCCGTATCCAGTAATGAGCTGACGTTTTATCAAATAAAACTGCATCCTTGCGATCCAAGGAAGGGTATTACAAGATAAACGATCGTGATTGGTCTATATCCGAAGAATTACTAAACGTTATTGATCAGTATCAAAAACGCGGCGTATGATGGGAATAGTAAATGTAATTTTATAAATTATCACTAACAATGAAAATTTAAGTATTTCATTTTTTGTCACACTGCAACGAACTAAAGGCCATGTGTTTTGCAGAAAATTTGTTTTTCAAATCACTCAAGATGAACTCTATAATCTCAATAGATGGATAGAAAATTAATAAGAATTTTGTAAGTTAAACTTAGGCCTATATTTAAAATTCAGAAAGAAAAATCTTACAGTTTACAAAATAAACCAAAATCATCATGTAGATGTTTACCCATTTAATAGAGAAAAGTTTAATTAGGCTTAATAAAAGTGAAATTATTAAACGATTGTATTTTTTTTTTTTTCCAAATTTTGAAAAATGTGTTGAAAGTTGTTTCCTGGGTACCTAATGAACAGATCCTGTTAAGTTACAACAACAAAATCGGTTCACATAAATAGTTTACAAAAATACGTGCATGACTTCTTATATGTCAAGGAACGCAGACATCTGACATTTTCAACATAGACGAAAGAGAAATAATGAATGTAGACCCAAATGAGCAAACATTGATCGATTTGGACGGAACTCGGCACTGCAGGAGTTTTCTGGACCAAAGAACTCGAATCTGAAGTCTTCCCCCCTGCAAACGGTGCTTTCTAATCGTGGAATGTACTCCAAAGCTAGATTTTTAGCTGTTTCGTTATAATTATGAATAATTTAATTTATGAATGATTCGCGTGTTAGTGCTAATAAATATAATGCTTTCATTATTATACGCTGAATTTTTAATTTTTTTACTTAATTATCGTGAGCGAAGCCGCGGGCACCTGCTAATCTATAATAATAAGAGGCAGTGTGTCTGTCAGTTTGTCTTTACGCAATGCCAAGGGAAATTACTGCCCGCAGAAATCTGAAATTTTAAAGATAGATTTACTGAAGGGTGGCCGAATGCATCTCGAAGCAGGATTTTTAATTTTCGCTTTCGTTCGCGAGATATGAGTGAAAAACTGACTGAAAACATTATTCTTTTTGCGCTATCGAAGCATCTGTTTTCAGTAACACATTAATTCAATTGTCAAATCAATTGCATGTGGCTTTCCCATTTTTTGTCATAACTTGGAAATGAAAGCAGCGGTGTTTTTTTCTTTCTTTCTTTCTTCTTTTTTTTTCCCTTCCTTTAATATATCGCATGGAATTATCGATCGTTTCGATTCTATGGACCCTCCCTGGTCGATTCGTTTGTTTATAATGTCAAGGCACGCAGACATCCGAAATTTTCAACATAGCCGGAAGAGGGATAATGAAGTACGCCTAAATGGGCAAACATCGATCGATTTTGGATGGAACTCACTCTACAGTACAGAGGTTTTCTGGGCCAGTGAACTCGAATCTAAGGTCTTTTTCCCAAATTGCGCTTTTTAATCGTGAAATGCACTCCAAAGCCGGAGTTTTAGCTGTTTCATTATAATTATTATTCGTTTAGTCTATGAATGATTCGCGTGTAAGTATTAATAAATATATTTTTTAAATTATTTTGCTCTTAATTTTTAATCTTCGAATTATCGTTCTTCACTAAAATCCATAGCAGTGCATCTTGTACTAAGTTATAAAAATATTTTCTATCAATTTTAGGACGGATAATTTGTTTGGGGATGTTTTAATTTTTATTTGAAGGAAACCCGCTGAACATCTCTATATATAAAAGCCAAAACCCACTGACTCACTCACTGACTGATCACAGTTTCTCAAAAACCATACAGCCTATGAACGTGAAAATTGGTCCACATATTGCTCCTAGGCTCTAGATGCGCACTAAGAAAGGATTTCAAAATCTTTGGCCTCTAAGGGTCTCTAAGGGCCAAAATAGGGTTGTAAAGCTATGTAATTCACCAAAAGGAATTCATACTGCATGTACACAATCCCCATGGCAACATTATTTTTTTTTAACTACACAGGTGGCTTGGCATGATTTCATGTAGACCTAATAGATATAAAATTATGAGAAAGGCTATCAATAGAATTCCTATAAATGATTATCAACTATTTTGTAACACGAAGTAAATTTAGAAGGTCCTGGGTTCTTTTCTTAAGAGTTGAAATCTTTTCTTAAAGTTAGCCTACGACTGTATTGCAAAAGATAGTTCATAGGATTTCAAAATCTTTGGCCTCTAAGGGTCTCTAAGGGCCAAAATAGGGTTGTAAAGCTATGTAATTCACCAAAAGGAATTCATACTGCATGTACACAATCCTCATGGCAACATTATTTTTTTTAACTACACAGGTGGCTTGGCATGATTTCATGTAGACCTAATAGATATAAAATTATGAGAAAGGCTATCAATAGAATTCCTATAAATGATTATCAACTATTTTGTAACACGAAGTAAATTTAGAAGGTCCTGGGTTCTTTTCTTAAGAGTTGAAATCTTTTCTTAAAGTTAGCCTACGACTGTATTGCAAAAGATAGTTCATACAATATCAATAGATATAATTTCCTGATTAATTTCTATTTACCGTATTATCTCTCTACCTTTACCTTAGTTTTTACCTCTCCCTTTTGGGGTCATTTAAGCAACCCACGTTGCCCGGGCCTTACAGGGCCACGACCTGTCGGGAGAGGGATTATCCATGGATCACATACATACTTTCTTGACCAGACAAGGACATGGAGGGCCTCCTGGATGAGTGATCAGTCCAATGCCGGGGCCACCTCCGATACAACACTAACACATAGGACGAGATACATCATTCACACACTCACTCTGAACAAGGCGAGGATGGGATGAGGATGATAATGGCTGCCAGATGATATCCGAGGACCACTAGGCCTAAAGTTATCATAGCCTAACGTTACCAGACATTTGACTGACATGAGGAAAAATCCAGGAAAACCCCTACCTAGGTAACTTGTCTCGAACAGTATTCGAACCGGAGCCCGCTGCGTGAGAGGAGTGAACGAACGCTTCCCCTACGCCCAGCTATTTACTGTATGTTTGCCAAAATTGAAAAAGAACGATTAAATTTTGTAAGACATAGAAGTATATCAAATCGACTTTAAATTGTGTTCACTTAACCTATGTATACATAAATCTAACAATGCGAAGCATTGATGGGTCAGCTAGTCTTTTCATAATTTCCATAATACCTCAGCTCAGTTTGAGAACCACAGGTGCCGAATATTGTGAGCGTAATAGTAAAATGTCCATATCATTTTGACGAAAAATTTGGGCTAGAATGTAGAGTAGATAAGAAATAAATTGAAAATTATCAATTCAGTCACTTGATGAAGCGTTTTGTTAATCTCATACAGTAACTTAAGTGAAGAGTGAAGATTTCCCTCTTGTCCTTCACAGTGACATCAATATTCATTACAATATTCATTACAAGCATCAGGTTACACAAAATGACTGCAAGAATGACACATGTCCCACATACATAAACTCGTACGGATATGCTACGGTTCATTATCTATAGACAATAATAATATAGGCCTAAAAGGTTTTCTCTGTAAAATGAACGCGAATTTAATACGATATGACTCAGTACTCACTTCGTGCAAGAATATGGATACATACATATGTAATTAAAAACTTCGAAACGTGTAAAGTAGGCCTAAACCAGGATTTTCCTCATACAATCAATAATAATTACCGTTATTGAAGAATCCTATAATATAAGTTCCTAAGGGACATAAAATAACTCTGTTGTAGGTTCCTTAAGCGCATACAATAATATGGCTAGCTTGTAATATTTAATCAGTACCGTATTTCAAAACTGTAAAGATTATGAAACTAGCTAGTCCCCATGAATGGCTGTACTGCTTTAAAAAAACATGTTACTTTTGCTATAAAAATCTATAGTGCTTACTAGTTATTTAGACTTGCATGATAGTAATGTTATATCCTTTTTAAAAAAATAATTACTAAATCCAAATTATGAAAATTTTTCAAATTTCTAAGTGTTTGATGCTCAGTTATGTTACACTAATAATAATAATAATAATAATAATAATAATAATAATAATAATAATAATAATAATAATAATAATAATTCAATAAAATATAATCCTCCATGACCGAGAAGTTGGAGAACTACACGAAAATCACAATCTTAATTTTCACTAAGACATAGGCCTATACCCCATATGTTAAGTTGTATCTGCAATATGATAAACACTCAGTATTTTCAGCAATGTGCAGAACCATTGAGTGAAGTATGATATTATAAGCCTTGATGTAACGTATTAAGCTAGAGCTAATAAAAAGGACAATTATAATCATAACGGCGACAATATAGGCCTACGGTATACGATATAATAGAGCTTAAAGATGGCATTATTTTAATGAAACAGCAGCAAGAACTGAAGAAAACTGGCAATTATTATTAGCTGTATAACTTTTCAGTTTTATTTTATTAAAAGTGATTCTTGCTTACGTGGCTATAACTCTAATCTTTCCAACTGGGCTGAATACTAGGCTACATTAAAACGGTATCCAGAGGTAGAAATACCTCACATAACATTTTAAAAATTACAATAAGTATATCCTTTGCTTCATTATTGACTTACGAGCATTAAAATGTAATGACTTTAATGCTCTGTAGCATACACATTTTACGTCATAGAACAAAAATCTCCTCATAAAAGTTGCTGGCTTATGTCCCCTCTATGCACAGTTCAAATATTTCGGTGTTATTCATTAACACCCTGTATATGACATTATTAGTTATAGTGGACTATGATATCGCAAATTTGATCTGTTTCATTAATTGAAAATAGTGTTACACTCAGATTTAATTTGTACATAATTGAAGTTTACTTAATAAATACAGTAAATCGAAAAAATACGCGTAGCACTGTACCTATCTATTAATCAATCACTTTATTCAAGTAACCATTTTCAGAGCAAATCTAATCTTAGGTCTGTTTTACTAATCTTAGATCTGTTTTACTGTAAATAAAAAAAAGACCACCATCACAATTGCAGAATAACACACATAAACAGAGGTACGATACACACCCACCTGTAACGTGCTGCTGATCATAACACACCCCACTACCATCGACAACAAGCCATTATTTTTTTATCCTAAAAAATTATCAAGTCTGGCGGGTCATATACATACCGACATCATATGACGTCAACTGAACCCAATTCTGTGATTGGCAAATCGGATTTCTTTTGCACTTCCCCTTCCACAAGAACTATTCTCACCCGGCACTTATAAAATGTTTCATAAACGGTGTTCGATATAAATATGTTATAACTTAGTTCTAGCAATAATAATTCAAACTGAAAACGGATTATAATTAACCACCTCACACCAATGCCGCTATTAGAATCTTTTTCGTTGGGTTCGTGCCAATAAAAGATAGTTTTGCTCGGCAATGTTTAAATTATGTAAGAAGTGTTTTTTTTTCTATAATGTCGAAGAATTTGCACGTGTCACCTGACACTTAAAGTTCAGCACTTCACAAAATGTCATTCTGATTTTTTTACGAATTTCTTACTGGCAACTTGAAAACGTTGAAGTATGTGCAAGACAGGTTTTTTTTTTCACTTCGGCTAGGAATGTACGAGAAAGGAAATCATTGAGAGTTTTTATTATGATACATTATACACGCTGAGTCGGAGTCTAGGAGTTAAGGTACTGAACTAGTGACCGAATAGAGGCGCACTGTCTTCCCTTTTCCCCCGGTCTATTGATCGGATGAGCATCCACCAGCGCGAACGAGCGAGGCGCGCGCGATTCAGTCAGCCTTCCAATTGCTTGCCAAGCCCAACAACATTACGCCCGGACATGTCCCGGCGCCAAATTTCAAACCACTATCGCTCCTTGAAAATCTTCAGTTTATATGAGAAGCAATATGAGACACTGTAAGTGGTTTGATAGCTACCTGGAGCCTGTGTAAGGGAACACTATACTGCAAATTCCGGATATAATGGCCACCAGTAACAGTCGTGGATGTCGGCAAGATGACCACATGCCATCCTCTCAATCATGCCACCTATTTAAGGACAGAGATACATAACGCAGCGGTCGGTTGGGAGGTCTTGTCTTTCCATTGGATATAGTGAAATGGAGTTACAGTGATTTCTTTAAAAATACTTCAAATGTTGGATACATAGTTCGTTTTCTAACAGTTCTGAATGTATAAAATGTCAGCTCATTCTAGAAATAGCTTGGGTTTTATTTTCAATATAATCAAATTATTTATAATTTTCCATAAAGTGTTTGTTGCGATGCAGTTTTCATTTTTTAAGAGTTTATATTTGGTAGAGAAGTAAGCCTGCTTTATACGCATATAAACAAAGTTTGGTCATTTTTTTGGTGCCCACCCTTACTTCCGGAGTGCCAAGAATTAAGCCTAAACCTCCGGTCAAACCAAATTTTGGTAACCATATGTGATGTGTGTATACCTATTGTGCCCTTACGTCCATCCGTAGGGGATGTTGATGGTGTGACGTGTTTGGGCCGTGTACTTGTGTCTTTGTATTTTGGCGCAGGATTGACCTAAGTGCGGATAGGTCTTATGTGCAATATTTCCCGAGTGTGTTTTTTAGTGACTTGTAGTTATGTACTCTAGAGATTTGTAGTGCGTGTATCTGGTTGAGGGGATTATTGACCAGTCCGGCATTCGCCTAAGAACAAGGGAAACCCCTCAAAAACTTCGTTCGGACTGTAGTAGTGGCCAAATGACCGTCTACTTTGGTGTGTTAATTTACTATAGACTTTTCGAGAAGTGTTGTTTTTGCAAAGGTTTTAACTGCTGGGAAGGTGTTTTTACGCGTCCAGAACGTGAGGTCAAGTGCCCGGGCTTCCTCTTCTGCCCTAGCGGCTTCGTGGAGTAGTCGAGCTTCTCGATATCGAGGACAAGTATACAACATATGATACATGGTGTCTGGTTCGCTGTCCTCACAAGCGCATAGATCGTCGTCTGTAAGATTGAAGCGGATTAAGTTAGCGGAAAAGTTGCAGTGACCAGTAATACCTGTGTGACGAAGTGGTCCAATTTAATCCATGGCATTTTAAGTATATTTATGATATTTGGGAAAAAGTCACGAGTGATTCTACCGTTTTGGGTAATTACCCATTTTTGCTGCCAAATATCTATTAACTGTGAGTGTATGCGTTCATAAAGATGTGATCGATCTAAGCTCTCACATTCCCTTGGTCCGATTTGAAGGATACCTAATTGAAAATTAATTTGCTTCCGTACTTTGTACCTGGCTATCCTTTCCTCAAGCAGGAGATCAACAGGAAGAACACCAGGTAAGACTGGTGGAGCATCATTCGAAACAGTGGAGTAGGCTTTAGTTATTCGCAAGAGAGAATGTCGCTGGGCAGATTTGAGTTTACGGATGTGATGTGTGTTAAATTTAGTGGCCCAAGCGTTTACAGCATACGAGACAATAGCCTCAAAAACAGCAGAGTAAAGTATACGGTAGTTAGTGAATTTGTATCCCCACTGCTGTCCAGAAAGTCTGGATAGGGCCTGAAAAAGGTTGTTAGCTGTAGCACTGATTCTTTTAATAGGAGCTGTGAATTTATTACCTTCTTGTAAGGTTATACCCAAATACTTTGTTTCTCGAACATATGGGATCCGGTCTGGTTTAACTCACAAGTTGCAGTACACCCCGATGTTAAGTAACCATAAACCAACCAACATCCATCTGGGCCAAACGGATATAGGCGCCAAGGAATGTGGGTAAAGTTCTGACTGAAATCATATCTATCTGGTTTCAATTTTTGAACAGCGTATTGCTTGCATCGTTTTCAAATTATTGTCTTAAGGTTTTTAATTTTGACAATGCCCTTCTAGCATTAGATGGCTATAAGTTATTTTATGTTGAAACTGATTTGTTAATGTTTATCCGCAACAAGGCATTTTTCTCAATTGCAATGAATTTAGTCGCCGTTCTTGAAATTGATCTAATCTGCAAGCATACTTCTTGGAATCAAGGGACAGTTAGTCCTGAGCTGTAGGGCAATAATATAAGTTTTCGGGGTAATTATTTTTACCATCAACTCTTCGTAAATCACACTTAATCATAAACCCCAGCTCCAATTTCAACAGTCAACATTCAGGCTACGAGACGAAGGCCTCAAAATTGCAAGTTCATAACATCTTCAGGAAGATCAAGGGGCGTAAGTGGCTACTATCAGCGCGTAGATCAGGATCCGGTATAAAACAGAAACTGTCTTCCAAATACCTTTATCAGGAAAACCTTTAATGAACAGCTACAATGGATTCAATGCGATGCACGAAAATTGACATTTTACTACTTTAATAATCATTTCCTTCCCTGTTACAAATCTGAGGTTAAGTTGCCTCCAATAAAAAAAAAAAAAAAAAGAGAGTTCTAGAATGTTCTGTTAGTCTAAAGACGTTAGTTGCATTTTGCATTTTCTCTTAGAATTGGGCTGGGACAAGTAACTGGATAACGGGCAACTGCGCAAACAACTGCAGAGGAGATAAAACAGTTAACTGTTATTCGGACACACAGATAATTGGATATCGCTTGAAGTTATCTGGATTTTTATGTCGAATAACCATAGCCGGGCAATTAATTATGTGCCTCCATATTGACAGTAGCACATACACAGGCGCCGGAAGCAGCCAGATACTTAACCATCCACTCTAAAACATGATGAAAACTTTTCAGCAACCTTCTTGCTCTACGATCGATGATTCAGGCTGTACTCACCATCAACTAAAATGTCGATTACATTGAATTGGATAACTACATATAACTTACGCGAATATTGGTTAAGAAAATATTAATTCAGTTTCCTGGTTAACTGTTACCCTGTTAATTGGATAAAGGACAATGGTTATTTGAGCAACTATTTAATCAATTTTTAACCGGAGATTCCCCCAGCTCTACTTAAGAGCCTACTGCGAGAAATATAAATGCAACCATGATCTCTTCAGATTTTCGAATATCTACCTAGGCATAATACGACATTACTCCGTACATTACTTGCAAGCCTTTACTAGCCTATGCGTTGATTTGCTCCAACTATAACATAATAATGGAGATCGTAACTCTGTATCCGGCATAATCCGACAGTCCCATGGCTGAAATTATACGGGTTACTGCATTCATTGTTAAAACAAGGGAGCAAATCATTGATAAATTTCATTTTGTTCCTCTAGTGCTGATAATACGTTTTTAATTATGAATTATTTTCCACCTTCAAGCACTAGTATTTTATATTGATATTGCAATAATAGGGTGCTGACGGAGAATTTCTAGACAGTTTTTGTATCTGTTTATTATATTTTAATATCTTATATTATATTATATATATATATATATATATATATATATATATATTTTGACATATACACAATAAAATCTCTTAGGCATATGTTGAAGAAGAAACGTCAGGTTAAAATCTATGTACAAAAGTATTCTTCTACCAACAGTCACAATATTAAAATTAATCAGGTGTATTGTCAGTGGTTAAAATTGTACAAGAATATAATGTGTACACTGTTTTTATAATATTAAAATTATCGTCAATAGTTAAAAAATGTACAAGAGTCTATTCTTCCATTATCATTCTCATTAATAAATTTTTTTTTTCATTTATCTTAACTATGTGTACACTGTTTTTTATATGAGTTGATAACACAAAGGTACGGTATATATGTAGATTCGTAGTATGGATTTTCTAGGATTCTTCTGTCAGCAGTCAATAACAATATCAATGTATTTTACATGGAGATGCATTTCGATGCCTGGTTTTGCATCATCTTCAGTCCCAAACAAGTTATATTTAGACTTGTTTATGGTGAAGTGTTCATTGCGTGAGCAGGAGAGCTACTAACTTGGCGAGCTTTGTGAAGGTCAGAATAAAATTAAAATATAATAAACAGATACAAAAAACTGTCTAGAAATTCTCCGTCAGCACCCTATTATTGCAATATCAATATAAAATACTAGTGCTTGAAGGTGGAAAATAATTCATAATTAAAAACGGAAGGGAGCAAATGTTTTGTAGTACCTAATCACCTAGTTATGAATGTATTTTACATTCAAATAGCAAAAATAAAAAGCCATTAGGTTTCCTTCTAACTAACTTACTTCCCGATCTCCTGCTTAATTCTCTTATTAGAGCAAAACATTATAAACTATTTTCTAATACAATACCATCACGTCACAATTGAGTCACAATCCATGAAGAGATCCAAATTGAAAGCGTCTATGTAATGAAAGGAAAAAAGAAAACCATTTGTTCTTTGGGGGCTTCATATAAAAGAGAGAAAATATAGAGTAAAGATTTATGTTTTCTTAAGCAGAATATTTCAAGCAACCGGCCTTCATGACTTCCTGAAATAATTACGAAGTATTAACTTAACAAGACCGTGACCAACTCCTTTCACATGCTTTAGGGTCATATAGCACGCAATATAAGTTATAGGCTATTTAGTATTAAATCCGGTCTCCCCCGACACGAAGAGGTTAGATAAAGAAGCAATCCTAGGCTTTATTATTTAATCGTCATACATTAGTTAGTAGGCAGTTGAAAGGTGACCGGTAAACTAAATGTAGCTTTTTAGAAAATCTCGTTTGTATGAGGAAAAGTGGCAAAGGAATGTGTACTCCTTTTAGGCGGCAGTTCACTCTTCGTCGGAACGTGAACCGCTGGTGTAAAAGATAGAATAAAGTCAAATGAGTTAAAGATCTCGCACGAAATCTGTGCCGATGAGACCGTTACTCTTTAGAGAGAGACATTAGCAGGCCAATCGAAGCTACAGTCCCCACGAAAACGTAATGCAATGACTTAGGCAATCGGCACAGATATCGTGCGGAAACTATACATTCTTATAATGCCATTATCTACGTGTTTTCCCTAGGCAAGTTACTAGGCTATTGTCGGAAGTGCTGCTTCTGTTCTACTACGGAATTGGCAAAACAAGAAGGAAATAGTGGGAGAAATGCATCTTTTTGAATCCTTCACAGAATTTGACATTCATTTTAAAAATAGCTAGCTAGAGTTTACTTGTTCTATATCCTTCCCAGTTCTAACATCTGTGCTCATGGTATCCATCACCGAATTGCGTAATCTTAAGGAAACAGGATGTAAACTGCAGTAGATAGTGTCCATTACCGGTACGTCTTCTCTTAGTTTCTATTTTCAGTTCTAGTCTCTATACTACATTTGCGGAAATAATAGAATCACCGATTACTTGAGGTCAGTCAACACGCCTAGATTTATTGTGAGTTAAAAAGCCTTAACAAAGCGGTGTTAGGCCTAATATTGTTTTAATAAGACACGTAGCATAATAATCGGCATAATTTAAGAAATTTTGGTAAACATCGCCATTGCAGATGTAAAAGGACCAGTATCTGTGTTTCGAATAATGTACACTGTGTTGGTATGAAAATATATTTTATTCCATTACTTTAAATTACTAGGCCGTGATCTAATTTTATTGCTTGTTATTGGATGTTAATGTTATGATTTGTTCTTGAACGTTAAGAATGCCCTGTCTATCTATAGGAGACAAAAACAGCAGGCCTAATAAGAATAAATCCTTTACTGCAACCAATGGTCACACTATGATGAATTAAGCAATGGTGGAATGACATTTGGCAAGGGAAACAGGAATACCTAAAGAAAACCTGCCCCGGCACAAATTCCACAAGGATCCACCGAGATTCGATCCTGGGTCCCAGCGGCAGAATGCGATCGGTCTAACCAGTCCACTCAGAAATGGTGACGGCTTCTTTCACAATAAGAAAAAAAATCAATTAACATAATAACTTAATTAAGCCCACACAAAAGACTCAGTGAACGGATAGTAGGCTACTAATAATATAAATTAGGCCTACATGGATAAGCTAACGAATACATTACATTATGTGGCCTGGTGTTGATAGGTAGTCAGTAAGTCACTGGCTTTCGGCTCCCAAGTTTGTGGATTCGATTCTAGCGCAACGGACAGTAAAAATATATTTACAGGTCCAAATAATAAATAGGTTATATTTATGTAGGCATAGTCTGGGTGGAGTAGTCGGTAAGGCAATGGCGTATTGTTTCCAAGATTTGAGAGTTCCATCTTTGCTCAAGTAAATGTAATTAATATTATGTGTGCACAAAATTTCTGCACTCGTCAAAAACTACATGTCTAAGTAGCAGAAGACCGTCTTTACATAAATTAAGCATTCAAAAATAATTGAACACATATTATTAATAATAAAATCAATACCAATAGATTTCACACACTCACGCGCATATATAAAATTCTGTATATGTTAGGACTACAGAAATAGAGTTTTATCTTATTATTTACAACAAAAAAGATTATTTCCTAATTTACGTCCAATGCATATAAAAAGTAAAAGCTACATAAATAATCTTGTTTTTAATACACAAGTATGAGTATCAGTAGCTTCAAGGCCAATGGTAGGGAAATTTCACGCTGTAAAATCTCAGTCACTCGAAATCTAATATGCAATTAAGTGTTGTGAATAGTTAATTTAGACGGGATGTGCAGCTTATGTACCTCACATGATGGAAACAGCAGACATGGGCTTGAAATTACGTAATCAAGTATTTCATACATCACTATGTATTGTACGGGCCTCAAGCAATTCCCTTCGCAACTATGCGCCACAATGAATTCCTTACATAGCTAACACTCGTCCTAGCCAACAATAATGTATTTGCTTACAAATGCAGAGTAACTGACACTATCCAGTACGGTAATTAAAGGAAGAGTGTGCATAATAATGATGTTTAGGCCTAAGTAGTAGTAGTTAGTAGTAGTTAGTTAGTAGTTAGTTAGTAGTTAGTTAGTAGTAGTAGTTAGTTAGTAGTTAGTTAGTAGTTAGTTAGTAGTAGTAGTTAGTTAGTAGTTAGTTAGTAGTAGTAGTTAGTTAGTAGTTAGTTGTTAGTAGTAGTTAGTTAGTAGTTAGTTGTTAGTAGTAGTTAGATAGTAGTTAGTTGTTAGTAGTAGTTAGTTAGTAGTAGTTAGTTAGTAGTTAGTTGTTAGTAGTAGTTAGTTAGTAGTTAGTAGTTAGTTAGTAGTTAGTTAGTAGTTAGTTAGTAGTTAGTTAGTACTTAGTAGTAAGTTACTAGTTAGTAGTAAATAGTAAGCAGTAAGCAGTATATAGTAAGCAGTAAGTAGTAAGCAGAAGCAGCAGCAGCAGTAGTAGTATTTTAGTAGTGCGTTGGTATTGAAAATAATAGTAATTAGAACTAAATATACTTAAAGTTCTTATTAGGCTTAATATTTTTATTAACATATTAGATCTTCACCGGAACAGAGTCAACCAATCTTCACATTCGAAGAGACGATTAACGGATTGGAATTAATTTACCCTATACTCAGAAATACTATACCCATAGTGACTGGAAACATGCCTTAACGAACTATTGCTGTCGAAAAACTTCAAACATAACTAAGCTAGGCCAATATAAAATCCGTAGATAGAATAGGACTGAAGATGGCCTATTTATGTTGAAATGTATGCGTATCAGTTTTAATAGCAAAGAAGAAATAAAAACCCCTATGCAGATTTGAAAGACTTTCAACGTTTTATTTATGCAACAAATGCTAGCCTACATTTGATGATCTATTTGTAGTTTTTTTAAATATATTTTAAATGTTGTGCAACCGAACGAGATGGCCGAGACCTTTGGCAATACCTTTGTCTTGAAATGCTGGAGACGAATGAAAATAGTTTACAAAATACGAGACACAGCCATTTACGTAAGGAGTGTTACCTAAAACAATTTTCCTCAATCTTATTTTCACTTTTCTTGCTGTCCTCCCTCCTCAATGTCTGGTCGGAATTTGGTCGTAGGGGGAAAAGATGACGCAATAATTCATACCCTCTGCATCACCTTCCTCCGGGTAACACTCCTTATCACGGTTTCCTGTGACAAAGATTCAAACGAACTTCTTGGGTAGGATTCTTTTTTTTAAATTCTGAAACATCTTCTAGACATTTAGATGTTGAGCTAACATTCATTCGCGAATGAAGAGTCATTTTGGGCCTTTTTATGTCAAGAAGTCAAAATGTTAGATGCAGAATATGGGTTGTGACAGTCACACTCCTTACTTTTTCCTACGTTTTTTGACATAAACCTGGAACATACGTTCCACGTTGTATACATAGAAATTATTTAGGGTGGCGCAGAAACTCAAATGGGTTTGGGGCGAATTCTGAAAAAAACAAATTGCCTGATATCTCAACTAGAAGTGTTTTTTCAGGCCTGTGACATCAAAACGGCAATTTTTTTTTAGAATGGCCTATAAATGACAATAAAACAAAATCGCATGGTCACCATTTTCATCAAAATTTCACACGTGCATTTTCCTTGAAGAAAATATCTACAATACAGTCATCTTCAGTATCTGCTGAATACGCAATTTCACACGGCAATGTTCAAAATTATTAACT
This sequence comes from Ectobius pallidus, assembly GCA_964059195.1. Taxonomy (NCBI): domain Eukaryota; kingdom Metazoa; phylum Arthropoda; class Insecta; order Blattodea; family Ectobiidae; genus Ectobius; species Ectobius pallidus. Next base: position 109,868,762 of record CAXKWD010000002.1, read on the forward strand.
ATACAGAAAAAGAACTAGAACGTTTAAGATTCCTAATAACGAAATTCATTCATCGAAGTGTGTTGGTAACATATATTTAAATATATTATATTATTGGTAATTAACTTAATTCTGAAAAATAATGTCATAGAAAGATAGGTCTACATTAGTTCAAGAGATGTGATGTATTCACGGTTCAGTAATGCCAACAACGAATAGGCAAGTCCTCAGATTGTTCTGGTACATTCAGCTCGCGAGGACAAGCTACTTAGAAGCTACTTGGATCAAGATGTATTAACTTCAATTAGGAAACTATACATCACTTGCATGGAGTCATGTTGATCACACGGCCCTTCTGTCACCTCCCAGTGAGGTCGAAAAGTGTAGGTAGGCAGAAAATGTAGCGTTCAGTTCTAACAGTAGGGCTTGCTCCTTTATGGAGAGTGCATCACGGAGTTACAGTTTTTAACTCCTTCAATGTACATGTGCTAATTATACGAAGAGTTCCTTTAAAAATGTGTGATTTTTGCAAACACTCAAACTTTTCATACAGAGAAGAAGATATAGGATTTAACCAAAAAAGCGCCTCTATCGAGATGTTTCTTAAACGTTGCAATGGTTTTAGGTTTGGTGTCTAGCCTATTTATAATGCTAAATCGATTGCTTGAATTTAAATGCCATAAAGACGCAATGCATAGTTCTTAAAAATAATAATGTAATAAATAGGCTAGTGTTGAATACACGTAAGTAAGATACAATGTTCCCTATACAGGCCATGGAGGCCCAGAGGGGTCCAGGAATTTGAGACTCCCAGATTTTAGACATTCGGCCTGTGATGGCGGTAAGATTGTCAGCCTTACACAGCCGCCTTTGCCCCCATAATTTCTCCTTGTACACGTTTCAGTAAAAAGCTGAGTAGAACCCAGGGCCATAGTGCTACCTGGATTACGCCAACTGAAAAACTTCGACCTCATCGGCGATCAAATCCGCAACCTTCCAGCGCCTCAACCACTACGCTACGGCGTACCCCTTTAAGTTGAATACACATACCAGCGTATATGTGCATGCGAACGTGCGTATGTGAAAGTTCAGTATAGCAGAACCTCGATTCTCCGGACTAACTGGGACCGGAGGTGATCCGAACTAACGAAAATCCGGATTATATAAATTAATAATTTAAAAAAAATAGGAAAATTGCCATTGTACTTGCCATACCAAAAGTTTAAAATTACCATACTACACATAATGTATAGCCTATTGTAAACAGATGATACAGTAGAACTTTATAAAATAATGCACACAGTACTGTACAGTATTTGAATAACTTATTAATCAGTTTAACACGAAATTTAGACACGTTACTTGTTAATATTTTTTTCTAAATTTGATCAGACTATCGAGAAATCCGAACTAAAGTGAACCGGACAAAGCGAGGTTCTGCTGAAACTTCATAAACTCCATTTTAAGGATAGAGGAGAAAAAATTAACTACTGGTACGCCAATATATGACCAACCCAGTTAAATGCTAAACTAGTGTCAGTTAAACAGTCAATTCATTGTTAATCAATTGCTCATTTTATCAATTGTTAATCAAGTTTTATCGATGAAATTTGGAAAACAAACACAAGTAAAAATAATGTTATGTTGTATTTAGACTAAGGTTACATAACGATTATATTTCATTTTCATTACTCGTTTTGTGTAAACTACAGATCGCGCGATTGAATTCCTCAGTGTCATATAGCCAAACTTTTACTTCTCTTACCTTCATCAAGATGTATCAACGCATACACAGAAGGGCTGAGATGACGCTGACATGTCATAGAATACACTTTTGGTTCAATATTCCACAGGATGAACTATACTAACTATAAATGCATTTACCACACTTTCACTCTTTGATGCGCACGAGATGAAAAGTAAACAGACACTACTTATGTTCTAAACACACTGAGCACTGTACTAAAGCAAGACGAGATTATGTGAGGCATGTAAATCGCTTGTGTAAATATGCAAATAACTACTTCTAGCTATTAAGAATTTTGTTCTTTACTACTAAACGAGACAAGAATCACTAAGGATTCGCACCGCATACTAAAACTCGAAGTATTTTTGTGTACGGCCTTGGAGATGACATGCATTAGCCTCTGGGAGATACGTTAGTGAGTTGTTTTGAAACAGCCAACCGTTGAACAGAACAGGAAGATGAATAGGTTATATTACGTAAAAGATGTACAGATATCAGGTTACACTACTTTTCCCACTTTGAATCAACACTTCCATACCAATAAATTAAAAAGTCCATCGCTGAGGTATTTTAAAATCAAATGATGAATACAACAGAAGCCGTTGTGAAGGTAATTTTTATTAGGGATTTCTGACAATATAATCCCACAAATCAGAAAATGCATTAAACAGATTAAAGAGATTTGTAACTACTGGCTTAGAAATATAAATCAGACATTTTATTTTGTGTTGTCAATTCTCCTCTAATTCCTTAACTCTTTCACAACCGAATTTAAATTAATGTAAGCATTCATCAAGTGATATTAGTGGGTTTATAAGTTAGAAATCAATGAATGAAGAAAGTCGTGCCTGACATCCACGTATTCTGAGACAGGAGTGGAGAGATGCGGCACGGTAAAATTAAAAGAGGATGACTTGCTGAAATTAACCTACGAGTATTTCTGTACCTTATATGTTTACAAACAGGGACACTTTATATTTATGAAGTATATATTTTATATATTTATAAAGTATATATATGTATATATTTATAAAGTATATAGGCCCTATATATATGTGTATATATTTACTTTCACACACTAATTCCGAATGTATAAGTAAACACACACAAAAGTCAGCACTAAATAATTTATTTTTCTTTAGACCATTAGCTTTAGCCTAAAATTTTATAAATATTTTCTATTACTTCAAGTAATCTTCGTAACCAGCCAAAATTATGGCACTCAAACCCTAAACACCAAGTGCAATGCACCTCCAAAATGAAGCATTTAATTTCGACCGTAAATAACTTGTTTACATTTCTCAGTTTTTATAAAATAATTATTTAACATACTTCATAGTCCTTCAATGGACAGTTCTTTACAAGACATTGGTCTAACAGGAAGAAGTGCAACATATTTTGTTTTAATATAGAATTGCTAAGCAATTTAGGCATACTACTGTGTTAAAAGCACCGACGTCTCGAGAGTAATACAGTTTAGAAGGCAGTGGTTAAAAGTAAAAGCATTTAATTTAAAGAGATGTGCTGTAGAAGGCTGTTCATTAGAATTCATCACGCCCTCATATTGCTAAATGAGGAATTAATAATTCCGTTGAATACCTATTCAAACATAAAGCAACAAAACTCCCTTCTCTTTTAGAGCTGAGTTACAATAACTAAAATCAATATATTGTCCCACTATTGTCATGCCTGTCAATGCAGTAATATGCAGAAGCTAAACATAAAATTCAATGTCTGTTTGTCAGGATCATTAAGTCCAACAAATTCTGTACTCTGTGAAGTTTAAGGTACAGATGTGAATGTTAACTCACGGAAAGTGGCTTAACGGGCTACTGATTTTTTTTAAAGAGTGAATGTATGCTAAGAATCGTAGTAAAAAAATAAAAAATGGTTATATACAAATGGTAGTCTAACCTGAACTTTTATTATAGGTAATTCAACGAGAGATTATGAGTTTATCGATATATTTGCGAGAACGAAGTTCCAGCATGTTTATCTGACGAAACTAGTAATCTCGAGTAGGATTTATTAAGACTATTCCATGAATAAACTGTAACGGATTTTATAAATAATAATTATTTCTTACTTTGTTGTCAATATACAATCAGCCGTAAGATCACGACATAATAGATGAATGAACAGTACATGACTCGATTCGATGAATCGATCCGAGTTCCCAATGCTACCAATAGCACGTCACAAGATTGAGGGCGTCGTGGTAGTTGTTTACATCAAAAAGCTATAAAACCACACGAACTGGCTTGCTCCGAATCTAAATTGTGCTTTTAATCAATGGACATTTATACTATTTCAATTTTCAAACAAGTTATGTTGTATTAAATAGTGTGTTTTTATTCTACTCAATGGCAACATATGACGTATTAATTACCGTACGTTGATTCCTTACGTGTCCAATAACGAGCTGACGTTTAATCAGATAAAAATGCTTCCTTGTGATCCGAGGAAGGATATTACAAGATAAACCATCGAATTGGTCTATATCCGAGGAATTGCTAAACGTTACTGGTCAATATCAAACACGTGGCGTATGAGTGGAATAGTCATTAAGTCATTATTAGGGACCGGATTCTTAGGTTTTTACCTATTTTTTCCCTTACTTACAAAACAAAAAGCGATCATACACTTTTTCGAATTATGTCCATAGGATTCACCCACATTAATTCTGTGGCACCTAAAAATACCTAAATGGGGTATAAAAACCTAAATGTACCTAAACGGGATATAAAACCTAAAATATCTAATTTAGGCTACTTTTTTGTCTTTTTTCTTTGTCAGTTCAGGAATCGATATTTTGCGGAAAGACAATAATTTTTGTCGGGTTGAAATTAATAGCACCAGCGTTTCGTTCAACCCAATGTCGTCTAGGATGACAGTATGAAGAGAGGAAGGGTACCAGGGTATTCCTTTTAAAATATTCGTACGAACAACCACTGTTGACGTCATGTGAGGTTGAAAGGACATTTTCTGACTTCAAATCTATTCTAAGAGGTAACAGGAAGAACTTCACAGTTGAGAATCTTGAAAGATATTTAGTGATATACTGTAACCAGGAAATGTGAGACAATCTTCTTTTCACTGCTTCTTTTGATTGTTTACGCTTTCTTTCTTCAATTTGTATAATATTGTCCTAAAGCAAGTTTACTCAAATCTAAGTCAATTTTGTTAAGTTAAACTTTACAAGTATTATGTATTCAATCATATGTAGCACATTCAAATTCATTAAGCCAATTATTCTACCCGAAAACGATATTTAGGACAAAAACCTAAAAAAAACTATTTCACCTAATGGAAAACCTAAAACAGTGTTTTTAAAAACCTAAAAATCCGGTCCCTAGTCATTATTAATCGACAATGAAAGTTGCCACGAAAACCAATGGTCTCTTAAGCTATATTTTCCGAACAGTAAGCCCAAACAAGCGTCATCACCAACTTGTTCTCTTCCATGATACGCATATACATGTATTTCTTCGTTCTTTTTTTACCAGAGTTTTACCTCCCCATTGTAGGGGCGTTTATGTGACTCACGCCGCCCGGCCCTTAGAGGACTGAAACCTGTCAGGGGAGGGAGTTTCACACACACATGCTGCTTTTTGATCAGAAAAGGACAATGGAGGGCCTCCCCGGATAAGTGATCAGCTCAATGCCGGGACCACCTCTGAGACAACACGAACACGAAGGACAAGACACACCAGTCGCTCGCACACTCACTCTGAACAAGACGCGGATGGGATGAAGATGATAATGACGGCCAGATGATTTCCGGAGACCACACGGGCCTAAAGTTACACGACATCCGTCTCACAGATGAGTGAAAACCCCTATTTAGGTAATTCGTCCCTACCAGAAGTCGAACCCAGGACCGCTGCGTAAAGAGAAGCTAAAGCATCCCCTGCGCCACAGCGGTGCTGGATGTGCACTTTAGTATTAATACTTGCTGGTTCCTTAGAACGAATGTAGAAAGGTCTACTTGCAACAAATATATTGTCCAAGCTTTAGGTGAAAGGGAAGCCGATTTATTTAAACAGTTGTTGATCGTGTTTAATAATATAACAACCACAGTGGGCCATACACCCATGGGGAAAAGTAGTTTGTCACGCCTTAAAAAATAAAAATAAATAAAACAGTTGATCATGTTTAAAGGTAAAATAATTTATGAGCCATAGTGGTCCAACACCATGCAGTGAATGGCGGCATGGGTGGTGCAATTAGTATCGCGCTGGCTTTCTGTGCCCAAGGTTGGGTTCGATCCCGGCCCAGGTCGATGGCATTTATGTGTGCATAAATGTGACAGGCCCATGTCAGTAGATTTATTGGCCTGTAAAAGAACTCCTGCGGGACAAAATTCCGACACACCGGCGACGGTCACAGGCCTAAGTAGCAGTACTTCCTCGTCGTTAAGTAACCATATACCAACCAACCAACCAACCATACAGTGAATGATGATGGTGTATTTAATCAGGGACTTCTGAGGTAAGACGATGCTGACATATCTAGATGGTGTAAAAAAAATGAAAATTTTAGGAAAAGGGACAGAAATAGTGATAACTGCGTAAAAAAGTTAGGAAAATGGAGATGGCCTAGTTAGATTTGGGGGGGGGGGGGGTTGATGAATCAGAATGGAGCAAATCCCACTCCACACGGAACATCACTAAATAGAAATTAATAAAATAAGTTCAATTATATGCTACCAAAAGGAAAGTAGTATGTCCTAGATCAGTGGTTTTCAACCCGCGACCCTTGGCTTAAATTTTGGGGCCGTAAACAAGTACTAAATGTAACAACAATGTCAATATTGACAATTTAGTGACAAAGAAATAGTATCACGTCTCACATTAAATTCAAGAATGTTACTGTGCTCTGTGTTATTCATTATTCATTAACATTGCAGTGGAAAACAAAATACCTAGGTATAAAACACACACATGTACAGTACAATGTTAAGTAATCCCTACAGATATTGTAATATAATTGATATCCTTTGTATTACGTAAGGGCATGTTATTAAATCAATAAATCAATGCGGCCCGCTAGTCTTTCACCAGAAACAAAAGGGTCCTTTAGTTAAATAAGGTTGAAGACCACTGTTGTAGACTATACTGGAGGTCGTGAATTGTACGAAGTTATTCAATAAATTATAACTTTAACATTCATTATCTCCTTTTTTTTTAACGGCACTTGACCCACCATGGCCTGAAAATGCAGTCCATTTATTGGTATTTGGACCATTCCTTCTACATAGGCTTGAACTGAAATAAGCGGTTCTCATAAGGCCCTAAATTTACCAATATACGAAATAAATAAGTATACGTTTTTGCTATTCGAGATTAAGTTTAAAATAAATTACCTACAAATAACTATCATCCGCTCCACGGTGTATAAGAAATCTGGAAGCAAACTAGTGGAGCAAGAACAGGTTCTTAACGTCGATAGTTGTCAAGGTGATGGTTCTATTTGTACGCGTAGTATAATGATGTGAATATTAAATTAGGCACATTCGAATTTCTCAAAGACTTGCTTTTGAAACCTCTATTAATTTAGTTTCGTAAACATTATAGGAAAAGGCTATCATTGCTATTTTGCTTCTTTTCTTTACCTTTGTAGGTACATTTAAATTATAGTTTAATGGTTCCAATATATTTTTCTTTACATTTTATATGGCCTAGCTTCTTGCACGTATTGGATTTAACGTTACTTTATATTTCCGCAGAGTAGCCAATTTGTATTTTTTTATTTTTTTATTTGCCTCACACTAAAAATATTTCCTACCTGGGTGTTAAGATTAGATAACTAATCAAATGCTATACCAAAAAAATAATATCCTTAGTCACTTGTATCAACAGCAAACGTTTCCCTCCATGCATTCATTTTCGTTCACATTCCATAGAAAAATGGATACTAGGGATGTAAGTCATGAAAATTCTTATCATATACCTCGCAAATTCTGGTTTATTATCTGGTGAGATAATGCTTATAGCCTATGGACTTTATAACACTATAGGCTACGCACTAGTTACTAGTACAAAAATAACCACCCACAATGGGCCATTGAATCGAGCCATGGATAGAGTCTTTTGTGAAGTTTCAAGATTCTGAAGCTCTTGCAAATTATCACAACCGTCAGTACCATTATTTATTTCAATATTATATTATAATATTAATATTTCAATATTTATTGAGACGGTAGTTCGTGACTTCTAGCTAGATGTATGTTAATGGATGTTTTATAAATTGTTAATTGAATATTTTACAAGACACAAAATCTGCGAAGTTACACGAAGATGTGTTTGCAATAATATTACTGACATATCAATCTTCAAGGTAAATAAAATCAGGTAAACTGATGTAACAAAGTGCCAGTATGTTTTTGTTTAATCAGTTATGACTGCAATTATGATATGCAGAATATGTTTTTTTTTTTTAAATTGATTTCCAAGTTAAGCTCCAGATTTATTCATTAAGCAGGGCTTACGGAAGAAGAAAGGTCTACCATCTCGGCCACCTGGGTCATTTTAACGGTCTAGTTGGATAAGCGAATGCACTGCCTTCTATATCTTACAAGCCATGCTGCTTGAAATCTGACAACACACTAGGTAGTCCTATCTGTGGTGGTCTGTGGGAATCATTTGAATACGTTTTTAATGCAGATATTTTTCTTTATCACAAATACCGATTTTATTTAGGCGAAATCAGTAAGTCTATTATATTGTGACAAAGCCAGAAAAGCCTAGAAGCTGATAGAAGAAGGACTCGGGCCGAAAGCGCTAGAATTAGATAAATCTAGAAAGGGACGGCCCTCTTATTGCTGATTGGAGCCACGCGCCGACGGGTGCGGCATACTCCCTGGCACGGCGGCGCGGTGAGTGACGGTGCGCGCTCGTGGGAGGGGCCAGAGGTGGAGCCACGCGCTAGGGCTGTGACTTCGCCCCGCGCGGACATTCTAGACAATGCGCGGGCGGAGAGCTTTCGAGAGACCGGGTCTGAGTGATGAGTCAGTCAGTCAAGGAGAGTTCAGTACAGTGAAGAGTCAGTACATCAGAGGAGAGGCAGTCCGTGAAGAGCCGGAGGGTCAACGAGGGAACAGTCAGAGAGGCAGTCCGTGAGTAGCGGCGAGCGTCAGCGTCAGAGGGTGAGCTGGACGGAGAGGACTGATCAGCGCGGCCTCAAGTGAGTGTGTCTTGGGAAGCTGAGGAGCCAGTGACCGGAGGGACCCGAGAGCGGAATAGCTAGTCAACGGGGAACTAGTGACCGGAGGGAAGGGTGAACGGAAGAGCTGGTGAGCTGATCTGGGCTGAGGCAGTGCCGTCCCGGGGAACTCGGCGCGACGGGTGGATCGCGCAGCGGCAGCGAGGACTGTGGAGTTGACCGGCGCGACGTGGGATGATCTGGATTGGACTGGAACAGTGCTGTAATTAGGACTGAGCACAGTGAGAGTGAGCACTGAACAGGACAGTGAACTGGCAAATAGTCTGGAGTTTTCTGGCTGTATCGACAATTGTTGCAGGAAATAAAGAAACCTCCATCCTTCAATTATAAACTCGGTGTTCTCATTTTGAACCCCGACGAGCCCTTGTTACACTGGTGTCAGAAGTGGGATATAATTGAAGGAAGGCAAGATGGAGGAAGGCAAGATGGAGGAACGCAAGATGGTGGACATGCTAAAGTCGTTACTTCACGCCATGGAAGACCGACTGAACGAAAAAATGGACCAGCTGAACGAGATAATTGACCTGCATTACACCGAAACAAGAGAAATTATAAGGGAAATGAAGAACCTGCGCTTAAGCCCTAAGGAAGAACTCGAGCAGGAACTGACACCGGCCAAGGAAAGATCACATGAACCGGGCAGCGGACTGGTGGCCGTGGAAAGTGAACCAGAGAGAGAGAGGCCAAGATGGAAGATAAGGAAGAGCCGGAAGAGGACATGGCCATCACCGTACCACCAGCTACCGAAGGGGAAGATCACGCCCTGAGTGAACCACAGCGGGTCGGCGTGGACGAAGGACAGGCACCGCGGGACGACGTGGATGTAGGAGAGACATCGCGGGACGACGTGGACGTAGGACGGGCACCGCGGGACGATGTGGACGCCGGAGAGACACCGTGTGACGGCGTGGACGAGGGGCAGAGACTGCGGGACGTCATGTCGTACGGGACCGACGTGGGAAGAGGTAGCCAGTCGCAGCGCCATCTACGAGGGCTGTGGGAACCAGCAGGACGCCCTAGTGGCCGGGAACGGGGTCCTGAAAGGAAGGTGGGATTCTGCGGATGAGAAGATGGCTGCGGAGCACCTAGCCCTTCCAAGAGCCGGAGTCAAGGAGGTCCTGGAGGAAGTCCACGCAGGAGCGACGGGTGACCGCTTGGGAGTGAACCGGATCCTCGACAAACTGCGGAGAAGGCTTAACTGGTTGCAGGAATGCAGTGACGCCGAGAGGTGGCGTCAACACTGCGACACCGGCGATGCCAGCAGAGGGCCTAGGAATTGCAGCCGTGGGGCCATGCGGCAATACAACGTGGCAGGCCCATGCTCCATTACTGATGATGGACATCGGTACCTGTTGTTGGCCATGGAATAGTTCACCAAGTGGCCAGAAGAAGTCTACCGCATCCAGCGACAGCCAAGAGTGAAGATGCTGGTAGTTCATCTGGACCGTCTGGCGGCATATCATGGGGCACTTCGGGACGAAGGCCCTTAAGGAGGGGGCAATGTGACAAAGCCAGAAAAGCCTAGAAGCTGATAGAAGAAGGACTCGGGCCGAAAGCGCTAGAATTAGATAAATCTAGAAAGGGACGGCCCTCTTATTGCTGATTGGAGCCACGCGCCGACGGGTGCGGCCTACTCCCTGGCACGGCGGCGCGGTGAGTGACGGTGCGCGCTCGTGGGAGGGGCCAGAGGTGGAGCCACGCGCTAGGGCTGTGACTTCGCCCCGCGCGGACATTCTAGACAATGCGCGGGCGGAGAGCTTTCGAGAGACCGGGTCTGGAATATTCGTCGGCCCTATATATAGGGCCGCGAGCGAGCGGCGAGTCAGTCAGAGACGGCAACGAGGAGTGATGAGTCAGTCAGTCAAGGAGAGTTCAGTACAGTGAAGAGTCAGTACATCAGAGGAGAGGCAGTCCGTGAAGAGCCGGAGGGTCAACGAGGGAACAGTCAGAGAGGCAGTCCGTGAGTAGCGGCGAGCGTCAGCGTCAGAGGGTGAGCTGGACGGAGAGGACTGATCAGCGCGGCCTCAAGTGAGTGTGTCTTGGGAAGCTGAGGAGCCAGTGACCGGAGGGACCCGAGAGCGGAATAGCTAGTCAACGGGGAACTAGTGACCGGAGGGAAGGGTGAACGGAAGAGCTGGTGAGCTGATCTGGGCTGAGGCAGTGCCGTCCCGGGGAACTCGGCGCGACGGGTGGATCGCGCAGCGGCAGCGAGGACTGTGGAGTTGACCGGCGCGACGTGGGATGATCTGGATTGGACTGGAACAGTGCTGTAATTAGGACTGAGCACAGTGAGAGTGAGCACTGAACAGGACAGTGAACTGGCAAATAGTCTGGAGTTTTCTGGCTGTATCGACAATTGTTGCAGGAAATAAAGAAACCTCCATCCTTCAATTATAAACTCGGTGTTCTCATTTTGAACCCCGACGAGCCCTTGTTACAATATGTATTACATAGCATATACTTGTGATGTGCATAATAACGTAATGCGCGGTGACTCCACATAGCCTATCCGAAGGAATTCGTAGTTTTCATTGTCTCCTCATACGTTACGATGTCGCGTTTTTTTTCTTATTTTATTGATAATAACCTCACTTATCCTGTTAGGCCTACGAACTCTGTTATTTTACCCACAACAGAGTCATATTTTATTAAACTGCTACACTTCTCTGGGTCATTTTGTACCACCACTGAGCTAGTTGTCCCAGGTTTAATATAACCTAGAACACTGATATCTCTTTTCTTGTCACATGCACTTTGTGGAAGACTACGCTCATGACTGTCACTGAAAAGAATAACTTTGCCTAATTCCTTGGGAACACTCAGCTTTCCGTTATTTGCTGTCAAGGCATTCATTCGTTCATCATCCGGTGGTGAACTGTGTTGATTCGCCAGCACTTTTGAGGTTAAGGTTTGAATCCCGTTCATTACCTTCACCAAACTGTAGGAAAACGCTGGTAGTAATATTGGGAGGATAGGAGATTGAATATATACGATTTGGCGTCTGCCACATTGAGATGTATTAGGCCTACTGTGAGCAGCTTGATAAAAGTTCTTACCAGTAGAAGTGACTCTATTTCTCTTCAATTCTTCTTTAATACCAGCCAATTCTTCCTTAAGGACACTAATATCATACCGTACCTCACTCTGGTATTCGTTTGTAGCTGATAAACCCGAAATTCTTCTGTGTAAAACTGTTCTCTGGTGTACTCAATTACAGGTGACGGTTTATATAAATCTCTCATTATGTACACGGTTTTTACCTTCCCCATGCTCTCCAGTTGGTCTTCAGGTGTATCCAGATGTTCTCTAAACAATAGGCGATGACTGGGATTACTTTAAGCTGAAATATGCTTAATTTTTCGATGATTCTGATGGAGTTCATTGCTTTATTTACAACATGTTCATAGCCGATAGGACTACCGATGCGATGTTGCCAGATTTAACAGCATGGCTTTTAAGAAATAAAGAAGGTAGTAGCGAATGTAAATCAATATATTTTTTGTCATAGCTACCTGTATTTTAATTTCCAAGGCCTTATAAGATCACAGTAAAACAATAGGCTATGTTGTCAAGATAACTGATTTTCATTCTTTTATAAATTCTTTCGAATACGTATATTACCATAAAATAGGCACTAAATTGAGCATTACTCCGAAACAGGTCAACCAATTTTATCCATTATGAATAGACGTCTTCCCATGGACATTATAAATGTGTATACCAAATTTCATAAAAATCCGGTAAAGCGTATTTGAGTTACCGCGTCTTTAAAATATACACTAAATTGGGTTTTACTCCGGTACCGGTCTACCGATTTGGTCCAATATCAGTAGACGTCTTTCCACGTACATTATAAATGGGTATACAAAATTTCAGGAAAATCCAATAAAGCATATTTGAGTTATCGCGACTTCTTATATATTAACATAAAAACACTAAATTGGGCATTATTCCGGTACTGGCCAACCGATTTGGTCCAATATCAATAAACGTCTTCCCATGGACATTATAAATGCGTATATGAAGTTTCATAAATATCCGATAAAGCCTATTTGAGTTATTGCGCCTTTAAAGTAGACACTAAATTGGGTTTTACTCCGGTATCGGTCAACAGATTAGGTTCAAATTCAATAAGGCACTTCTCATGGACGTCATAAATGGGTATACCAAGTGTCATGGAAATCCGATACAGCGTATTTGAGTGATGGCGCCTTTCTATTAGAAAGGCGCCATAATCTATTAAAATAGGCACTAAATTGGGCATTACTCCGGTACCGGTGAACCGATTTGGTTCAATATCAATAGGGTTCTTCCCATGGACATTATAAATGTGTTTTCCAAGTTTCATGAAAATCCGAAAAAGCGTATTTGAGTTAGGGTGCGTACAGACACACGGACAGATGGACAGACAGACGGACAGACATTTTTTCGTCCACCACACAATCTCATAAAGTACCATACTGGCACTTAATAACCACGTACCTCATCACAAGAGATGTTAGAAATGTTCTCCTCTTTCATCCCCACAATACTGGCACCTTTTTAGGAAATTTTCTTTCACGCGCGTAAGTTCAGCTTCCGAGACAGAGGTACTTTCTCTTCTAACAGTATGTAAATATTATTTATAAAGAAACTTGAAAAATAAAGTGTATAGGTCAATTTCCCATACATAAGAAGAACTTAAAGACAATATCACAAAAGAAATTAACTCTATCTCGGAAGCTGAACTTATACGTGTGAAAGAAAATTCCCTAAAAAGGTGCCAGTATTGTGTGTATGCAAGAGGAAAACATTTCCAACATCTCTTGTGATGAGGTACGTGGTTATTTTAATTGTAATTTTAACTGTAAATGTGAGAACCTGAATGATTACACCGACCGCGGCATTATTTGCGTGGATATTTCACCCGATCGCTCGGGAGTTGGAGCTGTGCCAGCCGCGACGCAGAAACCCGCGTCATTGGCCAACTCTTGCGTGGGACTCACTGTATATACAAGACTTTTATTGTATGGACTTTAAGCACATTTTTAACAGTTTTAAAAGTTTTTAGTAATATTTATCACTAGGATTAGGATGTTTATGAAATGTCATATTTTTATTCTGACTTCTGGTCATTTTGTGGTGTTGGTCATATTTTAACCACATTTGTAATTTAATGTCATATTTCAGTTATAATTTCGGTAAAGGAGCACAATTGTGTAGGGTATGTACTACATGGTCGATTTAAATTTGAAATTTATTTCAATTATTTAATGTTTATGCCAAAATAATAGGCAAGTTAGATTTTTAAATTAATGCAATTGTTCATATTTTATTGAAACACGCAAGATCTACAAAATATTACGAGTATTTGGAGTTGAAGAAGCCAGCAAAGAAAAGAAAATTCTTTAAAAATAGAAGTTCATTAGAAGTAAAACTGTAAATCACCTGTAAAATTGTTAAAAAGTGATGATCTGATTGAATTAATGTGAGGTAAGAATTATGTCTTTTAAAGTTTTAAACGGGAACATTTATTTTTTGAAATTATGTTATTTTATTAGGTCATATTTAGGATTTTTGGTCATATTTAGTCATTTGAAGGCCATATTTGCAGTCATATTTTCCGCTCTTTTAGGTCATAAACATCCGAACCCTATTTATCACTAATTCATTGTTTGTACAAGGTTTTATATTTCTAGACTAGTAGCGTATGCTACTTGTATATGTTAACCATAATAAGATAAGTTATGTTTAATAAAGTAGGATAAGTGTCTACTCTTTTTAAACACTGAGCATAGGTGGAAATTATAAATGAAAAAGAACAAAAATATCAGTTCGCCAGTCTTCGGCGATTCGGTTGTCATTGTCTTATGCGCGAAAATGGTTGATTATCGTCGTTGCCGCGCAACATCTAACATCTTTCGAGAATCCTTCGAAATTTTCAGTCAAGTATTTACCAAACAAAATAATGGATCGGCCCACTTCGAATCCACGTCTAGTGGTTTTACAAAAAACACCAAGGACTCCTGGATATCTAAATTTAGAAAGAAAATTAGGTCAATTTATATTTTCAAACCGAGCGACTCCGACCACAGTAAAGATTCAGCATCGGCATCACCTGAACCACCCCACCTCACCTTAGTGCCGAAGACAGAAAGGAGGAGAATGAAGGATCACCCTGTATCTAGACACCTCACCAAGTCCAAGTCCGCCTCACCGGCCAGTCTTAGAATCGTGAAGCTACGGCCAACACACACCAGGTCTGTGATAGACATACCCCGGCAGAAGAATCCTGTATCAGAAAAGAGGCAGCTGTCCCATATTCCCAACAAGCCACTTCCTGCCCATGCCCTCAGGTTTCAAAAGTCCGGCAAGATTCCCGAATATATGCCTGAGTCCATCCCTAAGGTAATTAAATAGTATAACATGGAATCCGCCTTATACCATAATAGTTAGACCTGGGATTTTAGGCTCTAAAAAATTAGTTTTAGGCTTTTAACACAAGTAACTTAAATAGACTTTTAAAAGAGAAAATTGGCACTTAAAATAAGCTTTAAAAATGAGTAAATAGACAGAAAATAGACTTTAAAATACTACAATATGCTCTTAAACTGTAACGTGATATTTTTTTTACTGTAAAAAGCGTGGTATACCTATTCTGAACAGAAATAATTGTAGTATTGCGATGCAAGCAATGGAGCATGCTGATTATTGAAAAAAAAGAGACAGAATTAAAAATACTTTTTTCAAAAACAGTTTTGTATTATATGAAAAATTCACACGGTATGTCCCTTCTTACTGTATATATATATATATACCTGCTATTTGTTGTTTTGAGCGAATCCTCCCCGTCAGTCAGCATTTCTTTTGCGACAAGTGTTTGGGAAAATCAAGTTTCTGTGAAAAACCCACCCTCTGCTGTTCTGCTCTTTATTCAGGGATGTCCATCAAATGATTGTAAAAGTTACAGAAGTTTGATTTTATTTTAAATTTACAAAATAGGCATTTTAGGCACTAAAATAGCAAAAATAGGCTCCAAAGGTCCAAATAGGCATTTTAGGGCACTATAAAACTCTATAAATGTAAGTGATATATCATGAAATGTCAACAAATTTACAGAACTTCATGCTATTTCATAAGGAACAAAATAGGCATTTGCCTCAAAATCCCAGGTCTAATAATAGTACACAAGCCCATAAAGACATTTATCAAAACAGGAGTATGTGGCTATGCTCGTTTTCCAAGATTTTCATACGAGTGTCTTAATGGCCATTATGGGCACTATTAAAAACACTTTTTTATTTCAGCTGTACTCTCACTCATTCACTATAGCCACAGCCCGTTCTTGGAATTCCTTCTCACAAGATATCAGGGGTAGTCGGAGAGTACATGCTTTCAAAACTGGGCTTATTAAACAATTATTGTCCAGTGAACAGAACTAGCTCTTTGTAGTCACTCCATCTCTCATTGTACATATTAGCATTACTTCATCTTCTTATAACTTAAATAACTACCCAGGCCTATAACTTTATTTCACAAACTTAAAAGTTCCATTATAAGTTAATTTGACATTTTCCTTGTTTTGCTTGTAATATTATTTTTTCTTCGATGAAACTTACTCTTTTTATGAAACATATGCTTTTTACTTAATTAATTATTATGTTTAGCCTTAACCTTAGTTTTAGTATTAGTCATTAGTATCTTATCCATTACTTTGTTATTAATGTAAAACTACATTGTATTTTTAACCTGCTTGAGTGGAAGAGAAGGTCTTATGGCCTTAACTCTGCCAGGCAAAATAAATAATTTATACTCCTTTTAGCTGCGAGGCCATACCAGGGGTTCGGGATATGTGTCTATACAGTAGGGCAGGCCATGGAACAATTGATTATCAATTGTTTCTATTACTGGAGTATTTTTATGGAGTAAATTCAACTGATATTAATTTAAATGGATATGATACAGGATGAAATAGTGAGGATGATTCATGATATGTAAATATCCAATTCGGCATTTGCCTTTACGACTGGGGAAACAAAAAAAAACATGTCAAATAGGCCGGCCACGAGATTTAAAAACATTATTCAGGTCTAGTTGATATTGTGGTGCCAACGGCGGGACTATAAGGTTTACGTCACGGGAAACCGGGGCACCCGGCTGCCCTGATCCCATTTTGTACATCCCAAATTCAACATGCATCCACAGAGATTTGATCCCGGGTCCCAGCAGTGGAAGGCGAGCAGTCTAACTGCTCAGCCATGGATGAACTATTAAAAAAATACTTGCATTAGCAATTATTGCTTTAAGTCTCTATAGTTACATAATTTATAGTTAGTATGCTATATAATATACGAGGGTGGATCGAAAAGTAAAGCATAATAATTTCTTTTACAAAAAGTTTAATAGTTACAATTACAAATAAAGTCACACGTGAAGGGACATCTTTTGTCTACTTTTCTATATAGTCGCCAAGTTTCTTAACACATTTCTCCCATCGTGATACCAGTTTAAAAATATCATGTTCATAGAAGTTCGTTCGGTTGGCGTATAGCCATCTGCGGAATGCTGTTTTCACTTCTGCGTCTGACGCAAAGCGTTTACCGGCCAGAAATTTCTTCATGGGACCAACGCTTTGCGTCAGATGCAGAAGTGAAAACAGCAGTCCGCAGATAGGTATACGGCAACCGAACGAACTTCTATGAACAGGGTATTTTGAAACTGGTATCACGATAGGAGAAATGTGTTGAGAAACGTGACGACTATATAGAAAAATAGACAAAAGATGTCCCTTCATGTGTGCATTTGTTTGTAATTGTACCGATTCAATTTTGTAAAAAAATTGAGTTACTTTTCGATCCACCGTCGTATATTTTTAGCACTGCCTTTTAGACTGTATTACTCGTGTATACACTGCCTGTCCTATACGGCTAATTTTGCGTACGCGGCGACATTACAGATGGCAGTACCATTCACACCCAGCTGCAATACCCTTTAACATTACCGTATGCTGTGTTGCCCTCTGAAGTATAAACTCGGAAACTGAAATATGCTGGAATTTCATGCTATCTGGGTGTGAACTGTGTCGCCTCTACTGGAGATATTAGGCGATTTAACAATACTCTGATCTCCATGTTAAAATTAAGCATGGACAGGCAGTGTAATTCTCGAGACGGCGGTGATTTTTAGTTGGCACTCAATATAATGAAGGGTCCTTTATCTTTTTAATTCATCCCAAAGGTGTACATGGCTCACAAGATGCCGACAGGAGCTGTTGAGAGATTCAGATCCCCACCTGAAGCGACTGCTACCTACGCGGGGGAGCCACAAGACTCAGCAGCCACAGTGAAGGAGAACGTAGAGATTAAACCACAGGGTCTTCGTAAAACTTTGATTAGAGGAAACAAACAAATGGCTAGCAGAAATGAACCCAAATTCCCGCCTCCAGTTCAAGTGAAGACTTTAGAATCAACCCTAGACTTCCTAGCAATTCCGTCTACGATTTACCCAGAAATTAAAAAGAATCACGCATACAAACCAGAGGTATTCAGTTTCTCCAAACACTCATCCACATCTGAACCCTGGCCTTCCTACGAGACAATGGCGCAATCCAAAAAGCTGAAGGAACAAAAGAGAGCATTTGAGGCTTTAAAGTCCCAAGTCGTCATGGCAAAGTACAAACCATACACCGATAACCCAGTGAAAAGGGATGACGACAAAATTCGTGGCATGTACAGTCTAACCAAACCCATATCCAAATCAGAACCCTGGCCTTCCTACGAGACATTGAACCAATCCACGAAACCTGGGGAACAAAAGAGTGAAATTGAGGTTTTCAAGTCCCAAGACGCCGCAGGGAAGTACAATCCATATCACAATAATCTAGTGAAAAGGGATGATAACAAAATTCGTCTCTCCAAACGCTCATCCAGAACAGAACCCTGGCCTTCCTACGAGACACTGGACCAATCCACAAATCCAAGAGAACAAAAGAGTGAAATTGAGGTTTTCAAGTCCCAAGACGCCGCAGGGAAGTACAATCCATATCACATTAATCTTGTGAAAAGGGATGATGACAAAATTTGTGGCATGTACAGTCGATCCAAAAGCTTATCCGAATCAGAACCTTGGCCTTCCTACGAGACATTGAACCAATCCACGAAACCTGGGGAACAAAAGAGTGAAATTGAGGTTTTCAAGTCCCAAGACGCCGCAGAAAAGTACAATCCATATCATAATAATCTTGTGAAAAGGGATGGTGAGAAAATTCGCATCGTATACAGAATCCCCAAACGCTTATCCAGATCAGAGTCCAGGCATTCATATGAGACACTGGAGCAATCCACGAAATCAGGGGAACAAAAGAGAGCAATTCAGGTTTTAAACTCCCAAGATGCAATGGCAAAGTACAGTCCAAATCACGATAACCCAGTGAAAAGGGATGGTGACAAAATTCGTGGCATGTACAGTCTATCCAAAAGCTTATCCGAATCAGAACCCTGGCCTTCCAACGAGACATTGGACCAATCCACAAAACCAAGGGAACAAAAGAGATTTATTCAGGTTTCAAACTCCCAAGATGCAATGGCAAAGTACAGTCCAAATCATGATAACTCAGTGAAAACTGATAGTGACAAAATTCGCATCGTGTACACTCCCTCCAAACGCTTATCCAAATCAGAACCCAGGCATTCGAATGAGACACTGGAGGAATCCAAGAAGCCTGAGGAACAAAAGACTGCAACTGAGGTTTTCGAGTCCCAAGACGTCATGAAGAAGTACGATCCACATCATAGTGACCCAGTGAAAATGGATGGTGATAAAGTTAGCAGAGCGTACAGTCCCCAAGAACCCATACTCGACGGAATCCTCACGAGACTCCAATTCTTCAAGCCTCAACCCAATATGGGCGCCCAGCCTCTAAGTGATCCACCGCCTACCCTCATGAAATACGACGACTCTAAGGTGCTTCGTCGCCCAAGTTTTCATCAGTTACAGCAGATGAAAAAAGTGGAGGAACAGAAAACAGCCTACAAGGAGCAAATACAAGCGTCCCACACATTGCTTGCAATGTATCAGAAAAATAAGCAAAGTGACATGAAAGGCACAAATAACGTCTTTGACCTCACGGATACGACACTCAACACGCATAGTACGCATGCGCAAAACAATCCTGCAACCGCCGATCAGCCGGAAGAAGAGAAACCAGAAGTAAAGGAAGTAGGAAACAGATATGAGAAACTAATGAAACCAACAACGAACCTTCCAGTTCCTGTAGAAGCGCACTCTGAGAAGAGTGTAGCATTGACTAGACACAGCTTCAGACTGTTTGAGAAGAGACCCACACTGCGAGAACACGTCGCTAAACTAATCAGTGAGAGGATCGCCAGGAGTAGAACGTACTTCCCGGAAACCTTCCTCTACGTCAGAAAGTTGATCAGAGAGCTCAGGGAATTCGCTTATGATGCAAGGGATCCTCCCGCACAAACCCTCCGCTTGCTATCTCCTCCGTCAGAAGAACCGAAGCCGGAAAAGAGTGCAAGGGACGACTTGCATCGACCATCTCAGTCCATCGACTTGACCCCCAATCTGCATCAGAGAATGCCTGACAAACCACCGACACCACTTGAGGAACACAGACCTCCATCAGCAAAACTGACACCGCCTCCTGAAGAGGCACCAAATTCAACTGGAGAGTACAGCTCTCAAGTAGAAGAAACGCTTGGCATCAAGCTACCACAAGCAAACGTACGTCGACTGTCCTCGTCCGAGATAAACTTGGCCAAACTGAAAGACTTGTCCCTAGAAGATCGCCTGGTAGTATTCGCTACAGAATTCCCTGTTAAACTCCGCTACTACGAGGTTAATCCTTCCGGAATCCCCAACCAGCCCAAAATAGTGCAATTCAAGTACAGAGCTGAAAATATAGACTTAATGGACATCACTCCAGAACTGTCTCAGAATGTGGTGCAAACCACGCGAAACTTCGAACAACTAAATGAGGCTAGCAGTACAGCTAGCAGGCTTCGCCAAACAAACCGGTGAAGCGTCAAACAAACACAGGCTGCATTAAGTGCCAAACAAACGCTGGCACCTGAAGGCTTGCACAAGCCCAAGTATACGCAGCAGCAATAAAATAGTGGCAGCAGAAAGTTCGTAAGCCGCAGGGCTTTCATTGATTTCAATGACAGTAAAGAGCACAATTTCATTCATTGCAAAAGTATTGTGGCAATTTAAATTGATCAAACTTTTCAAAATCTATATAACATCAACAGAAAATAGCGGACTTATAAATTTGGACATGTTCTTATGCTATAAAATTGTGGATTGTTCATGAAATCCGCAGGGCTTTCATTGATTTCAATGACAGTAAAGAGCACAATTTCATTCATTGCAAAAGTATTGTGGCAATTTAAATGGATCAAACTTTTCAAAATCTATATAACATCAACAGAAAATAGCGGACTTATCAGTTTGTACATGTTCTTATACTAATAAAATTTCGGATTGTTCATGAAATCTATGACATAAATGGCAACTCAAGATTATAATGTTACCTTGAAACCTGTGAAATACCGCGCTTATGATCAAAACATAGGGAGAGTAATAAATCAAGCAGAGTGCAGAAGAATACATTAAAATTTCTTGGATCTGGCATTACAATTTATTTGCAACGAGGGTGGACCAAATATAAACGAGACTATTTTAGGGCATAATTTTCAGCTAAGGAAGCTGCTACTTTATGGCATGTTGAAGGGGGGGGGGGGAGAGAGCGATCAGACGCCCTTGTGAGATTGCAATACAGCAAGGATATATCAGAAAAAAATGCAACCTTCCGTTGCACAATGCATTATCTCGCTAAATGAAAGCGCAACATTTTGGCACAGTTTAGGGAACAAACTCTGTCAACGTCGCGTGTTTTCACTTGGCACAAGGCGTTGGTGAGAAGCCGTGGAGTTCCCTATGAAAGCCAAGTCTGGGCATTCAGAAGGCTTTTGACTGTTTTTTTTTGGGGGGGGGGGGGAGGGAGAGCATTTTATACGTTGATTTTGTACAATATCGTTGCGCAATCAATGCGGCGTACTACTGCGAGGCTTTCAATGAGGCTAAAAGACGTGACTAACAGGTAGAAGAAGAGATCCTTCTTCATGACAATGCAAGAGCTGTCACACGTACCAAAATGGAGAAAATAGTTTAACAACCTTCTTAGTGTCCTGATTTATTAGCTTGCGATTTTCATCCTTTTTGGTCCAGTCCAAGAAGCTGAGGATGGCCAGCAATTCGACAACGTTGATGGGATGGAGCAATTCGTACGCAATTGGCTAATGACACAACCAACTCTTTTTTTTTAAATTAAAAAGCTACAGATTTGCTCGGAAAAAATGCATTTCCAAAGCAGGAAATTCTATACAAAAATGAAAAACACTTAATTTTGTGTTTATTGCAAACAAAAATAAATGAAAAATAGTCTCGTTTATATTTCATCTACCCTCGTATCATGGAAGACAGAGGTTATCTGCCTCTCTACCCATAGTATTTTATCTAATACAATATAAGACAATGAGATAAATTTAAAAGGGCATAAGTTAAGAGCAACAACAATGCCAGAGTCAATGCATAGGTTGTCTTTCTCAGAATTGAGTGCTATAACGGAAGAACAGTTACACACTCTGCCCAAATAAAAGTTTTGCCTCTTAGTATAATATATTTTTAATGACATTCTCTTCATGTAAATTGGTTTTAAAAATGAAGAGAATGTCGTTACCACATCACATCCCCGAAGGATACACAACCCAAATAAAATTTGATTAATGCACTCACGTAACTTTCTTTACTCTAAGCATAGGCAATACAGCTTTCTCACTTCACACTCTGATATAGAAGAAGAGGCCGTATTGCAAAGAGCACGGATACAGTTATTTCAACCTGATGCCAAACTTTATTCTTCACGAGTTAAGACTGAGTTTCTATAAACAATGGGTGGCTTATAACTACCCTTCAGAGAATTTATGCAAAAAAAGTTTA
Source organism: Ectobius pallidus (assembly GCA_964059195.1). Taxonomy (NCBI): domain Eukaryota; kingdom Metazoa; phylum Arthropoda; class Insecta; order Blattodea; family Ectobiidae; genus Ectobius; species Ectobius pallidus. The sequence goes on from CAXKWD010000002.1 coordinate 109,891,713, forward strand.
AAAAAAAGTATTAGCTCTTAGAATAAGCACCCCAAGAATAAAATTTAAAGATAATCGTAAGAGACGTTTTCGAAAAATGGCGAAAAATGAAATTTTCTTTATAAAAAGTGGCATTAGGGGTAAGAGTGTCACATCCCCTAAAGATACCTGAGTCAAATACAAAATGTTGTTTTCATATGATTTTTCGTTCTAGAGCTTGGCTGTTCACAGACACACACAGACATATTTCTGAAAAATAGCATTTTTGGATTCAGGTAACATCAAAACGTGTATTTATATTAAAAACGTGATTCGAAATTTGGGCTAGAAATCTTCCTCTCCTATGTTACGGGTAGAGAAAGTAAAAAAGTACTTCTAGAGCCTATTAAAGGCGAGCAGGACGCTGATAATCTAAGGCGAGCGACAGACGTTCAAATTTCAAAAAAATCCCTTTAGGCAAGCCTACAGGCTGAGGTAGATTTCGAAGTGCTTTTGGTTTAATTTACTGTCAATGCGTAGCACTCTTCTTCTTTAGCCTTTGCATGACAAACCCGCAATAATAACTCCAAAAAAGAGGAAAGAGCACTTTTTCAAACATTCAAATCTCGCCTTATATGAGAACTATCAGGAAACTAGTTATTGATTTGTAGAGTACTCATCAAGAGCTTTTCAACGATACCCCACAAGACGTAGTTTCAAAAATTTCGAATTTCCATCCCCCCCTCCACCATCCCCACTCGTACCCCCAAAACCCCGAATCGTTGGTATCACTGCAAATTCCATAGGGAGTACTCTAATTTATTCAAACAAAGTTTCCCTCTATACTTCATAGGGGCCGAGATATAAATGTTTTAAAATTTCAACCCCCTCCCCCGACCACCCCCTTGGGCCAATTTTGCTCATTAACGAACTTGTCCGAACTATTGGGCCTAGAAATAACATAATAAAATTTGGTTCAAATATCTTCAAAATTACGGCCGCTAGCGTGTAAAAATATAAATATATATATATAAATATCACAATTTTCTTTTTGAACGGGCGGTGGTTTCGTACTTAAGGAAGCATGAAACGTAAAGATATGAAATAATTTTTCGAAAATCATGACATGGTATCCATTGCAATAGGTAGATTTTTCTTCGAAAACTACTTAATTATGTAAAATCTTATTTACACATGGCCTGGGACTTTCCAGAATTTGGAAACGGATTAGAGCCTTCCAGTCGGGTGGATGGATGTAGTAATTCTGGGCTTTCGTGAGCTACTAGCACTGCGTCCATCTTTAGGGAGGAAATGAGCTGGTCGGAAATGAAGGGTTAGTTATTATTATGGTTCGGATGTTTCTGACATGCCATATTTTTACCCTGACCTCCATTCTCGCCAAAAAACAAAAATTAAACATGAATCGCACATTTACTACCCAAATCGGACCGTTTTTATTTTTCATATAAAGTCATATTTTGGTCATTTTCTTTGTCCTTGGGAAATTGACCTACACACTTTATTTTTCAAGTTCCCCCATAAATAATAGTCACATACTGTCTGTTAGAAGAACTTATATACAATATCACAACAGAAAATAACTCTGACTCGGAAGCTGAACTAATGCGCGTGAAAGAAAATTTCTTAAAAAGGTACCAGAGTTCTGTGGATGCAAGAGGAATACATTTCAAACATCTCTTATGATGAGGTACGTGGTTATTTTCATTGTACTTTCAACTGTAACTGCGAGAACCTGAATCATTACACCGTTCGCGGATTTATTTGCGTAGATACTTCACCCGATCGCTCGGGAGTTAGATCTGTGCCCGCCGCGACGCAGAAACCCGCATGATTGGCCAACTCTTGCGTGGGACTCACTGTATAAACAGTATTTGTAAAAACACCAATAAATAAATAAATAAAATCAGGTAAACTAATGTAACAAAGTGCCAGTATGTTTTTGTTTAATTAGTTATGACTGCAATTATGATATGCAGAATATGTTTTTTTTTTAAATTGATTTCCAAGTTAAGCTCCAGATTTATTCATTAAGCAGGGCTTACGGAAGAAGAAAGGTCTACCACCTCGGCCACCTGGGTCATTTTAACGGTCTAGTTGGATAAGCGCATTAAATCAATATGTTTTTTGTCATAGCTACCTGTATTTTAATTTCCAAGGCCTCATAAGATCACAGTAAAACAATAGGCTATGTTGTCAAGATAACTGATTTTCATTTTTTTAAATAAATTCTTTCGAATACGTACCGGTATATTACCATAAAATAGGCACTAAATTGAGCATTACTCCGAAACAGGTCAACCGATTTTATCCATTATGAATAGACGTCTTCCCATGGACATTATAAATGTGTATACCAAGTTTCATAAAAATCCGGTAAAGCGTATTTGAGTTACCGCGTCTTTAAAATATACACTAAACTGGGTTTTACTCCGGTACCGGTCTACCGATTTGGTCCAATATCAGTAGACGTCTTTCCACGTACATTATAAATGGGTATACAAAATTTCAGGAAAATCCAATAAAGCATATTTGAGTTATCGCGACTTCTTATATATTAACATAAAAACACTAAATTGGGCATTATTTCGGTACTGGCCAACCGATTTGGTCCAATATCAATAAACTTCTTCCCATGGACATTATAAATGCGTATACGAAGTTTCATAAATATCCGATAAAGCCTATTTGAGTTATTGCGCCTTTAAAGTAGACACTAAATTGGGTTTTACTCCGGTACCGGTCAACAGATTAGGTTCAAATTCAATAGGGCACTTCTCAAGGACGTCATAAATGGGTATACCAAGTTTCATGGAAATCCGATACAGCGTATTTGGCGCCATAATCTATTAAAATAGGCACTAAATTGGGCATTACTCCGGTACCGGTGAACCGATTTGGTTCAATATCAATAGGGTTCTTCCCATGGACATTATAAATGTGTTTTCCAAGTTTCATGAAAATCCGAAAAAGCGTATTTGAGTTATGGTGCGTACAGACACACGGACAGACAGACGGACAGACAGACAGACGGACAGACAGACGGAGAGACATTTTTTCGTCCACCACACAATCTCATAAAGTACCATACTGGCACTTAATAATATATGATAATAAGTGTTTGTCAGTTTGTCTGTCTGTGCGCGATGTCCAGCGAAATCTACTGCACGCAGAAATCTGAAATTTTAAACATAGATGGACTGAAGGGTGGCCGAATGCACCTCGAAGCCGGATTTTTCATTTTCGCTATCGTTCGCTAGTTATGAGTGAAAAACTGGCAGAAAATATGAATATTTTTGCTATCGAAGCATCTAGTCCAGTCAAATTGTCACAAAAAAAGCCACATGGATGCAAAATTTAGGGTAGAGCTAATTTTTTTATATGATGTCTGGGATGGTTTTGAGAGTAATTTCTGACATATTGCCAACAAAATGTTTTGCCGCCGGAGCCGCCATCTTGAAAAAACTTCAAAATTTTCTATTTTATTTCTGTTTCTGCCCATTATCTGCCAAAATACGCACCTGACAAATATGTTTTAAAATCCATCCTAAAAGTAGACTAAATTTTCTACAGTTTGAGATCAAATTGAGTTTTCTACCATGAATAGTTTCGGAAATACAGCTCTCCGAATTTCAGCAACATTTTGCAAAAAATGAAAAAATATGAACTTTCAACTAGCTTTTTCTCGCTATCTTCTAAATGACCAAGCCTTCAGTAAAATTTTGAAGGATAACTTTTAAACTAGAGTAAATTTTCAACAAGCTGAGTATTTTAACGTTTTGATACCTATTATAGGTCACCAGATACAGAGGTATCTATCTAGGTACAACTCCTCACATTTCAGAAAACTTATCGAAGGTACAAAAAGTCTAGTTTTGCCTAGGATATTCTAAATGGCGTTTCTCACAGTAAAACCTGTGTTGTCTTATAGTTAAATATTACATGGTAATTAACAACCAAAACAGTATTTCCAAGAATTTATTCAGGACTTCTTCCCGAGTGTCATCAAACGACTGAAACAACCCTGGATAACTCCGGACTTCGCCACATCGCAGTTTCTAACGGAATATGGGTCATCCTTAGCATATCTAGTCAGATTTAATTTAGCAGAAGATTCATTATGTTGCTGCGAGAACTGTGAAGATGATTCCTTGTACCATGTTTTATATAAGTTACTTGTGCCAGACATAAGGCGGCTCAGAGCGGCTGCGATGACTGAAGACGAACCGTGGGCCCCGGGCTTAACCTTCTGGACAAGGAAGAACAACTTCGAATAGCCTATGGCTCAGGGACCCTGGATAACTTCACATTGGCCAATAAAAAAAATGATAAAAGACTAAGGAAACCAATGTAAACAGAAAATAATAATAAAAGTTGGTGTAGGTACTGCATTTTAATTTGGAAAGAACTGTGTTTTATTTTGGAAGAACACTTTGCAGTGTCCTCTGAAAAAATTATTTCCTATAGCAGATACAGTTCTCCGAAAATGGAAACATGTTATCGGAGGAGTGGCACTAAGAGGCTCTTTGTCACTGCTCCGCACATCGCACGCTAATCAAACAAGGACTAAGAATTATGAGAGACTCCGATGTGGGCAGCGCGTTCATCTCCTGATGTCTTCTTTGATAGAACTGCTGTTTTGAAAAATTCAGAAGAAACTTTTCTCGCCAATGAAAACAACAAGAGGCGCTTCGTAGAATTTCTAAAAAATGAATTGCCAAAAGCTGGAATACAAGTGAAAAAGGCTGTTGAAGATGCAGATGTCTTGATTGTTACCACTGCCTTCTCAATGGTATCTCAATACGACACTGTCTTTGTAGTTGGGGAGGACATAGACCTCCTTATTCTCCTCACTGCATTACCATCCCCTCATATAAAGAAGTGGCCATGGGAAAAACCACTTCTGTTCGCTGATTGTGAAGCATCCTGAACTAGAAGAGGAGGCTAATGTATTTCTGAACCCTCAAGCTACATCAGGAGAAGTGGCTGAAGTGGGCCAACATTTTTTGGTTCACTTATATGGAGGAGACCCTGCTACACAAACACTTGACGAACTTCGGCACGGAATATTTTGTAAAAGCTGCAGGAAGAATGAAATTTAACTTAGCGAGGCTGCCCCAACCAGTGATGCGGCTCAACTTCATGCCATTCAAACATACCACCAAGTTGAGGCATGGCTCGGTGAATACAAAGACCCTTTGAAGTGGGGCTGGGTGAACACTTTGTTTCCTCTTAATGCCAAGAAGGAGTCAGCTCCAGAATCAATTCTGAAAAGTATTTCCTGTACCTGCAAGAAGGGGTGTTTAAACGCTTGTGGGTGTCATAAAGCTGGATTAAAGTGCACAACCATATGCAAACATTGCAACGGGCAGTCGTGTGAAAACATTGCCTACTAACAGTCCTGTTCTTCGACAGTGAGGATGACGACACTCCTGATGAGCCACTTAATTTGTTTTTGGATGAAGACGCTGAAGAGAACTTTATCAACACTGGCCAGATTGTGAACATCACGGACGAAATAGCAGACGTCAACTGCCCAGGTCCCTCTAAGTGCCGAAGACTATGAACAAACAAGTCATTCAATGCAGTGTTTCACCAGAACTCCAGCTAAATAAATCTTTTTGTATATAAATGAATGTTCTGTGCAGTTATTGCTCCTAACTTGTATGCACATGTAATTATTCAATCGTTGCTGTATATACATTTTTAAACCTCTGTATCTTGTGACCTGTAAGAGGTAGCATAAGTTTAAAGTACTCGACAAGTTGCAAATTACCTCTAGTTTAAGTTTCCATATGGAGTTTTACTATAGGTTTGGTCATTTAGAAGATAGCGAGCAAAAACTAGTTGAAAGTTCAGATTTTTTCATTTTTTGCAAAATGTTGCTGAAATTCGGAGAGCTGTATTTCCGAAACTATTCATGATAGAAAACTCAATTTGATCTCAAACTGTAGCGAATTTAGTCTACTTTTAGGAGGGATAATTAAACATATTTGTCAGGTGCGTGTTTTGGCAGATAATGGGCAAAAACAGAAATAAAGTCGAAAATTGTGTAGTTTTTTCAAGATGGCGGCTCCGGCGGCAAAAAATTTTGTTGGCAAAATATCATAAATTACTCTCAAAACCATCCCAGACATCATATAAAAAAATTAGCTCTACCCTAAATTTTGCATCCATTCTTGACAATTTGATTGGACTAATCAATTTTTGGTAATATATTTCAATTGTCAAATCAATTACAGGTGGGTGTCTTGTTTTGTCATCCTACTTGGAAATAAAAGCATCGCAATTTTTTCAATATATTGCATGGATTTATTGTTCGTTTCGATTCTGTGAGCTGACCGTGGTCGATTCGTTTGTTTATAAGGTCAAATATAATAAAATCAGGTAAACTGATGTAAAAAAGTGCCAGTATGTTTTTTTAAATCAGTTATGACTGCAATTATGATATGCAGAATATGTTTTTTTTAATTGATTTACAAGTTAAGCTCCAGATTTATTCATTAAGCAGGGCTTAGGGAAGAACAAAGGTCTAGTTTTCTTTTTAATCAGATTAAAATCTTCCAGCATCAGCTGAACTGTACAGATTTTTGATATCTTGACAATCGCACACTCACATAAAAATACGAAAAAGAAAGTGAAATTGGCTGGTTTCGGGATTTCAACCATGGAACTCCATAACGTGGGGCCAAAACGTTACCATCTCGGTCACCTGGGTCAGTTTAACGGTCTAGTTGTAAGTTATAAGCGCATGTAAAACAATAGTGTTTTTGGTCATAGCTATCTCTATTTTAATTTCCAAAGCCGTAAAATATCACAGTAAAACAATTGACTATGTTGTCATGATAAATGATTTGCTTTTTTTTATATAAATTCTTTCGAATACGTATCTAATATATAAAGTCGAATGTGTGTTTGTGGGTATGTTTGTTCCTTATACAAATCTACATTTCTTTACCAATTTACACGGAATTTTGCACACATACCCAGTTAAGCCCGGGAAGTATAGCGGTCAACATTAAAATTCAAACAAAATACTCCTTCCCTTGAAAATTATATAATTTCTGAGAATTTTATACTGAAAAAATGAATTGCTGTTTAGTTCACATGGCAACAGTGAATATTGTTTACTATGATTACATAGGGCCTTGGCAAGTATATAGCCTAATGCTGGACTTGAACGAATTTTGATTCCATCGATGTAATATATTGGCGAAAATAATTACTGAAAATGAAATCCACGAAAATAAAGCACAGTGTGATGTAGTCACGTAACTTTCTCTACCCTCGACATAAGAAATATTTACTCACTTCACATTTTGATGTAGAATAAGAGGGACAACTTAAGTGTGTGAGTATGCTATATCAAAAGTCTGTAAATAATCCTTTCCGCTGATAAGTTATCCATACCTGTAGGCTTTGTATTAGTTGAGAAATAGGGATGTTTATCATAGGCCCTAAGCATGGGATGGAACATTTTGAGTCCTATGCTCGCAGTATATTATGTCCCGGGTTCTAGGGGAGGAAAGTATGAAAGTGATACTGCATTTCTCTTTTATTTCAGCTCCGAAACGATTGTATAGTAACATGAGAATGAGAAATAAAATTTTCCATCAAGTCAGTACAATCTTGTGTAATTTGTGTTTCTTCTTATTTCAACCCCTCCCAAGCATGATGTGTAGAAGCAACGGAATGCAGCATTCCACATCCTCTATGAGCCATAAAAAGCTATATCCAGCGTTTTCTGATGGAATAGTTTGAGAGTGATAAATATTTTTCTTCATTTCAAGTTCTACATACATAAAGTCCTTCATAAGTTAATTTCAAATTAAAAAATACAAAGCCCGGGCGACGCCGGGCCTTTTCAGCTAGTATTATCATAAAATAGGCACCAAATTGAGCATTACTCCGAAACAGGTGAACCGATTTCATCCAGTATCAGTAGACCTCTTGCCATGAACACTATAAATGTGTATACCAAATTCCATAAAAATCCGGTAAAGCGTATTTGAGTTACCGCGTTTTTAAAATAGACACTAAATTGGGTTTTACTCCGGTACCGGACAACCGATTTGGTCCAATATCGGTAGACGTCTTCCCATGTACATTATAAATGGGTATACAAAGTTCCAGGAAAATCCAATAAAGCATATTTGAGTTATCGCGACTTCTCATATATTAACATAAAAGGCAATAAATTGGGCATTATTCCGGTACTGGCCAACCGATTTGGTTGAACATCAACAGACGTCTTTCCATGGATAGTATAAATGCGTATACGAAGTTTCATAAATATCCGATAAGGCGTATTTGAGCTATTGCGCCTTTAAAATATACACTAAATTGGGTTTTACTCCGGTACCGGTCAACAGATTAGGTTCAAATTTAACACAGTACTTTTCATGGATGTCATAAATGCGTATACCAAGTTTAATGGAAATCCGATACAGCGTATTTGAATTATGGCGCCTTTCTGTTAGAAAGGCGCCATAATCTATTAAAATAGGCACTAAATTGGGCATTACTCCGGTACCGGTGAACCGATTTGGTTCAATATCAATAGGGTTCTTCCCATTGACATTATAAATGTGTTTTCCAAGTTTCGTGAAAATCCGAAAAAGCGTATTTGAGTTAGAGCGCGTACAGACATACGGACGGACGGACAGACAGACAGACAGACAGACGGACAGACATTTTTCGTCCCCCACACAATCTCATAAAGTACCATACTGGCACTTAATAAAGTGAGTAAGATATCATGCATATTTAGATTAGAAAAATAATGCTAAAACACAGAAATAGAAACTAACATTACCAGATGTTCCAGTCATTCTGTATTCCACATCTAGATCATTTGCTTGGTATTTGAGGAAAAGAATGCAACAACATGTGTGTGTGTGTATATATATACATATATATATATGTGTGTGTGTGTGTGTATATAAATATTTACACATATTACATGTAACCTACATAGTCTATTCTATGAAAACTTGCCTTAAATTATTTCACTGATTGTTTCGCAGTTCCTATCAGCGGCGAAATGAAAATTATTACAAAATTTCAATATTTTGCATTTAACGTAGGCCTATTCTTTTCTATCACGATTAACAATTCACTACTTTCTAACATTAAAATATGTCTTATTTTTGTGCCACGATTTTATACCTTGAAATAAAACAGGTCCACCGCTGTGGCTCAGGGGATGCATTCAATCCTCTCACGCAGCGGGCCCGGGTTCGATTCCTGGTCGGGACAAGTTACCTAGGTGGGGGTTTTTCTGGGGTTTTTCCTCACCTTTGAGACAAATGTCGGGTAACTTTAGGCCCTTGTGGTCCCCAGATATCATCTGGCCGTCATTATCATCTTCATCCCATCCTCGCCTTGTTTGGAGTGAGTGTGTGTGTGAATGGTGTGTATCGTCCTATGTGTTCGTGTTGTCTCGGAGGTGGCCCCGGCATTGGGCTGATCACTCATCCGGGGAGGCCCTCCATGTCCTTGTCTGGTCAAAAAAGTATGTATGTGATCCAAAGATAATCCCTCTCCCGACAGGTCGCGGCCCTGTAAGGCCCGGGCGGCTTGGGTCGCTTAAATCCTAAAAAAGGGAGAGGTGAAACTACGGTAAAGAAAGAAATAAATAAATAAATAAAACAGGTAGGCCTACAGTGAATCAACGATAGAAAAATCCGTAATGAAAGAGTTTCAAGCGCATATCGTCCTATGGCAATAGGGATAATGTACGCCATCTAATCAATTTTTCCGCAATTTCACTTCATATACCATGCTCATACATGTCACCCTCCTCTGTTCCATCGCTGCTTCATAATCGTCCCGCAACCGTGCACTCGAAATCACCAGCGCACATATACAAACCTAATCAACTAAATATGTCAACACTCTCTATCCTGAGGAATTTACATAAAACCTACCTTTCCACCGTGCACATATAATCTATTATGATCAGCAATCATATCATTTCCTAGTTAACTTGCAACTATCTCAATAATGAAAACAAAGGTATGATGAAAATTTGTTTGCAATGAACAGAAACATAAGAGATTGGCTCCACGTTGAAACACAAAAGTCAAGTGTGTTAGTCTATGCCTTTTTTGTCATTTTGGTGTGAACGGGAACCTACGGTGAAAATAGCCGCTTCTCGAAAGGGTAGAAGAACTGCCTGAAGATTTGGAATTTCACTAAAGGCAATAAACAGCATATCCAACACAACTCTTTTACTGTAATATTTTATTTTCCCATTTAGTAAGCTTAGAAGCAACACACTAAGACGTACAAAAAAGACAAGTGTGTGTGTATGTGTTTATGAGGAAAAGCTATACAGAAAGCGAGAAGATAATATAAAAATGAAGAGGAAAAGGATAAGGTAAATTACAGGAAAGGAAAAACAAAGAAATGAGTTGGGAGAGAAAAAAGAGGCAAGATAGAAAAGAATCCTACATAAGTAGCTAATTTAATTTAAACAAGAAGAATGATTTCACAACCTAGGCCTAAATATTACATACCCGTACTCTATTCTGTGATTTAAAAACCCATAAAGTAGAGGTCCACGGTTCCTGGTTAACGTTGGACAACTCCTGAACTTTTCCAGAGTTAATAAGCTGCTGAATAGAAAACCCATTGTTCACAGCATTTCATTTCTTCATTGTTTTGTTGTCTTCTGATTATTGTAACATCCATCCCATTTTTATTTTTCCAAACATGGAATTATTTTCACAAATAACTATTTAATAATATAAGTGGAGGAAATTTAAATATTAACTTGAATAGCTTGAAGTCTAACATTCCTCATTGTACCCCATGTATTCCATGTAATAACCTCTAATGAATTTTGGGAAAGACCACTTTATTAGACTATTCAACTTCCTTAAACTTATCTTAAGAGTGTGAAGGAAAACCACGTTTATTATAAGGTTTTGTATTTGTTGTAGAAAATGTTTAATAACAATCTTTGAACCCGTCTTGGAGAAAATTGCAAAGACCCATCTCCGGAATATCACAAATTTAAAATAGGTTTTCATGCAAGTATGTTAAAATTTAATTTTTGCTTTCCACAGACCTATTATATTCTCTGATATTTAGACATTCAGATGATCTTCAAACGTGAATTTTCGGCTTGTTCTGTAAAATAAATTCATTATACCAGTTACATCTTCCAATGAAACCGTAATCAAAAGTTTAAACATTTACAAACACGCGAGTATTATATTGCATAACGTGTTCCTAACTTCCATTACAAAACAAAGGCCAATGCCGGTATTCAGAGCCGTGACTTCCAAGCAAATATGGGTTACATAACTTAAATGAAACTGGCTTGAAAAAGTCAAGTCTCAAGGGAGCAATCTCAGATACAGAACTATTGTAATAAAAGAGGAAGGTACGACCACGTGAACCAAAACATTTTATCAAAAATTAAAATTCTAAGACTTGTTTGTGAGGTCACTCCTTCGACTAAGTTCTCTCATGCAATATTCAGTACTAAGAATTCAAATAAATGTAATAGAATGTCAATCATTTTGTGCCAGACTGAAAAAGTCGTGAATTCAATATAGTCTATTAGAAAACCTGAATTATACTGGGAAGCTACTCAAAAAATTGCTCGTTTTCCTTTATTTCTAGGCTATTTGCTACAGTTTCTACAGCGAAAGACTCAGTTTTTTTTAATAACCGACATCAAATTTGATGATTTGTTAAAATGTTTCTTTACAGTGGTCACCTGCTCAAGTTCTATTCCGTCATCAATTAATACAATAGAATAAATTTATTTTCCACAGACATTATGAATTACAATAAACAAAAGTGGATATACATATCCACGTTTATCACCAGCCAATGTCATAAAATTCCTTGACACTTTAAGGGTGCCTTTTTTTAAATGGAACATAAGATAACTCTATGGTGCTGTTAGCCAATGAATTAAATCGTTTTAGGGCAACATATTCAAAACTTGTCTGTGTAGTGCTGTATTTAGATTTATTTGTTTACAAGTTTTATTTCTAGTAGAGTAGCTGTGGACAGTAGAGAATTTATTATGCAAGTGGACATTCTTTTATAAATATATATATATATATATATATATATATATAGAGAGAGAGAGAGAGAGAGAGAGAGAGAGAGAGAGAGAGAGAGAGAGAGAGAGAGAAAAGGCAGCTCAAAACAAACACTGATGGCAATGTAAATGTATTAAGTTTTGTAAAGGGTGGTTTACAGGACGTTGTAGGTGATGATCTAGAGATCATTCTTATTTGCAATATGAAGATTTTGTTGGCTAATGATGTCCTCCCCTCAACAGGACTCCACAACTGAGATGGTTGTGTATATGGACATGATAAAGTAGAAAGAGACTTAGCATCTATGTTATGAGTTAGTACTCACATCATAATTATACCTTTAGGCCTACTTATTTTCTTAGCAACATAGTCAATGTGATAATGCCACTCAAATTAGTCTGAATATATAATCCTAAAAAACTAACAGGATTTCTCAGTAGGCTACTGGAGCGATGGAGATTGTCAGTTCAACAGTATTACTAGAGTTAAGACTCAGATTATTGGCATCACACCATTTAGTAATATCGGAAGCATTATCAATACAGATAGAGTCATTTCTGTCACATGTTACAAGTGCTGTATCATCAGCAGAAAGATTAGTGAGAGAGAAGATAAGTTACTGAGACAGTTCTCCCGTACAATAGAGGAAAGATAAGTTACTGAGACAATTCTCCCGTACAATAGAGGAAAGATAAGTTACTGAGACAGTTCTCCCGTACAATAGAGGAAAGATAAGTAGTGAGACAGTTCTCCCGTACAGTAGAGGAAAGATAAATAGTAAGACAGTGCTCTTGTGCAGCAGAGGGAAGATAAGTAGTGAGACAGTTCTCCCGTACAGTAGAGGGAAGATCGTTAATATGTATTATAAAAAGGATAGGAACACCGTACTTGACCAATGCTTTACCTGGTCAGTAAAAATGTTATATAAATTACCAATTTGTAAAATTCTTTTCCCATTATTTCATGAAAATGATACTTAATGAAGTTGAAAATATCTTACATATAATATATAAATGATCTGAGGTCGTTTCTTTTCCAAGCGGTTCATTTTAATCGTCAAATGCACCTCGAAGCCGAATATTTTTGCTTAATAATTATCAATAATTTAAATTATTTATGCATGATTTGCGTGTAAGGTTCATGAATCTATGGTTCGTTTTAATCGTTTCATTAAGAAACTGTATGTCTATATGACAGCACAAGATTCGTTTTTGTCGTTTTAATTATTTATTTACTAAGTCCTCTAACAATATAATTAAAACGAAATTACGTAATTCATGAAATTTATGTAAAAATTATGTCAGTGTTAATAAATATAACGTTCTAATTGTTTTTCTGTTAAAGAAATTGTTTAAATAAAACATCTAGCGCTTGAATTAATAAACGCGTGAAAGCCGTGGGCAGCTGCTAGTTTCAATGAAAAAAGTATGCTTAATGAGGCTATTTTTACATGATATAAACATAACTGATAAACAAATGTTTACATACAGAATACATTCGAAGGAAACTTTAAGAAGAACTGAAAGTTTTAACTTCTTAACAGTTAACCATTAAGAAAGATAAGTAAACCCAGTGCAGGCGAGACGGGCCGACTATGGCTGATCTCGAATTCCCACATACAACTCGATTTCGTCGGTGCGTCACTTGGTTAAAAGAACATGCGTTTCGCTGTGATATAACTTTAGGCCTACTAGTTGAAGAGTGTATTAAAAAGAATTAGAAGATTTTTTTAAGTTATAAAACTTGATCGTTTTATTTTTAATTCTGTAGAGTGCTAATTTGACCACAATTTTCACCCCTCCCCCCGAAATTTTAATGACGCAGTCAACGTCTTAACTCCCCCCCCCCCCGTCGGCCTGGGTGGCGCAGTTAGTATCGCGCTGGCTTTCTGTGCACAAGATTGCGGATTCAAACCCGGCCTAGATCGATTGCATTTATGTGTGCATAAATGTGACAGGCCCATGTCAGTAGAATTACTGGCATGTAACAGAACTCCTGGGGGACAAAATTCTGGCACACCGGCGACGGTCACAGGCGTAAGTAGCAGTATATCCCCGTCAATAAATAAACATAACCAATAAACTTCCCGCCCTCGTGGGTTTTCCTGATATATTATGTTATATGCCTTTTATCGCCTTATATTTTAGCTCAACTCATTCATTCAGTTCCTTGTTTATGACCTGTAGGATATTATGTATTGTTATTTACATAGACTGTAGATTATTGTTATATTATTGTTATCATTATGACTGTTAAGATATACAAAACACAACGTGGTTATGAACACTCGATACACTATTTAGAATTTCAATCACCCCAGTTGTCTGTATACTGAGCTTTCTAAGGCTTCCTGGATTACTACTCCAAGGTTTCATCTAGCACGCTGATCTTATTCTGAGACCACGTTATTAGTGTAGAATACAATATTATTGTATGTGTAGAGGTAACACTTTCGGACATACTGCATGTAGAACCATTACTCGAAGCCTACATGTCATACTTTACAGCCCACGGAATGTTAGGCACCCTAGTACAACTAGCAAAGAGACCTTGAAGCAATTCTACTTTCCAATTTGATTAACTTATCAAGATGCTCTGATAGTTATTTTTTCTGCAGGTGCTGAAAAATGTCTTCAGTGATTTTAACGCCCTTAACCGTCCTATGGAACTCTAATTCGAAAACAACAGCATTATTTGCATCTGCAAAGCAGGATTAATACCTCAAAAAACTTAACAGAAAAGTCAGATGGTGGACAAAACTTAATTTCAGGATGCAATAGTACTTCAGATAATAGTGGAATGGAATATTCAAGTAAGTGGTGGCCTGTGTGTCGTGATTAAAATTGAGGAGCTACTTGATAGAGAAGTAGCGGCTCCGGTCACGGAAACCACCAGTAAAGGTCATGGGTGTCTGCATGCTGACCACATGCCCCCAATCCTGCCATCTGCCTATGGCAGATGACGCAGCGATCGGGTGGTAGGCCTTGTCCCTTCAGGGATTTAGCGCCACGGAGTTTAGGAGGTTAAGGCCTGTACTTCAGATAATAGTGGAATGGAATATTCAAGTAAGTGGTGGCCTGTGTGTCGTGATTAAAATTGAGGAGCTACTTGATAGAGAAGTAGCGGCTCCGGTCACGGAAACCACCAGTAAAGGTCATGGGTGTCTGCATGCTGACCACATGCCCCCAATCCTGCCATCTGCCTATGGCAGATGACGCAGCGATCGGGTGGTAGGCCTTGTCCCTTCAGGGATGTAGCGCCACGGAGTTTAGGAGGTTAAGGCCTGTATAAAAGCCTCTCTAGGAATCCATTTTGTTCGACGTCGTAAAAGAATATAGCAAGACATAACCTTATGCAGCACCTTATCGTAAATATAACAAATATATTATTTTACAAACAAAAGAATACATTACTTAATTGTAGTGATCTCACTGAAATGATTTCGGACAAGGTGATTACAGCTACCTCCCAACAGGATACTAGTCACTTGTAACTTCGTTGCAGCGAAATGGTTTCCACGAGCCGGAAGATATGTTAATAATGTGGTGGCAACTCA
Source organism: Ectobius pallidus (assembly GCA_964059195.1). Lineage (NCBI taxonomy): Eukaryota > Metazoa > Arthropoda > Insecta > Blattodea > Ectobiidae > Ectobius > Ectobius pallidus. The sequence continues at coordinate 109,907,310 of CAXKWD010000002.1, forward strand.
CTGTTTGCTTTCCGCACTCTTCTTGTACACAAAAGGGTTTGGATCGTGCCTGTTGCTTGATATGGATGTTGAATGATCAAATGGGTTTTCTGACGAACAGAAACAGTAAGAAAAAACGGCAGTGTCAACCTATTGCCAGGCGAAATCGCTGGTTTTTCTATAAACTAGAAAATGTCCTGTGCCAAACACTCATCTTGCCTTAACCATTTTATACAATCTACAAGTAAAAAACATATTATAATTCAACGATCAAGATCAGAGAAACGTAGTTAAAAAAAAAGCGCACTTCTCTAGACTGAATAAGAGATTGTATCCTATCTGAGACTCAGACTCGGAGTGATCTAGGGATGGTGGGCGACTCGAGATGGAAGAGACTGGTGGATGGCGTTTCGCCTTAACGTTGGCAACCACTCGCGCTGTCCTCACATCAGACGTGAACCGCCGACAACAGCTAGTCAATTCCACCCCCGATTTCTTCAGGCCATCAAATTTTCCTTAGTAAAGAAAAACTTTTTATGCATCATGAAATGTGGTATAATGAACAGGTATTAGGATCATAAAAAGACAGGAATAACTTTTAATACGAGAACAAAGAAAAAAATCCCATTAGGCAGGCCTACAGGCTGAGGTAGATTTCAAAGTGCTTTTGGTTTAATTTATTATCGCTGCGCAGCACTCATCTTTTTTAGCCTTGGCATGGCAAACCTGCAGTAAAGAGGAAGAGCCTACAATCATTTGTTTTGACAACAAGAATAGGATATAATATTCTGGGAGGCCGTGCGCAAGATCAGCAATGAATAAAATTAGCAAAGCCGCTAAACAAGACAAAATTATGATATTATAATAAGTGTTATTATTTTCAAACATTAAAATCTCGCGTCATATGAGAGCTATCAAGAAACTATTTATTGATTTGTATAGTACTCATCAAGAGCTTTTCAACGATACCCCACAAGACGTGGTTTCAAAAGTTTCGAATTTTCATCCCCCACCCCCACCCCCACCCTCACTCGAACCCCCGAATCGTTGGTGTCACTGTGAACTCCATAGGGAGTACTCTAATTTATTCAAACAAAGTTTCCCTCTATACTTCATAGGGGCCGAGATATACATTTTTAAAAATTTCAACCCCCTCCCCCGACCACCCCCTTGGGCCAATTTTGCTCATTAACGAACTTGTCCGAACTATTGGGCCTATAAATAACATATTAAAATTTGGTTCAAATATCTTCAAAATTACGGCCGCTAGCGTGTAAAGATATATATATATATATATATATAAATATATATATATATAAATATCACAATTTTTTTTTTTTTGAACGGGCGGTGGTTTCGTACTCAGGGGAGCATGAAACGTAAAGATATGAAAGAATTTTTCGAAAATCATGACATGGTATCCATTGCAATAGGTAGATTTTTCTTCGAAATCTACCTAAAAACTATTGCAGACGTAAGTTTTTATTTATTTGCTTATTATGGTTATTTAACGTCTGTTTCTCCCGAAAGTTCTTTGGCAGCCTCTAAACATATTAACATGTCACAGTCACCATATTTGCCATCAATAATCTATGAGCTGGGACCGAAGCCGCGAACTTAGGGACTGTTTTTATAATGCTACTAGCGTTAACGGCTGGGATAAGGAAATCGCTCGAGGCCTGTAACCAACTAGACCCTATACGTATAATTATAGTGAGAGGAGATAACTTTAGCATAAAATCGCGAGTAACAACCCAGTAGCTGCTCGTCTGCTTTATTTCCCCGGTAATAAAAAGCCAGCTGTTCTCTGTGATTGTGTACATATGCAATGAACAATAATATTTTTACTAAAAATTACACATAAAACGAGTTTCAAAACATTGTTAGATTGTGTGAATTTGCAATTTCAGTATTGTTTTCCTTATAATCCACTGACATTTTAAAACCGTGTTTATTCTATTTCGATTTAGGCTATTAGTTAAGAACGATTACTCAGTTCGAGTTACTAAGTTCTTAGCTGTTTTTTTTTTTTAATTAGAAAGATGTTTTAGAGACAAATAATCCACTGTGGAATAGTGGGCAAGTTTAAATTTTACAGACATAATACAGCACAACATAAATATAATATATAAAAAAACCTGCAAGACAGTACTGTAAAAATATATTTTATAGCAATTCGTACAAATTAGTAAAAGCTTAAGAAACTGGAGCGATAGCTTACCTGAATACAGATGATCGATCGACCTTATGGTTAAGGAGGAAAGAGCTAGGAAGTCACCAGTAATTCCAGGGCATAATATTTCTGGAAAGAAATGGCAACTTATTAAATGGCTGAATAGAAATACCGAAATATACAATTATTACATACCATCTAACAAATGGACTAATACATACATATTTTTTAAAATTTCAGGCACTATTTTTTCCTATAAATTCAATGAGTTTACCTACAAGTTCGAGCATGATTCCAGGATAATATCAAAACATTTTTACATTCAATTATGCATTATACCTAAAACTCTATATTACTACTTTCGATAACAATTTGTCTTACCCGGGTGTATGAATTTTTACATAAAAAATATCTGCCGACAATTTCAGAAATTTGTGTGTGTGGGAACGAAGAGCTTATACATTGCTGCGCTTTCCACCGGCCTCTACTGAGACATCATTAACCATGAATCTACAGTTCCTTAGTTCACTAAGTCCGTAGTCAACTCATACCAACAGGTGTCCCCATGATAGAAAAGCAAGTTGAAAGTTAAAAATTTCATCTATGGCTCCCTTTTCAGGGATTAATTACTAATGTTTATTCCTGAATATCTCTGGTTGTGTCGCGGTACACCGATTGAGAACCATTATTCTGTACAGATATGGTTCGGTAGGAACGGTCCTACACCATGGACAGCACCGGAAATAACTCCTCTTTCACCAATAAATTCATTATGTGAAACTCTGAAGGCACCAATAAGAGAAGCTGTAACAACCGTGACTGAAGAGACGTTGGTAATGACTTAGCGAGCGAGAAATGGAGTATCGGTTAGGCATTATCCTCTCCGGGTAACAAACTGAGAATATGTTGAAGTGTAAATATTTTTAAAAATTTTCGAGAGTTGGGACTCGATTTGTGTTTAGTCATAGATTTTTGCAATCAGGGAAAGTTTGTGTTCACTCTATACATTCACATTAAATTTACAAAATAAAATAAACAACGTAAAGAAATTATACGCTTAAAGATATATCCTTACTCATAGCAGATATAATCCAACGCAAGTGGATCGATTACGAGTAGCAAAGTAAACTTAAGTGAATTTTGTTGTACTTGTTATATTTAAGAAAAGCCATCATAAGGTTGTGGGGTTGTACATCCACACTCCCCTTAGGAACATCTGCAAGTTCTATTGAGGCTTAGAAGAGATGTCTGAACGTTTAAGCACGGTACCTTGCTCGCAGACTTCTGCTGATCAGTTTCGTAAAATTACTGAACTGCAAGTTTTGACAAGCCTCTTATCTTATCATGCACATTTCTGAAATGCCACACAGCCTAGTGAGTGAATACTACTAAGCAACTTACACTGATCCATGTACCACTTTTAGGTGAACTTGCAGACTCCATGTTCAAATACCACTAACTGATATTACAAGGGAGGTGCTACAGAAATGGCGTTAGCAACTTCACAAGGAAAGCAGGATGAGTTGATCCTGCTTTGTCTTCTCCCTCATCTTTGCTAACGAAGACTTGTTCGTGAAACCAGACACCAACTTCCCCACTCTTCAAAGTAAAGCAATTCAAGCAAGAGACAGAGATTACAGTGCCTTTACTTAATTCTGTAGATACAGAAAACTGTGATCCTTAGTGTGGATAAGAACAACTATAAAGTATTCTTGAAAGGGGGTCGACTTAAAGGAAAGTTTGTAATTACTTGGGGGTATGAGGGTATGGGACATCCCCCAAAAAGACGGGAGCCCGGGCGTCCTTCCCCGAGAATAAATGAAGTGCAAAATGACGAGTTTTTAGGTCCTCTGGGCGATTCCTCCAAATTTCTCAGCAGACCATAACTCTTCTTGCTCAGAGTTTTTGTTCTATTGAGAAATTTGTTGGTTTTACATGTTACATAAAAATTAAAATTATTACTCAAATATCGAACTTTTACCTTTAACTTTAAGTTAGTGTTAGTTCATAAAAACCAATCATTTATAATGTAATTAAAGATAAGGAACGCGAACAACTGCTGTATTATGTTGTCTTGACTTGTTTGCGCATTTGACACAAGGCGTGTAACATTATAACTACTATTCAACTTGCATTTTACAATTCTCAGGCACATAGGGGGAGGACATAAATTATTAATCCCCCACTGATCTGGACTAATAGGGAAGCGCCTTGTTTTGAGTGGAAATAATGAATAAATGTTATTGCCGTATCTTTCCTCTCAGCACATTGGTCAGCACAGAATATGTTTACGTTTTGAGATTACATTGCCTAAATATATTACTTTCATGTTATACTAATGATTTGGGCACATTTTTCTGTCACATAAATTTTGTAATAGCCTATAGGGCTCGAACCAATATACACACACTTCAAGTCATACAGAACACACCAAGGAGGAGTCATACTACAAAAGCCCTTAGTAACACACTAATGAAACAAACTGGTAGGCTAATGGACGAAGTAAGTTCCATAAACACAGGAGATCTAGCATTATGGCTGACATTCAGGGTCAAGCTAACATACCTTAGAATAAGTTATGTAAATATAGAACTTGGTTTAGTTTATGAAATTGTAAACAACTGTAAAATAAGCCATGCAAGCCTACGTAAAAAAAAAAAAAAAAAAAAAAAAAAACACACACACACACACACACTAGACCAGTGGAAGACAGCTTCGTCCAGTTATGATGTTTGTGAAAGAAGTGCACGGCAAGACACTGTGTGTGACGTCAAGCAACAGGCTCCCCTGCAGCAATAGGCCTACTAATGTCCTCTCTTCCCCCAGTTCAATGGTGCCTATGTCTTATAGCGTCAATGACGTTCAGACTGCAAAGTCGACACAGAGCAACCTTCTGTCCTCCCCTGACACTATATAATCATATGTAAAACCATAGTCCCTAGCAATAAATGCGAACAAAAAACACTCTCAGAAACCTACGATTAACTGTAGGGAAAATAATCTAAAATGGGGCTCAAACTGAGTAATAATGTTAAGTCGTTTTTTTGTTTATTTCTACGTCAAATGAAAATAATAAAAATTGTCGTTTGTATGTTGTGGCGCAATAGGTACACTTTTCTTAACGTCTCTTCGTAAAATTATTTTTTTAGTTTTGAAAGATCTTGGGCTCATATATGGAACTGCTCGAGATACGTTTGTGTTGTCCTTGAGCTCTTGGAAATATTTTATTGCAGAGTATTGGAATCAATGCCATGAGATGTAGACCTATTTATTTTCTGATCTTGGTTTAAGTTTCTCTTAGATGATTAGTATGTATTTTCCCTGGATATTACTCTATTGAGTTTTAAGCTCAGAACGCAGATAGATTCCTTCTTGTAGCTAGTCTGTATTTTGGGGGAGAGACATGTCGAGGTAGTGTAAGTACCATGGTTTATAACTTTAGCATTTTGTGTTTTGAGGCTAAAGTTATTTATTTTGTATTTTTGGTGATTGCGGAAGGTGTTTTTGGATTTAACTGAGGGTTTCTCTTAATAGGAAGGGCCGCAGAGAAGTCTGTATTCTGTTGCTAAAGTAAGTTTTCATAATAAATTTAGCTTCTGAATCAGCTAAATTTAGCTAAATTTAGCTTCCGTTCATGTTTTCGACCTTGTAAAGGGCTGTAACTGCCCTAATTCATTTTATTGTGTTAGTCACTTGTTTCGGGTTCCAAATTCGAGCTCCAAGATAATCATAATGTGTAATCGTACGTAACTTGCAGAATATAATGTAATTATTTAGATTAATTTCATGATCTTTCCGACTGATTTTGTAACTCTAAGAAGTTGCACTGAAAGCGCATGTTGTAATTTTATGGGAATATGAAAATAAATGTTAAAACAGCCTCACTTATGTGCAAGTCATAGACCTAATGTAATTCCTGACAGATTATTTTCATATTGAATTAATTCACGATATAGGTTAAACCTATAGTATTGTCAGTACATTTTGTGGAATGTACATATATTTTAAGAATTTCTTTTATAAATGTACACGAGTGTTTATGAATTAAGGTTAAGAAGAAGCATAAGTATATTAGCTGTGGGCTGTTCTATGCATTGCGCTGATATGTAGGCCTACTAATTTCAGTAAAAAACAAGTTTCTCTAAAGAAATAACATTCCTATTATAGCTACTACGAACATAATTTTTACACTTTGTAAACATAACGTAAATAAACACTTTATGCCAACAAAATACATCACATCCCACAACGGAAATTCATTTAATAAAAAGAATCATGCCAACATTATGAATCTAGCTACATTTTAGCTAGCATGAATTGCTAGTTTATTAATATAATGAGACATGTGATTAGATCATGCTGTGTTGTGAATTTGGTAATAGGATTTAAAAGCATCAGTCGCTTGTTCGTACAGTCTATTTTGGACAATCCTTTTTTGAGCTGTAATAAGACTGGTCATAAAGCACTGATTTAGTTCCCTCAGCTCTAGCTAGCCTTTTTTTAATATTTCACGGTCTTTATGGAGTGCCGTTAAAAGCAAGAACCGAAGATGTGCTAAGTTCGTTCTTTTCTGAGATGGTCTACATAAAATGATAAGTTAATAACAGCAATATTGTCCATTTAAAACAAGGCAATACAAGGGTATAGGCCTACCTAAGACAGGAAAACTCTTTTAAAAATATCATTGCAATCAAAATATTCTAGAATATGAAACAACTTTAATTCCAACATATCTAATCTGTTAATTTTCATGTTGGCATAATTATAAATTATGTAATTTATCTGTAATTTATAACAAATAATTACCGAGCATGTCACTCACCTACCAATGAGAACTTGGATCAAATCCCCTGCAATCTAGGTAAACCTTTTATCGAAAGTGACTGTAAGGCAGGTATGTACTAAATTACATTCAAGTCATACTGCATACTAGCCCTAGGTCTTGAGTTCGAATCTCGCTGACAATTAACAGTTAAGATATTCTGATAGGGTCATTCTTCAACCGTTGTTAAAAACGTGATAAAAAACTTTGGTGACTGAATTCTGGATTTATCTCACCATAATGAAATTGCTACTTAATTCTGCTGAAGGCTATGTAAAAGTACCGTGAAAGATTTCCTCCTTCATCGCCATTGCGAAAAGTCAGCATCCTTAAGAATTAGCTTATACGGCTAAAATTATCGCACTACCTCTAGAATGTTAATTTAGCAATGACTTCATTACATCAAATGTTCGAGGTATACGCAGGTACTTTGTAGAAGTGAATTGAATTAATAATTTTATACCACATTATTGTCTGAAAACAGTTATTTAATTTATAACAGTTTTTAGGGTAGCTTCCTTCAACAGCTAGAGAAACTACTTAATTTGGAAGTATTACGTTAGTCTACACACAAGGCAGTTACTGAGAACGTACATGTAAATTCTCTGTGTTTCTAGAGGCTATTTTGTTCATTATCGATTACTGGATGTTTACCTTCATCTGACAGCCTTCAGCGGTTTTGAATAAGCGCATTTTATTCATGATACACGTCCAGCGAATTGACTGCAGAAGAATACATTACGCCATGGAATTCCTTAATGACAACAATCCTGAATGTTCTAACAATAATCGATACAAACAAACCCCACTGTCCAATCCTTGGAATTTTCCATTTAAAGTTTAACAATCTGTTAAGAGTTTTGAATAATAATGTACGTCTTCCACGCATACCTGGATAGAAATCGCTTAATAGGGTTTCCACATGATCTATAGCAACATAATTATAAAACTTTATGATTATTAAAGAAAAGAAAACCCACATTTTCCTTACCTCCATTATCTTTTGTTCGCGCTTACAAATTTGTAGGCTACTCCTTTTTAATCTAGTACATGTACTAGCCTACTTTTGTGACAAGCCTACGAGCTTGAATAAATAATAACATAAATACCGGTAATAATAGTAATAATAATAATAAATACTGTTAGGTAAACTATAAATAAGTAAAACGGTTATAGCCTACTGATAAAACAAAGCACCAGATGGAGTTAATAGCCATACAGTATTTCAGAAACTACAGCATTGAGATTTAGACCACGGTTTCTTGAGAATGTTTGGTCAGCCCTATGTGAAGTAAGAAGTGGGATAACCAAAATAGGCCTATTAAAATTCCTCACGTCAGAAATTTATATCTATTTAAACGGCGTTTCCTGACTGACTGACTATCTACTTACAGCCTAAACTATAGGCTAATAGATAGAGATTTGTAATTTTGACAGTACCTTCATTTCATAAGAAAGGATTTTGAAAAATTTTGATTTTTAATGTCAAAAATCAAATGTTTTCGAGGAGACAAAATATCTTCCATGGGCTACTCCTATTAGCAAGACAGTATTAATTTGTTTACGATTCGCAGAGATCTGAGTTTGTTCACATAGGTGGACAGAAGGGATCATGAATACACGCCTAAATGGGAAAACATTGAGTGATTTGGACGAAACTCATTATGCGGGATAAAATTGTTTATGCGTGATTTGGGTAAGGTTCATGAATCTATGGTTAATTTTAATCGTTTCATTTCAAATTTGTAGGCCCACATGCCAGCATAAGAATCGTTTTGTCGTTTAATTATTAATATTTACTACGTAAAACAAAATAATTAAGAATCAAGTTCTGTAATTCCTGCAATTTATGTAAAAACCATGTCAATGTTAATAAATGATTTAAACAAAACATCTAGCAGTTGAGTAAATAATCGCGGGCGAAGCCGGCACCTGCTAGTGGCAAATAAAATGAATATTCAATTTATTTCTACTCGTAAATTGTGGTACATTTCGACTGTCATTGATACAACGAGGCAACAAAATGCATTCACCAATGTTCGATCCCGGTGGTGGAAGGCGATTGGTCTAACCACTCAGACACGGTGCGAGACAAGAATTGATCCCTGAGTTTGTATTTTTTAAATAAATGTTTCAGCTCTTGGTAAATTAATGGAGAACAGTTAAACAAAATCGTAAGAGCAGTTTTCGTGAAAATCGCGGAGAATGAAATTTCCTTAATGTTAAACATTTTGTCTCAAATATTTGTTTATTTCGATATGGTGTAGTTAAGTGCATTAAAAATAAGAGAAAATCGTAGCCATGAATCGTCACATCACAAAACATACATAACCGAAAATATAAATTTAAACTTCTATACGATTTGCTGTTTTCGAATTACGTTGTTCACAAATACATTTTATGGATTCAGCGAATCTCAAATCGTACAATATGCCTGGAAACTCGTTATCGAATTTCATGGAAGAAAGCAGTAGCCTAGTTATCTGTCCACTATACCTTACATACGGTACGAGTAAAGAAAGTGGGGGAGGGGGGGAAAGAAGAGTGAATGAGAAGATGTATCTTGTAAGTTGTAAGGAAAAAGAAGCTAACCAGTTAGGAAGATAACTTCTGCTGGTTGTAATTGAAGGAAAAATAGAACAAGAAAACCTGGAAGAAGATGAAATTGATATACTTGATGACTTCAAGTAGAAAAGAAACTATGAAGTGTTATCAAAGATATAGATAAGCCCCAAGGCAGAAACATCGATGAAGATAATAATTGAGGGTATAAAATAAAATATATTATTATTATAAAGCCGAACAACTATACGGCAAAAATATTTAAAAAAAACGGCAGTGATTGTAATATATACTGGGAATGTCAACGAGTGAAACGTAAAGAACGCGATAAGAACAGATTAAAACTGGAAATAGACAGCTGTAGTATCCACGCACCATCGGATATAACTTCATGCTTTCCTAGGTTTGCTATGTACGCACAATTACGGATTCTGACTTTTCAAAAATGTCAATAAACACGTATTCAGAGACAATGAGTTTCGGAAATAAAGTGTTCGGATAATGGTATCCGGCAATTTTGATTTGGAAACTTTTGGTTTACAGAAAAAAAAAGTCATTCGTAAAAATGTTTTCGGAAAAACGTACGGGAGTCATGCTGAAAACTCGTCATCAAATTTAATGGAAGAAAACGCTAGTTTCGCTGCCTGCAATACCGTACCTACGGTACGGGCGAAGAAAATAACAAAAACTTCGATGCTGTTGAAGTATTATAAATAGGGGCGGATTTCTATGACATGTCATATTTTTCCCCATTGGATTATTTCAGGTTTCCGACTAACTTAAACCTGATTCCAAGCAACCTGGTTGAAATGGAACGGCTTTTATTGTGCATATAACTGCATATTTAGGTACTTTTCAACTATTGTAGCATACTTAGTATGAATATGCATATTTAGGTCATATTGTTGGCATATTTATGTGCATATTAAAGATTTTGAAGTTTCATATCATATTTTATAAATTTTGCATTATTATGATACTTTTTGAGAATTTACAGATATTTTAAATAATTAACATTATATTTTAATAAAATGACTTGTAATGAAACTTAAGTGAAAAAGTCATATTTTAAAATTTATTGGTCATATTTTAATGTTTTTAGGTCATAAATGCATGCATATATCCTATTTTTTAGGTCATAGAAATCCGCCCCTTAATCTATATTAATAAAAGGAAGTGTCTGTCCTCCGTCTGTCTGTCTTCCGTCTGTCTGTCCGCGATGCCCAGCGAAATCTACTCAACGCAAAGATCTGAAATTTTATACATAGGCGGACTAAAGGGTCGGAATGTGCACCTCGAAGCCGGAATTTTAATTTTCGCTTTAGTTCGTGAGTTATGAGTGAAAAACGGGCAGAAAACGTGTATTTTTTGCGATTTCGAAGCAACAGTTTCAGTAATATATTTCAATGTTAAATCAATTACAGCTGGCTTTGGCTATTTTTGTCATCATACCTCATAGCCTACCTTGGAAATAAAAGCATCGCGATCGCTTCATTTGGTAAGTCCATCGTGGACGATTCATTTGTTTAGAGTGTCAAGGCCCGCAGATATATGAAATTTTCAACCTACACGTAAAAAGGATATCAACATAGGCTTAATTATGGTCAAACATTGTTCGATTTGAACGAAACTCACTATACAGGGGTTTCCTGAGCCAAGGAACTGGAACCTGAGGTAGCTTTTTCTACCAGGGGACGCTACCTAATCGTGGAATACACTCCACGTGATTTAGGTGTTAATAAATATAATGATTTAACTATTATGCACTTAAGTTTTGAAATAATTATCGCGGGGGAAGCCGCGGGCACATGTTATCTTATAATAATAAAAGGACGTGTTTGTCTGTCTGTCCGCGATGCCCAGCGAAATCTACTGAACGCAGAGATCTGAAATTTTAAACATAGATGGACTGAAAGGTGGGAGAATGCACCTCGAAGCCGGATTTTTAATTTTAGCTTTCGTTCGCGAGTTATGAGTGAAAAAACTGGCAGAAAACGTGATTTTAGCGCTGTCGAAGCATCATATTTCAGTAATACATTTCAATGTCAAATCAATTGCATTTGGCTTTGGCTATTTTTGTCATACCGTGGAAATAAAAGCATCGCGATCGCTTGAATGTTGTAAGCCCACGCTGGTGCATTTGTTTAGAATGTCAAGGCCCGTAGACATACGAAATCTTCAACCTACACGGAAGAGGGATAATCAACATAGACCTAAATATGATTAAACATTATTCGATTTGGACGTAACTCACTATACAGGGATTTTCTGGGTCAAGGAACTCGAATCTGAGATCGCTTTTGCCAGGCGACGCTATCTAATCGTGGTAAGTAGTCCACGTGGTTTAGGTGTTAATAAATATAATGTTTTAACTATTATGCTCTTAATTTTTTATTTTTGAAATAATTATCGCGGGCGAAGCCGCGGGCACATGCTAGCTCATATATAACTCATTTCCTGCAAAAATGACACAAGTTTTCACTTGAATCATCATTACATACCTTAAATACGTTAAAATATTTACAGCATACAAAAAAGTTATCATTATGAAGATTAAAAATAATAGTAAATATTTACAATAGTACGCAGCGTCTTATCATTATATTCTTAATTGTTTTAATCTATATTAATAAAAGGAAGTGTCTTTCCTCCGTCTGTCCTTCTGTCTGTCTGCGATGCCCAGCAAAATCTACTGAACGCAGAGATCTGAAATTTTAAACATAGATGGACTGAAAGGTGGGCGAATGCACCTCGAAGCCGGATTTTTAATTTTAGCTTTCGTTCGCGAGTTATGAGTGAAAAACTGGCAGAAAACGTGATTTTAGCGCTGTCGAAGCATCAGATTTCAGTAATACATTTCAATGTCAAATCAATTGCATTTGGCTTTGGCTATTTTTGTCATACCGTGGAAATAAAAGCATCGCGATCGCTTGAATGTTGTAAGCCCACGCTGGACGATTCATTTGTTTAGAATGTCAAGGCCCGTAGACATATGAAATTTTCAACCTACACGGAAGAGGGACAATCAACATAGACCTAAATATGGTCAAACATTGTTTTATTTGGACGAAACTCACTATACAGGGGTTTTCTGGACCAAGGAACTCGAATCTGAGATCGCTTTTGCCAGGCGACGCTATCTAATCGTGGTATGTAGTCCACGTGGTTTAGGTGTTAATAAATATAATGTTTTAACTATTATGCTCTTAATTTTTTTTTTTATTTTTGAAATAATTATCGCGGGCGAAGCCGCGGGCACATGCTATCTTAAAATAATAAAAGGACGTGTTTTTCTGTCTGTCCACGATGCCCAGCGAAATCTCCTGAACGCAGAGATCTGAAATTTTAAACATAGGTGGGCTGAAAGGTGGGCGAATGCGCATCGAAGCCGGATTTTTAATTTTATCTTTCGTTCGCGAGTTGTGAGTGAAAAACTGGCAGAAAACGTGATTTTAGTGCTGTCGAAGCATCAGATTTCAGTAATACATTTCAATGTCAAATCAATTGCATTTGGCTTTGGCTATTTTTGTCATACCGTGGAAATAAAAGCATCGCGATCGCTTGAATGTTGTAAGCCCACGCTGGACGATTCATTTGTTTAGAATGTCAAGGCCCGTAGACATATGAAATTTTCAACCTACACGGAAGAGGGACAATCAACATAGACCTAAATATGGTCAAACATTGTTTTATTTGGACGAAACTCACTATACAGGGTTTTTCTGGACCAAGGAACTCGAATCTGAGATCGCTTTTGCCAGGCGACGCTATCTAATCGTGGTATGTAGTTCACGTGGTTTAGGTGTTAATAAATATAATGTTTTAACTATTATGCTCTTAATTTTTTATTTTTTATTTTTGAAATAATTATCGCGGGCGAAGCCGCGGGCACATGCTATCTTAAAATAATAAAAGGACGTGTTTTTCTGTCTGTCCACGATGCCCAGCGAAATCTCCTGAACGCAGAGATCTGAAATTTTAAACATAGGTGGGCTGAAAGGTGGGCGAATGCGCATCGAAGCCGGATTTTTAATTTTATCTTTCGTTCGCGAGTTGTGAGTGAAAAACTGGCAGAAAACGTGATTTTAGTGCTGTCGAAGCATCAGATTTCAGTAATACATTTCAATGTCAAATCAATTGCAGTTGGCTTTGGCTATTTTTGTCATACCGTGGTAATAAAAACATCGCGATCGCTAGAATGTTGTAAGCCCACGCTGGTCGATTCATTTGTTTAGAATGTCAAGGCCCGTAGACATATGAAATTTTCAACCTATACGGAAGAGGGATAATCAACATAAACCTAAATATGGTTAAACATTGTTCGATTTGGACGAAACTCACTATACAGGGATTTTCTGGGCCAAGGAACTCGAATCTGAGATCGCTTTTACCAGGCGACGATATCTAACCGTGACATGTAGTCCACGTGATTTAGGTGTTAATAAATATAATGATTTAACTATTATGCTCTAACTTTATGCTCTTTTTTTTATCGCGGGCGAAGCCGCGGGCACATGCTAGTTATAAATATAGGTTAATAAGAATCGATCTAGAGCTTAACTCGTAGATCGATTACAAAAATTACACTTCATTAATTCCACTTCATTTGTGTCATGGGTGATTAAACAGACTACGTAATTTTTAAGAAAACAACGTGGGACTTCACCTACGAGTTACGAGTACAAAGTATAACTTTTCAGATTTATTTGATAATAAGACAATATTTTGTTAATCGTAGCACAAAGATATTAATTTAGTTCAACTTACGTATATAGTTTGTTCTTTCTTTCAGAAGTATTAGAGGGAAAAACATGTATTAAAAACCGCAATCTGTTTATTTCAATGCAAAATTGATAGGCTGAAACAACTTACCAGTGAAGAAGATGCTGAGAATAATACGTATTACATTAAATGAATGCCACCTGAATTATAAGATCATTTCTACCAAGTTTACCGTAGTCCATTCAATAAAGGTCGAAAAACACCGAAGAGAAAAAATCGTGTAGTTTTGAAATTTAGCAGCGTTGTCGGGGAAGTGTTCTGAACAACATAATAAAAATCCCTGGGGGTGGGGGTGCGCGGCGGGCAGGGGAGCCCGTAAGAAGGTCCCTTTTATATCTGAACAACAGTGCATCGTAGAGGAAAAGTTACTCTATACAAAACTTAAGTTGGCTATTCCACTCATACGCCGCGTGTTTGATATTGACCAATCACGTTTAGAAATTCCTCGGATATAGACCAATCACAGCCGTTTATCTTACAATATTCTTGAAGGAATCGCGAGGAATTCCGTTTTATCGGGTAAAACGTCTGCTCGTTACTGGACACGTAAGCATCAGTGTGCAGTGATTAATACGTCATATGTTGCCATTAAACAGCACGAAAACAGATTATTTTATACAACATAACTTGTTTGGAAATTAAAATAATAGAAATGTACATTGATTAAAAACACAATTTCGATTCCGTGCAAGCCAGTTGGTGTGCTTTTATTCTGTTCTGCTGTTAGCTTACCTGAACGAAGTTAACTATGTCTTCTATGCACCGTTGGTAGCCCTGGTTACAACATGGTAACTCGAATCGATTCATGGATGGTTGATTCATAGTAGGCCGTGATCTCGCAGCTGTTAGTTTTGTTTTTATACAACATAGCATGAAAGTAATTATTATTTGTATAGTCCGTTACATTTTATTCATGGAATAGTCTTAATAAATCCAACTCGAGTTGACGAGTTGCCTCAGATAAATTCGCTTCTGCTGCGCAGTCGCGAATCTACCGATAAACTCGTCAACTCTCGTGGAATAAAATTTCATACAAATCTAATTCTATGGTTTTTTTTTATATTCTCAATAGGTTTCGAGAAATTCGCCAGCAAAAATAGCAAATTTTCGAAAAAAGCTATTTCGTCTTATTCTTTTCGACACACTTTGCCTTCTAGCGCTTCAGCCCTTCGGTACATACGAATGCCCTCATAAAAGAAGTAGAAGGGCAATAAATTCCCTTTAAAATGAGTAGTCATCTGTTTTTTCGTCTTCAAATGTTCAAAAGATATAACAATTTTAAGTTTTGGTCAAATTTCCAGATTTCAAAAGAAAAGCGGACCTCACACTTTCTCTATATTTGTAGGTTATATCTTTGTATATAAGTCGGCTGTGTGCCCGCCACTAGATCCGAAGGTCGCGGGTTCAAACCTGGCCGCAGTCGATGGGGTTTTCAGGACGTAAAATTCCTGGGCACGGAGTCTTCCGAGAGGGATTTTAAGCTGGGGGGCCCGTGTCGTAGATTTACGGAACGTAAAAGAACTCCAAGCCTAAATTAGAAGCTCTGGACAAAATTTATCGGCCCTTTCACGTCCAAGTAATACCTTAGTTTCCGGAGGGGGGGTTGAGAGGCGATGGGCTTACCACCTGTCCCTCTGCCCTCTCTACGAAAATAAACGTAACAAAATTCACATAGGTAAACAGAAACCTCCACTTGGAGGCCCTTCGCCCCAACATGGGGGCATAGGATGCGAGAGAGAGATCTTTGTATATAAGCAGTATATTGTGTATTTATATCGTGATACATGTTGAGCAATATTACACAGCCATTAAAGTTGCAATTATAAACAAATCCTACCACGGTATAAGCACAGTACATCTACTGGAAAAAACATTACAGTCCAAGCAACAAAAGAATTACATGAAAAAAAATCATGTAATTTTGAAATTTGGCGGAGATATGGGGGAAAGTGTCCTAAACAACATACTAAATGTGCCCATGGATGGGGGTGAAAGGGGGGTGGGGATCACGTGTGTATACTAAGTTTCATGAAAATCTCATAAAGTGTATTCGAGTTATCGCGTGTACAGAAGGACAGACAGTTTTCCCGTCCACCATGTAATCATAGAAAATACCATACTGGCACCATACATCGTACAAATTCTTCGAGCGCCTAGCAAACTTGATGAAGGCGGTTTTCAGATGTCAAATACCGAAGATTTTCATGCTTTCCTTCGATAGGGAAATATAGTACAGGGTGAGTCAAAAAGGACTTTACAACTTTGAAATCTTATAGAAATTTATTGATTAGACTTACAGAATCAGTAACGGTGTCATTTTGTAGCAAAACACTTCAAGTTTGATTCACGTTTATTGTAAAGTTCTCATTTTCGTTCGATGTGACTGCCATTTGTGATTCGGCTTGGAGGGTCTTTTCCGAATTCGTTGCGAAATCTACGCTGCACACTAGTTGCAGAGTTTGTTTCATGAAACAATAACACACAGCGAGCACGTTCCGCAACAGTGAAAGTAGCCATTTTAACAACAATGCTGCTGGCGCTAGCAGTGGCGCAGTTTGGTACTGCAAGACTACGTGAATCAAACTTGAAGTGCTTTGCTACAAAATGACACCGTTACTGATTCTGTAAGTCTAATCAATAAATTTCTATAAGATTTCAAAGTTGTAAAGTCCTTTTTGACTCACGGTGTATATTGGGTTCCTTACCGCTGAATTACTATAAGTTACTTTTTTTTTTTAAAGAGAAGTCTGAAGGAAAGGATACCCCTGTCAAAGTATTGTATCACACCCAATGTATTCCTCTAGACCAGTGTTTCTCAACCTTTTTGAACCCGAGGACCTCTAAAATGTCTAAATTTTTTTTTACGGACCCCTAGGCTATATGTAGGCCTATATTCTTAATGTTTGGGGTATTAATTATAGGTCATTATAACGAAATAAATCTAAATACATTTTTTAATTCGACGAAAACACAGTTATTGAATTGGAAGTAAGCTATTGACAGTAAAATTATATTTTGAACAGACTTTAATATTTATTACCAATTTGATAATATAATTAGGAATTATAGGCCTAACATCACACAGGTTTACCGGTATCAGACACTCTGGCACCTACAATAATAAAACCCTTGTTAAGAGAGCGCCTCAAATAACAAATTCCGACCAAGTCTTATTTTTCAGGGTTTTGAATGAAAGAGGGAACCATAGACGACAGTGCATCAGGGGTTTCAAACTGTGGTTCGTAACTGCAAAAGTAAGGAAACTTGTATAGGACCTGTATTTTCGAAGATTTTTAAAACTTTGACATCTAGTATCCATTTTATGTGAAAAATTTTTACTTCTTTACTTTCTTTATGATATTTGTTTAATTAAAAATGTCTGGTGGTCCGCGGACCATAGGTTGAGAAACGCTGCTCTAGACGTCTTTCCCGTCTGAATCACTGAGATTTAAATAAAATTAATGTTTATCCCCTGCGAGAAATGGCGTAGCCTAAGCTGTAAGACAACTAACACGCTAATTAAATTAACATGAAATTTCTCACAAGTCGTTATCTGTAATATTTTTCTTCGACTATACTATATTCCGCTTATTAAGCGTGACGTAACAGTATCGTAATGCTATTCATTAAAATACAGAATTTGATAATAACTCTGTTGTGGTATCTATATTAATATCGAACACGGAACAATCTTGAAGCCTTGACAGCAGCAAATCGAATTCCATGTTAAACAATCTGTATTTAAAATAAAATTAATTCAGTTCCTGTTAGTTTTAATAATATACTAAAATTAGTAAATTTCGTGTTTACAAGTCCATTGGTTTAGGTTAAAATGCCAAGAAAAGCTTCGAGTTCCCCGTTTGCTATCACCTGCCGTCTATGATCTATCACAAAAGGCAAGAACTTACTAACAGCCGATTGCTGAGGCCAGCTTACTCGTGTGTTTGATTACCTAAAATCTCAAAACCTAAACATTTCATTGCGGTCGAACAAAATAATCGTATTCAAGTGGCCTAACATGATAAATTATAATTAAGGCAATCGTACGAAATCATAAATTCTAATATAGGCTCGTTGCATAATGTACTATTAGGCTACATTATCATACCTTTACACATTTTTCCCTTTATAAATTAGTGAAAGCTGACATTGACAGAAGAATAAGAATTAAAAGATTTATTCCACATAAACATACATAAAACAGGTTATTCAAATGTTCACTAATAAATTAATAAAATCGTGACAGTATAATTATAGGATAGTTTAAACTCAACAGAAACTGGTATTATTTTAATGCAAAAACAATATATAGGCCTATGCCTGCATATCTCAAGGGTAGGCCTAGCTTATGTAACTTCCAAGAAAGCCTACGATCAGCGTTTTGTGATTTCGAGTTTCACTACCTATAGGTATCAAAATTTATGATTCTTCTACTTCATCTTACATATAACTGTATAGCTTCTTTCTTTTATTACTATTAGTCTACATACTTTTCCTTTTACCTGTGCCTTATCTCTCTCTCTCTCTCTTTTTTTTTTTCGGGCACATATAAAAGTTGCAAATGTGAACATGCTTATTACGTTTAAAATAAAATAGTTAGATGTTTTCTAGACCGATCTGAACTCACGATAAAATGAGAAACAGTTTAAAATGCGAATAAGTATCTGCAAAAAGTTTATTCAAAACCAGTAGGGAAATCGACCTTACTTGTGTATTTTGTGGTATGCTATATTACTTTTGCTAGAAGCTAATTCCAAGTAGTTTCTTGAACTGCCAGGTTTTTTCACTCTCGCCTTTTTTCCCTTCAATTATTTTATTTCAGAAGAAAATTCACGATACACCAAGCGGCACATTATGAAATTGTACACGCATCGGCAGATAATAACACTTCTGCTATCTTAAAGACAAATTTTACCCCGGCCATGTCCTATCTTCAAATCTTCATTGTGTAAGAGGTTCAATCTCGTAACCTCTACTCTTCAAATCTCTCTAGTCTCATTTAACAACAAAGAAAATCAATTCACTTAGGCCTAACCAGATCACCGAAGGGGAAGGGCGAATCCGAAAATCGGCTATCGCAAAGCGTAACGTTATACCTCAAATTATATTTATATTTATGATGATGATAATGATGATGATTATTATTATTATTATTATTATTAATAGGTGATGATTATTATGATCATAATTAATATTATGGAATCTTCCTGTCACATCCACACAAGATTAAGTAATTAAGGGTCGATTGGTCGCAATCCCAGTCAAAGCCTGAAATACTGTGAGGTAAAACGAACTGTAAAAATAACTTACATTTCTAAGATAAGCACTATATAATAAATCTATCTTCAGAGGATTTTAAGGCACTGTGATGCAGTATAATTAAATAATTGTATAACAGAACACTGAACCTTTAACCTACGGTTTGTTTACGGCTATCATCGCTGCTTATTCCTTCAATGAAAATCAATGCAGCCGGTTTGTCTAAGACGATGATCGCCGGGGTTGACGATGTTCGCCGGTAGTTGCTTTCGAGGCAAATTCAGGACTATGATCGCCGCATATTATGTATACAGTACGTCAAGAGAACCAAGACAGCATTTTGCAAAGAAGTAAGAAGTTTTTGTAATTTTTTCCCAAATTGAGATCGAAATAACAATAGATTTCGTGTCTAAACACAATGCCTTGTATGAAATATGCTCAAGATGATGAAAGATGTGGCAAGAGGTAGCTGGATGGTTAGAAAACGGTTATTGTTCTGTACCACCATCTTTTGAATACAAATTTGACTTAGTGCACACCATCAAAGTGACTGCTAATGATTGTGGTAGCCAAAATAAAATTGTCACCGGAAAGTTAAGTAAGTTTTAAGGGGAGGTTGTAAGCACATTTGATCAAAAATGTGGATTTTCGGTTTATTGTATATTTCAATTGAATTAAGTATAATTTACATGTTACATAGTCGTTTTGTGCTATAAGAGCCATAATGGCGTAGTAAATCTCTTTAACTCATTGGCATACGTTACCGGCTGAGTGCCGGGCAGAATAATGAAAGTCCATTCATACGTTGCCGGCTGTCAGACGGGACCAATTCCTTTTCCTTTTAGTTCTAGGTTTCCCTGAGTAGATGGCGCAATATGCTATGTACAAATTTACAGCTGAATATACTGTGTTTTTTAAAATGTTTTTCACGGAAGTCAGCTTAGCATATGCTTTCATATCTACCGAGTGAATGTTGCAAAAAATTGTTATCTTACACAAGAAACAATAATTTCCCAAATATACATTCATAAAAATTAGATATTTCTTTTTTTGCATATCCCTCGCTTGTACTGTGCGCAACAGTGATCTAACTATATAATACAGTTCGGAGAGAACTTATCTCAACCTTAGCATTGTGGCATCCTGGCCAGATGACGCAATGTTCCCGGAGTATCCGGGGTTCGAGAGGCTCTGGATGCCTGTGGAACTGAGGTGGGAGGGCCCAGGTAAAATAATCGGTGGTTGGCAAGCCTGGAAGATGACGGGGTATGAAGGAGCCTCTCGAATAATAAGGTATTTTGCTCTTTTCTATAGTTAAAAAAAAACGTATCCATTAAATTTTAGCATGTACAGAAACGTATGGCCTCACGCCTTAGAAAATCGAGAAAAAAGTACAGTGGGAATCGTCTTGAAGCCACTCACACGGCAACGAAGGCCCACTGAGAAGGAGCTGCAATTGTACTATGGACAAGGTTTTAGCACTAATACAGATGTAGGTACTAATACAGATAGCTTGGAAAATATGAAGAGAGCAGTGTGGGCTACATTCTTCCATAGGGTTTCATCCGACATACAAGTTTTGTCCTGAATATGCACTTCGAGCACATTATGGTACATTTTATCTTTAACGTACTTTTTCTCTCGTTTTGTTTTTTGTGCACATTTGTTCCTTTTTCTCGGGAGTTATTAAGAGTAGAGATCTGATTTTTGTTCCAGTTACTAAAACTACATTAATACACAAACGGTGGTTTTTTAATGCATTTATCTTCAATGGTAATAAATTTATTTCATTTTTAATGAATAAAACCGAATGAAAAAATTCAATTTTCCAAAAAAAGTTATAACATATTTGTTTACAAACATATTCCTTTAAAAAAACCAACGTTTAAAGACAAGATACAGATCAAAAAGTCTACCAAATTTTGTTTCAATTGATCAAATGGTTTTTGAGAAAAAGGAACATGAACATCAATAATTTAACATGGCAGAGATACAGCTTACAACCTCCCCTTAACTCAAGATGCTCCACCGTCTGTCAAAAAATAACTTTGCACTTTCCTATTGTTGGGTATTCTTTTATTTCCCCGATAGAGTATTTGGACGAATCGAGTCTAAAATACAAATGAAAACACACCACTCCTTTTAATTTACCACGATTATGTCGAAATTTTTAAGTCACGTACAACTATCATTCGTTTAGGAGAAGAGTGCCCTCTGTCAGATTGGAAAGAGGAAACTTCTGGCATAGTCGAATAGTCTGACATAGTTGAAGAAAGGTGCTGCATAGAAAAGCTGAAGTTGAAAGACCTGAATACTCTTTTAGTAAAACACTTCATCACAAAAGACTGGAGTGAAAATGAGGACCTTAGTTTTTTTCAAAAATTTGTTTGGCATGCAAAAACCTCTCTGTGAACCATAAGAAAATGACGATTTTGACATCGGTGACATTGATGACGCGGAAGAAGTCTTGGCCATGTAAACTTTGGAATCTTGAACATTTTACAGGTTTGAAAATATAATGGATGTATTTTTATGTATTTTACCTTGTATGTTTCTTTCTGACAATATGTTTGTTAAATGAAAAACACTCTTAAAACTCGTTACATCCAAGCTAACCACCCTTAATACCTTAATTAAGTATAATTTACATGTTACATAGTCGTTTTGTGCTATAAGAGCCATAATGGCGTAGTAAATCTCTTTAACTCATTGGCATACGTTACCGGCTGAGTGCCGGGCAGAATAATGAAAGTCCATTCATACGTTGCCGGCTGTCAGACGGGACCAATTCCTTTTCCTTTTAGTTCTAGGTTTCCCTGAGTAGATGGCGCAATATGCTATGTACAAATTTACAGCTGAATATACTGTGTTTTTTAAAATGTTTTTCACGGAAGTCAGCTTAGCATATGCTTTCATATCTACCGAGTGAATGTTGCAAAAAATTGTTATCTTACACAAGAAACAATAATTTCCCAAATATACATTCATAAAAATTAGATATTTCTTTTTTTGCATATCCCTCGCTTGTACTGTGCGCAACAGTGATCTAACTATATAATACAGTTCGGAGAGAACTTATCTCAACCTTAGCATTGTGGCATCCTGGCCAGATGACGCAATGTTCCCGGAGTATCCGGGGTTCGAGAGGCTCTGGATGCCTGTGGAACTGAGGTGGGAGGGCCCAGGTAAAATAATCGGTGGTTGGCAAGCCTGGAAGATGACGGGGTATGAAGGAGCCTCTCGAATAATAAGGTATTTTGCTCTTTTCTATAGTTAAAAAAAAACGTATCCATTAAATTTTAGCATGTACAGAAACGTATGGCCTCACGCCTTAGAAAATCGAGAAAAAAGTACAGTGGGAATCGTCTTGAAGCCACTCACACGGCAACGAAGGCCCACTGAGAAGGAGCTGCAATTGTACTATGGACAAGGTTTTAGCACTAATACAGATGTAGGTACTAATACAGATAGCTTGGAAAATATGAAGAGAGCAGTGTGGGCTACATTCTTCCATAGGGTTTCATCCGACATACAAGTTTTGTCCTGAATATGCACTTCGAGCACATTATGGTACATTTTATCTTTAACGTACTTTTTCTCTCGTTTTGTTTTTTGTGCACATTTGTTCCTTTTTCTCGGGAGTTATTAAGAGTAGAGATCTGATTTTTGTTCCAGTTACTAAAACTACATTAATACACAAACGGTGGTTTTTTAATGCATTTATCTTCAATGGTAATAAATTTATTTCATTTTTAATGAATAAAACCGAATGAAAAAATTCAATTTTCCAAAAAAAGTTATAACATATTTGTTTACAAACATATTCCTTTAAAAAAACCAACGTTTAAAGACAAGATACAGATCAAAAAGTCTACCAAATTTTGTTTCAATTGATCAAATGGTTTTTGAGAAAAAGGAACATGAACATCAATAATTTAACATGGCAGAGATACAGCTTACAACCTCCCCTTAACTCAAGATGCTCCACCGTCTGTCAAAAAATAACTTTGCACTTTCCTATTGTTGGGTATTCTTTTATTTCCCCGATAGAGTATTTGGACGAATCGAGTCTAAAATACAAATGAAAACACACCACTCCTTTTAATTTACCACGATTATGTCGAAATTTTTAAGTCACGTACAACTATCATTCGTTTAGGAGAAGAGTGCCCTCTGTCAGATTGGAAAGAGGAAACTTCTGGCATAGTCGAATAGTCTGACATAGTTGAAGAAAGGTGCTGCATAGAAAAGCTGAAGTTGAAAGACCTGAATACTCTTTTAGTAAAACACTTCATCACAAAAGACTGGAGTGAAAATGAGGACCTTAGTTTTTTTCAAAAATTTGTTTGGCATGCAAAAACCTCTCTGTGAACCATAAGAAAATGACGATTTTGACATCGGTGACATTGATGACGCGGAAGAAGTCTTGGCCATGTAAACTTTGGAATCTTGAACATTTTACAGGTTTGAAAATATAATGGATGTATTTTTATGTATTTTACCTTGTATGTTTCTTTCTGACAATATGTTTGTTAAATGAAAAACACTCTTAAAACTCGTTACATCCAAGCTAACCACCCTTAATACCTTCCTAAATATCACAGGTCCTTTTCCAGTAATTTTCCATACATTATGCTCTAATAAATGGTAACAATAAAGTAAAAATGTAATAAATTCTTACATAATTTATTAATAACAGTTCTTTTTTTTAATTTCTAAAATTTCCAGAAAAGGACATAACGAGCTACGCAACTGGGACATTCACGTTTCTTCAGTCAAGTCATGATGTCCACTGGCTCTGAATGTTCTCGGATGTTCATCAATTCCATTTCAATATTATATTTAAAGAAATATACACTTTAAAGAAAGATACACTTAAAGTATGAATTCCCACCATAGCCAATATTTCAGTCTCGCTAGAGCATTAGGCACCTAAGTCTAGACGACATTGTCCTGGTTATTGACAAAACACTTGATGATAGCATATACACATGCCGTAGGTCAAATTTTAAAATAATACTGCAAAAATAAACACATAAACTGAGTCAAACTCTGAAAGAACGTCAGGCATACCAGAAAACGAAATAGGCCTACGGTTCTTTCCTCTTGACGTTTCTCGGGTAAGGCTAAAACCGTGCAAAATACTTTCTCACCCGCACGAAGGACGCGTAAACGGATATTAAAATCTAAAATTCCACTTTGCCTGTTTGTTCTGTTTAGACTAAACAGTTCAGACAGGCAAAATACAACTTTTATAAAAAAAATATATAAATTTCCATTTCGCCTGCCTGCTCTATTAGACTACCAAGCATAACAAGGTTTTGTAGGTAGTCTAAACATTTCAAACAGGCAAAATGCAACTTTTATATTAGTAGAAGCCTCATTTTTTGGTGAAATAAAATTGTTCATTTCAGTTGTTTACTTGCTCCTATTGCGGTAGATATTGCGAGAAATAACTTATTTTAAACTATATCTGACATTATAAATTTTACTTCTTTATTTGCTTACACATAGCTGTGAGAAATACAACCAAAATTATTTTTTAAAAAATTTGGCAATGAAAATCAATTTTACTTCCAGAGATGAATGACAAAAATTCATTTCTTGCAGTATATCTTGAGTAGAACACAATCAGGAGGGATGCAGGAAGTCTTTTTGATGCCTGCAGAAACGTTGGACTAGAAATTAATACAGAAAAACCAAGTATATGGTCATAAAACGTCAAAATAATGCGCTACAAAATATTAGAATTGCCGGTAAAAATTCAAAGAAATGGAGAAATTTCAATACCTGGGAGCAATGATCACAGATACAAATACTATTGAATCATAAATTAAGTGTCGACTAAAATCAGGAAATGCTTGTTTTATGCAATTCAGAAACTTTTATCTACTCAGCTTCTGTCCAGAAATTTAAAAATAAAAATTACATAGCAATTATCCTGCCGGTTGTATTATATGGGTGTGAGATAAGGTTCCTTACTCTTCGGGAAGAACATAATCTGAGAGTGTTCTAAAACAGGGTGCTTAGGAAAATATTTGGACCTAAGAGAGATTTGAAAACGAGGACTAGAGAAAACTACATAATGACGAGCTTCATAACCTGTACTCTTCACCAAATTTAATAAGGGCAATTAAATCATGGAATATGAAATGGACCGCACATGTTGCGCGCATAGAGAAGGAAATACATAGATTATCTAAAAAATATTGTCTGGTAGACCCGAAGGGAACAGACCACTTGTAGGATCTAGACGTAGGTGGGAGGACAAGATTGGAATAGATTTGAGAGAAGTAGGATTTTCAAGGGATGGTTGGATGGAATTAGCTCAGAATAGGGTTGAGTGGCGTGCTCATATAAGCGCGGCAGTGAACCTCCGGGTTACACAAAATAGATAATACTTCTTTAGCGTGATTAGGAATTGTCTATTGCCATTGAGTAAGTAAGAAAATATTTCTTGTACAGTGATTTTTTTTTTTTTTTTTTTAATTTTGGGTTATTGTATCTGTGATGTTTCGATTTCCATTTTAGCTTAAGTTCTATTATTTGCATCACTTGTCTAATGAAAGAAGTTTAATTGCAAAAAATAGCCATTTTCAAACAGAAGCATGAAATATGGAGATTGAATACGAAAATGCAAACACTAACAATTACTTTTTTAAATAATATATTTTTATACATTTTGCGATATTCGTACTGGAGGGATTATTTGGATGGGATCAATAACCATTTTTGAATAGTTCTTAATCAATTAATGGATAAACTGTTTACACATTTCGTGAAATCCAACAAATTTCGCGATATTTCGTGGATATACGAGTAATTTGCTTCATATATTTTAAGCATCTTTGAAGCTAAAAACAGCTAAGGACTGTTTTGTAAAATTTCGCTCTTATCGCTGTTACCAATAAATAAGATCGCTTTTATATAGCCTATAAATAAGAAAAATTCCGAGTTATCGTGAGGAAATGATACACATAATCATGTCGCAAGACTACAGTTTTTTAAGCGCATATTTCTAAATGCAAGCTATCTACATCTTTGCAGCATTATGACGCGATTATACAACGTACGGATTAGGTTTTAAAGAATACAGATTTGTGGATTGATGCTTGATGGCTAGAGAGTGTTATGGGTAGGGCCCTGATTTATTGGTGAAATAAAGTCGCTGACTTCGGGGTTAACTTCCTTCTATTTCGGTGGGTATTTCGTGAAATAAATTATTTATACCACATTGGGAACATTGCGCAATGATAAACTGTGCTTCTTTATTTACATGAACTAACCCCCCCCCCCCATTTCCATATTCTTCTGCCCTTGTATGAACTGAAGTAACTTTCGATTTAGGCATGATTGGAGTTAATGTTCAAATATAATGACGAGAAGTATTATCGTAATTTATACTAAACACCATCAGATAGCCATTTGCAAACAGAAGTGCCAACCATACCACTGTGGATAAAAGGCGAAATCTGTTGAATACAAGTAACAAACATTCTACACTCTTCTGCTGTAATCGATCATAGGCATCGCTAACTTGGCAAAGACATAGCAGGAAAGGAGTGTACATACTCAACAGTACAAACCAGGTCACAGACAATCTTTGTGTAAATTTGCAATCTTTGTAATCGATCACAAATATCGATATATCGGTAAATCTTAGACAGCCACAGAAACAGCAGAAAAAAGCATGCTGCTAAGAAATAAAAAATACAGTACCGGTACACCAAAACACAATATTGTGATTTTAAGGCACATTTTCGTGCTCGTTTCTCACTTTACGGACAGAAGGGGCATATTTCGCGCTTATAAGACACATTTCGCGGAATCGAGTCAATTTCGCGATATTTCGTGGATTCAATTTGGTTCATATTGGTATTTTAAGCATATAAAAGCTAAATATAGCTAGGGGAGGTTGTTTTATAAAATTTCGCGCTTATCGTTGTTACCAAAAAACACGGCCCCTAGTTATGGGCTATGGCCAGGGCCCGATTTGTTTGTTATTAACGATAAACGCGAAAAGAAACGGAGAGATGTAGCAAGAAGTACATACACGACCTACGTGACTGACTTATGGCTGCAATTTTGTCATGAATTTTCGCGAAAAGTGACCATTTCTGCGAAAATATTCATTTTTACGATAAAAAAAAAATGGCATTTTAAAACAATGTATTTCTTTTGAAGACGATGGCTTGGAAAGGTGCAGGGTCATTCCATATTAAATCAACAAATTTTAAGAAAATTTCTTGCCGCACCATTTTTGATTTTGATGAAATTTGGTAGGTGATTTGTACCAGTCTTCTGAACCCCAAAACAAATCTTGTTATACCTCTAAAAAATTTTACTCCTGAGATATAGGCATTTGTTTGGAGCACGAACAAGCAAAAAATGTAATTTCAGACCCATTTTCTGAAAGCCGTAGAATTTCTATTTGAATCAGTAGGATGATCAAATAGGGCTCATTGGAAAGCTTAAAGAATGGACTTTCATTTGTGCATACTAAATTAGATTTAAGTTAAGTCTAAACAGACGTTTCTAGGGCTCTAATCTTCGTTCGTGAACTGTCGTTTTGCGTAACTTTAGACATTAAAAAAACAATGAAGGACTTGGAGTAACAGGCCATTTTTTTTCCCTGTTACACTTATGTATGAGGAGTATGTGTAGGAAAAAAACTGAGCTGTTACTGGTGGTCCTTCACCCTGAAAAAATTACTTAAACTTCGAAAAAAATGTAAATCGGGCTTTTTCGCGGTCTCAAAAAGTAATGTGGGACAGGTGATAAAAATCTGAAAATGCCAAGATGAGAAGCCCTTATAGTGTACTTTAAAATAAAAACAAAATCATTTTGTGACCCGAAGAGATAGAGGAGCTACAAGCCTTTGAAATATCAAGAAAACAACACTTGGCCGCTACTGAAAATAGGCTAAGCAGATAGGATAATTACCACAAAATTTAATTTAAATTTACATAAAATATAAAACATTTATTTACAAATGAGAAGTTTCCTCAGTCATACAAATTTATGATTTTTTTGTAATTTTTCTAACAATTTTTCACATTTGACTTCTTTTTAATCTACATTGATGGCAATTTCAAGTAGGCCTACTGTATTTTCAACTATTGTATTTAGAAACCATTCTTATCCTGGTTTTTTGGATGTAGGTAATGCATTAAACACTAAAAGCTGCCTAAAGCTCTTTAAGGTCACATCAAATTAACCTTTTCTGTATGTTAACCTTTTTCTCCATTAGGTCCTCTAACAGATACACAGTCCCTTTTCCTTGGCATCATTCTGCTGTACTCATCTTTTTCGTAGAAGTCTTGTACAGTTTTGACTGAAACTTCATCAAGTTTATTCCTAGTCCTGTTCTCCTTATTCTGTTGCAAAATCCCGTTCTTTTTCACTAAATTTCTTGACTGGCGGGCTAAGTATTGGCTGACATTAAACTCACTCTGACCTACACTAATACTCCCAACTACTCCAGGAGCTAAACTTACAATGTTCTTTAGTAGTTGAAGCAACTTTCATTTTTTTTCTTTAAGCTTGTGAATTAGTTGCTTGTACTCATTTGCTAAACTGGCAGGCTGCATGTTCATTGAAAATTCCTCATTATCAGTTGAAATGTTCAAATCAAAAGACTTACTTAACTTTCCTGATATACTAACCTCATTTGTTAACACTGAGGGTCTAGCTTCAACTGACAGCTTCTGCCCCTTAACAGGAGAAATACCAAGGACTGAACAAGCATCATTAACTGTTTCAACAAGAATGGTTTCAGGTTCATAAATGTCTGGGCATTCGTCTTCACTGTCAGTACCGGTCTCTGTGCCTTGTTTTGGATTTTTAATTTTTTAAACATTTTGTGCACAATACCTTCCCTGTGATTAATTTCAGCTCAGGACTGCACATGGAAAGTGTCATTGATATTTATCTGAGAGATATTTTTAATAGGTTTTGAGTGAACACTGAAGGGGTCAGAGCAAGACCATACACAAAATTTGGAAGTATCTGTCCAAAAATTCAGCCTTGTGAAACATTTTATATCATCGCAACCAATTCTAATTGAAAATAATGTTTTTTGTTCTTCAGTGAACTCGGAAATAGTATTGAGTACTGAAGACCTAGAGTAAGATAATTTATGACATACCTCTCCTTTATAAGATGCCAACAGAACAAGAACACTCCATCATAGTAATATACTGGTAACAATTTCAATAGCATGTATTCAGCACAAAATAACAATAGTAATAATTTAAAAAATAAATAAACTAATCAAAAGATAATGAAGCACAAACACAACCTACTTGCTGTGAGTCAGCTCAGTAAGTGCATAGTGGACAGCATTGAACACAGGGGCTGGATCATATGAAGCTATGCATATTCAAACATGACTTGGTCAGCAACCAGACTCCAATGAACAGTGCGTGTCCAGAACTCATCCTATTATAACAGTTAACATATAATTCAATATACTGTATAGAAGAGTAGAGTTTAATGCAGTACCTACACCTAATAAACCAGGATAAGAATGGTTTCTAAATTCAGTACTTGAAATTGCCATCAATGTAGCTTAAAAAGAAGTCAAATGTGAAAAATTGTTAGAAAAATTACAAAAAAATCATAAATTTGTATGATTGAGGAAAATTCTCATTTGTAAATAAATGTTTTATATTTTATGTAAATTTAAATTAAATTTTCTGGTAATTATCCTATCTGCTTAGCCTATTTTCAGTAGCGGTCAAGTGTTGTTTTTTTGATATTCAAAGGCTTGTAGCTCCTCCATCCCTTCGGGTCACAAAATGATTTTGTTTTTATTTTAAAGTACACTATAAGGGCTTCTCATCTTGGCATTTTCAGATTTTTATCACCTGTCCCACATTACTTTTTGAGACCGCGAAAAAGCCCGATTTACATTTTTTTCGAAGTTTAAGCAAATTTTTCAGGGTGAAGGACCACCAGTAACAGCTCAGTTTTTTTTCTACACATACTCCTCATACATAAGTGTAACAGGGAAAAAAATTGGCCTGTTACTCCAAGTCCTTCATTGTTTTTTTAATGTCTAAAGTTACGCAAAACGACAGTTCACGAACGAAGATTAGAGCCCTAGAAACGTCTGTTTAGACTTAACTTAAATCTAATTTAGTATGCACAAATGAAAGTCCATTCTTTAAGCTTTCCAATGAGCCCTATTTGATCATCCTACTGATTCAAATAGAAATTCTACAGCTTTCTGAAAATAGGTCTGAAATTGCATTTATTGCTTGTTCATGTCCCAAACAAATGCCTATATCTCAGGAGTAAAATTTTTTTGAGGTATAACAATATTTGTTTTGGGGCTCAGAAGACTGGTACAAATCACCTACCAAATTTCATCAAAATCAAAAATGGTGCGGCAACGCCCATTTGTTGATTTAATATGGAATGACCCTGCATTAACCCGAAAGTATAGACTGTGTATTGTTCTATGTTATGGCCTGCAGGACCATCTATGACAGCTGAAAGGGTTTTCCGTTAGAAATACTGGCGTTTTGAAGTTCTTAAAGTATTAGCTGCAATAATACAATTAATGAGAGACAAATTCTTTTGTATGTAGTTTTGCTTTACATTCAATTTTGTTTCTATTATACATATAAATGTTACTTTAAAATAATTTCCGTAGTATAAGACGCGTACGACATTAAGAATTACCACGCATTTTTCAATAAATTTCTCCCATATTTTTAACTATAAATACGACATATTTTTGTATGTTTCTCACTATTAAAAATAAAAAATAAACACCAAAAAAGTCTGACTCTGGCTATGGCTCTTAAAGTTCATAAATTTCCGTCTGGTGTTTTAATACCTGAATGAATGACTTTTACAAGGCTGATTAGAAATTGACCGTTTGATACAGTTTAAATTAATTTTTGCTACAACATAGTAAGTAACTGACTTTTTATGTCACTTCTCTCTCTCTCTCTCTCTCTCTCTCTCTCTCTCTCTCTCTCTCTCTCTCTCTCTCTCTCTCTCTCTCTCTCTCTCAGTAATTATCTCTCTGTATGTAATTTCACTAATGTACGAACTAAATATTTTATCTAGGGTCTAATCTGTAACAAAGCCGAAATTATATAATAAGTGACTTGTTTACAATGTGACTTTATCTGAAAAGGGTTGTACAAGGGTAGGCCCTACTTCAATAATATTTTAATTCCCAATTTCAGCAGAACTGATTTAAGGTTCATGAGAATTCGTATATCTAAACGCGCTACCTTGGACTATACAAAACTATTTCTGTGTACTTGCTTTCTTTTGTATAGGTTACGTTTGCTTTTACACGTCAGTGATTCTTTGTGAACTGCTTCTTCTTCGCAATGCTAATAGAATGGACTCTTCTTAAAGAGTCATTAAAAGTATTATTAAAGTCATTAAAAGTATTATTATAATTTACTAACGTTTAATCTTGAAAGTAAACTGTATTTTGAAGAAAAGGTATTATTTATATGTGTGGCTGTACATATAATTTCAAATAGTTATCTGTTACAAAGAGCAATTTCATTGAGCACGGTGAAGGATTTCTTATACATCACTCATGAGGAATTTTGTTAAGGGGACAAGGGCTCGTTTGAACATTCCTCGTGTAGTTCCATATCTAGTAAGTTATACAAAATGGTTTGCAATTGTCTGGATTCAACCGCCAAAGAATCCGAAGAGAAATAAATACTATTTCTGTAACAAACAATAATAATTAAATTGCATGTTGTATGTTCATTAAACAAAAATATATTGCAGTATTCAGAAAAATTTAATTATCTTAACTTAGGAAGAAAAAAAATAGTTGAGTAAATCATGAATAATAATTATGTCCGTTCAGATCATATTAATCATACAGGGGGGGGCCCACAGACGTATGTCTACCATTATCTGTTTTTGTAAAACAATAAATTATTGCTTTAAAATTTGTAATAACTGAATGTTTTCGTTGACACAAATGTTTTGTTACGTATCGCAGTACAATTTTGAGATTTTATTTTCGCAATATTTATTTATTACAATGTGATATTCAAAACGTTTGAATTTTGTTTAAACAAAATATGTTCAAAATGCATTTCTGCATTACTTTTGAGTATGTGTATGTGTGTGTGTGTGTGTGTGAGAGAGAGAGAGAGAGAGAGAGAGAGAGAGAGAGAGAGAGACAGAGACAGAGAGGGAGTGTGAGCGCGTTAATATGCATAATCACCTTATTATGCATAATAAGAAACTTTAATATATATATATATATAGCCTATATATGCTATATATATAAAGGCTACATATAGCCTATACAGTATATAATGCTTGGTGAATATGCATACTAATATACTGATGAAATTAATAGTGGCATGTTATATGAAATAGAATACAAAATAGATTATGAACATAGGCTACATAAAAGGAGTTGATGCTTAAAAAATTTAAATAAATTATATCGCCATAGGCCTATACCAAATTGTTAAGAGAAAAACACACAAGCAAAAAACACCCACACAAACTTACTTATTACCTACATGAAAATGTGGGCATTCAACTCATTCAACTATTACATATAATCTGAATATTAATCATCAAAGTGTCCCGATACAGAAAAAAACTGATCCAAAGTTCGATGGTTTGACGCAAATGAAAAATGACAAAAAATCACAAATTTGAGGGGTCTATTAGAAAACCCGGAAATCTCCAAATTGAAAAAAAGTTCGAGATGCTATTGAATAATTAAAAATGAATGCATTTCCTACAACATACAGTATTTAGTGTATGAGTTGCAAATTTGAGTTCCTCCCTTGTGTGGGAATTCAGATTTTCAACACATGCACTAAATATGTAGTAGGAAATGCATTAAACTTTCATTAAAAATTAGCATGTCCATCTTTTTTAAGAATGAAGATTGCCGGGTTTGCTTAGACCCCTGAATTTTTCTTCTCAGCCAATTATCTTAAAATATATATATATTTATGTTAACTTATATTATGTTATGTTATATTGTAACAATTAATGTAAGTTACTATTAGTCCCTGGTCAAGTGGAAGAAAAGACCTTACGGTCTTAACTTTCTCCAGGTTAAATAAACTATTATTATTATTATTATTATTATTATTATTTTATATATATAGTGGATTTCACATAAACTTGAATGCATTTTATAGATCTAATAAGTTACTGTGTACAAGAAGGTCTTAACGTAAGTTTTAAACTATTGTGGATAGCACTATTCCGTAGGCCTACTAATATGTAGGGTAACCGCTTGTGGAAATGCCCAGATTCCGTTTTCTACAGCAGGGGACTCCATCTGTGTTCGCAGCCACTACTTGACAAACAAATACCTAACGATTTTTAGATTTTGCCAAGTTTCTAATTAATTTATATACAAGACAGACATAGATCACTCCTGCTTAATAAGGAAAGCTGATTAAAATGTAAGAATATATATTAAAAAAGTTTAACATGTACTACCCTAAGGTTCCATGAGAGAAAAATACAGCATCCCACATGGTATTATTCTGATGACGAATAAGGATACTTCCTCCAATCAAAGAAATAATATCTTAATATCAAAGAATATAAACATCAAAGAAGGGGGAAAGTATAAAACTCAAGTGTGGATTAAAATGCTGCAATACTATGGAAGATATAAAGATATTATGACATAATGTTTAAATATGTTACACACCAAGGTATGCCTCAGGTTCCAATGTTTATATCGACCACTCTTCTTCGCTGATTCAATATGAGATCTTCATTAACTTATCACACACTAGATCAGAATAAAACAATTAAATAAAATCAAAGAAATAATCTTGCACGCACTAAAAATAAGTAGCCTACAGAACACTGGCTATTTCACAGGTCACAACCATTTGTCATGAAACAGAGCTGTCAGAAATCTTCTTGACGTAATAACCCACTTCCAAGTTACCACCGCACCGAATTATGAGTGTTTGTAGGGGGCTACTCTGTTGTCTGTAATCGAGAAAAGAGTTGAATAAGGAGGATTTTGAGAGGAGAGGAGGGATGAAAATAGGATAGGGGAGGGTGTGAAGAGGGGGCAAGTGGGGCTGTAGATGCTACGGGGACATGATACGCGCAGGTCCCAGTTTTACACCCCCTTGGACCCTTGGTCTAGCCCTCTCTTTCCTGGATACATCCCCGGTTCTCTCGTCGCCCGCTTGCCTGCGAACTTGGTAAATGTCAAAGGTAAACCGTCGGTGGCAACCGAGGGTTGAGGTGGTCGCTAGCAGCGAGCTGTAGCTAGGAGCATCTGTACCCCTGGCTGCTGGAGAACAATATTCCCGGACAGAGTTCGTTCTGCAGTCAAAAGTTCATCTGGGGTCCCATAAATCCCATACATCCAACAATGCTAATGTAGTCATGCTATCAAATGGTGGCACAAATGTTGCTACATTTACCACACAGAACACACATATACCGACACACTGTATCCACATATAGGTAGAAAACTAAACTTAAGTCTTACTTAAAATGTCATTTTGCAAGTTGGCTATCGTGCGGAATAATTGACTACATACGGTAGGCAAACAATAATGAATAGTCTCTGAAGAAAAATGCTAACACCACTACAGGCCCGTATCCAGGGGTGGGCTAGAGGGGGCTGCCCCAAAATTATTTCTTGCCCCCTCTAAATTTTCAGCACTTAAAATCATAAACTGGAAAACCAGAAGCAGTTGGGAAATATTGGAACTGAACTCCATTTGGTCACAAATTTCATTCAATATCAAACAAACAATTTTTAACTGGAGTTGGTAAATCACTGAATAAATATAGAGAAGCATTTTAGAGTTTCGGCTTTTAGTTGATGTAGCATTGGCTATTCCAGCTAGTACTGCCACAGTAGTATTTTTTTTCTTCATATTTCACGTCCGCACAGTATTACGACCACAAAGACTTTTCACGTTTCATTAAAGTAAGGCGGAGTTCTGCTTTGGAGCTATAACAGAGACTTAACAAAGACCTCTGATGTGGATTAATCTGTATTACAGTTTACAAAGTCAATGAACTTAGGTTTATAAGTATCACGCTTGTATATTCATAATTTTCATTAGTATATAAGTGTTTAATCCATCCACACTTCCTAATTCGTTATAATTTTCAAGATCTTAATTTCAGTGTCTGTAATTTGTGTTAATAAATTATTTTAACTGGTGGCGTGATTATCTCCTTACTTCAGATTCAGCTCATTTTGTTTTGGGGTGATGATATATATAAAAAACAAACTAAACCACAGGCCGCAATATCAACATTTCATCTTCTCATATAAAAATATCACAGGTGCTGTAGGTATAGGAAATATTGTGTTCGAACCTGAAATTCGATGTCGCGTTTTCAATAAAAATACACGTTTTGAGATCTCTGAATCCAAAATAGTATACTACAAAACAAGTGTGGTAAGGGCTTATTGAAGAATCGAGGAAATATTGAAAAGCCGAATCTTTTTTTTTAATTTCCGGGATTTTCCAATGCACTTAACGCACACTACTTTATTTTACAATGAGGAAAAATGGCGACGAATACTTACATGCCAAATAATTCACACAAAAAGCTGTTTGAGATGACGAGTAAAGTACCAACTTTAAAAAGTTATCTGGCGATCGATACATTGCATCGAAAAATTAAGAATATAATGAAATCAAGACACAGGAAGACTAAAATGTAAACTTCAACTAGCAAATATGATTGATTATTTTACGTGTCAGCTGTCATGATAATTACAATGATGCAACTGTTCGGTATGCGTTTGTTTGTAGTGCGTTATGTTAGCAAGAACTCGCAGGTCGTTGGAGTTTTTCAATTGGCCTAATCCTTCTGTGGCACTTTGGCCGTGGGATCGACTTAGCCTCTAACAGAAAAGAGTACAAGAAGCAATCCTGGGGGTAAAGGCGGCCGGTGCGTAAGGTTGACAACCTTACCACCTTCACGAGCCGAATGTCCAAAAACTGGGAGCCTCAACCTCCTGGAACCCTCTGGGCCTCCGAGGCCTGTATAGAGATCACTTTCCTTCACTTTAGATATCTTCCAGGGATGTGCAATAATTTTAGTTTTATTTTTTTATTTTCATGGCTTTCTTAATTGAAACTATTTTATTCAAATTTTGTAAAGCGGTGCTTATAAGTTAAGAGCTAAAACTTTTATTTGAAACTTTTTTTTGTAAAATTTTTCTGAAGAGTAGTTACAAGCCAGCTACCGTAAGTACAAACTCAGTTTTGCGACATGAAGCTTGGTAATGACTTTTCCTTCACTTATTAACCACTTTAAATGAAAATAGTTTCATTTTTTCTATTTTCTTGAAAAGGGCTCCAACCATTTTGTTTCAACTGTCTATAGGAATTGCATAATATTAATGAAATATTATAATACGCATATGGTAGCCTATATTTTCTGTTATAACATCAATTTATCATATACGAGGGCCATTCAATAGGCTAATTAAAGAGACAAACTAACCGAAAAAAACAGTTTATTTTTACAAAACAAGACTTTTCCTTCTTTTCAACATAATCCCCATAAACATTTATGCACTTGTCCCAACGGGTTACGAGTTTGTACCGGCTGCACAGAGCTCTTTGTCTTGGTGTCAGAGCCAATTTCCCACAAATTTATTTACATCCTCGTTATCCTGGAACTTCTTCTCCCGTAATGCCACCTTCAGTGGACCAAATAAATGGAAATCAGAGGGTGCTAAATCGCAACTTCAACAGGCCGGCCAGAACGGTGTTCGTCAGTCACTGATTCTCTACCACTTTTTGAACTGTTCTACCCACTTGTAAAAATTTTCACGGTTCATACAATTTTTGCCATACATTTTAGTCATTCTAGAGTATATATTAGCTGGTTTTTCACCTTCAGCAATGAAAAACGAGTAACATGACGTTGTTCAGCCAATGTGGAATTTTCAAGAAGACCCGACATCGTTAAACTTAATTTTGAGGTTATAAATAGAGCAATGCTGATCCATCAGCTGAGTAGAACTCATCCCAGTGATGTCAATTTAAAATCCTAAATGTATCAAACTTGTACTACCAACCGTCTTTTCCCGTCTTTTCCCCAGACCAATTTATCTCTTTAATTATTGAATGACCCTCGTATATTATACTAAGCGTTAAAACTTTTAAATGAAACATTTTCACCAACAAATTCTTTGAAGGGTAGTTACATCTACTCATTTCACAGATAAACTCAGTTTTAAGTCTTGCCTCTTGAATGCGGTTGACAGAACTGAATGCGCACTACTGAAAAAAAAAACCGCTGTCTACTCTGTATTAAGGGTAAAGGAAGTTATATGTGTTTATCATCAGATTTTTTCTTATGTAGGCCTATATCTTATTTCCTGCTTGCAGGTTGCCTCAAGATATATTTTTAAAAGCGATACAAATTAATTATATTTACATTTTTTAAGTCCATTAATACTCAGGTCAAAAACGCCCTTTCAATCGGTTAGCGGGAAATAGGCACAGAACACAACGTTCTTAACAATTTAA
Source organism: Ectobius pallidus (assembly GCA_964059195.1). Taxonomy (NCBI): domain Eukaryota; kingdom Metazoa; phylum Arthropoda; class Insecta; order Blattodea; family Ectobiidae; genus Ectobius; species Ectobius pallidus. The sequence continues at coordinate 109,945,396 of CAXKWD010000002.1, forward strand.
TATATTTAACAAATTAGCAAGTAGTTTTGGAAAAGTTTTAAAACATACTGGTGAAGAAAGCCTGCAATGTTTAAATATCCGAATAAATGAAGAGAAATTGAATTGCACTTAGGTTGATCATTCCTGCTTTCATCATGGGTATCTATCAGATACATCACAATTACACTCTACTGTTGTTCTTGTGGGCGTGACCAATCTTATTAATAACAAAAACAATAATAGTAATAAGCTTAGCAACAACAAAAAAACACACACACATACACAAAAATAAGTATTTCAGATAATACAGGAGTACAGACAATTGAATTAATCAATATATAACACCCGGCGGGAATGCATTATAAGGTTAGACTACTTTTACTTTCGTCGTATTTTACAGAAAACAATTTTTCTTACTTCAGTGGCAACTCTCCTGCAAAATTATTATAACTTAGATAGATAAATGATATATTTTAATTCTACGTGTGTTATGGTCTAGCAATTTCAATTCGATGTTTTATATTCGTAATTTTGAAAGAAGTTATGTTGATCAGCATTAGTCCTAAATTAAAAATTAAAATCAGCTGTGTTAACCAATTACTAATATCTCTATAATAATCCATAAAAATGAGTTTTCTAGGACAAAATGATTTTTAGAAAAATGTACACCGAAGTTCACAAATGAACACATAAAGGGAATAAATGCCGGATTCCTCGTCAGTAATACCAAGTATTTAAACAGACCATCAGACTATATGATTCTAGGCTTTACCATTATAATTTTCCTGTAACCTGCAATATAATTATTGCAATTTAGGCTATATATTATTTTTACTAGGGTGTCAATGAATAGGCCTATCATGGCTTCAGTATTAGGTACACTGAAAGATTTAAACTGAAAGATCTTTTTGGAAAATTACAAGAAATGGATAAGATAATTCTCTTCCATCCTTTAGCCCCTAAGTTAGAATAAAAGGAAATGAAAAAACAGAGTATTTGGCAAAAAAGGGGAACAAGATATTCAATATCCCGGAAACATCTGAAGCCTGTTTTCCCACCCAGCAAAAGAACAGAATAAAATAATTTTTCAAAACAGAAAGAAAAAGAAATAACACGGAAAGAGAAAACATTAAAACAAACTTAGAAACAGAGATGCAATGCCGTCATAACCAAGGAGCAAAACTGCTTGGTAGAACATTTAATCAGAAAATGATTATTGTCCCTTTAAAATTCATATCATGCAAAGAAGGAACTAAATGATCTTATAAAGTACCATTCCGGCAACTAACAATCTACTACCATTATTAGTTATCTACCCCAGTTAAGTAGTTTGTAACAGGGCGTAAACTAACAACCGAAGTGACCTTAAAAGCTAGGCATAACAGCTACTGTTCAGTCCACATGACCATGACCATGACCTTTTACCAACGGAACACAAGATCATCCCACTTCTACCCAAGTACAAAAGGGTAACATTTTATGAAAACATTACAGAACAACTTTGACAGTAATTATAATACAAAATACAAAACAGACTTGTGCAAAGAGCTATTAAATTGTTGAAGGAAAGATAAGACAACCCCACACACCCCGGAAGAATTAAAACAAAATATCCGCCAGGAAAATGCCAACATTTTGTAACTTGAACTACGGCGAGTGATAGTTTAAACACTAAAACTAAACTCCGTGGCGCGACATCCCCGAAGGGACAAGGCCTACCACCCGACCGCTGCGTCATCTACCTATAGGCAGGTGGCAGGATTGGGGGGGCATGTGGTCAGCATGCCGATGCCCACGGCCGTTAATGGTGGTTTCCATGACCGGAGCCGCTACTTCTCTATCAAGTAGCTCCTCCATTTGAATCACGAGGCTGCGTGAACCCCTACCAGACCTCCCTACCTCAGAAAAATCCGACGAGGTACCGGGGATCGAACTCGGACCGACGGATCCGTAGTCAGCGACGCTAACCACAAGACCACGCCGGCGGTCGATAGTTTAAACACAGTTAAAGAATTATTGTTGTATGATTCCATCAACTCCACATACTAGGCGCAGGCGGCAACGCGTGCCGCCATCGCAAACCGGAGAAACACTGCGCAGCCAGTTCATAGTTCTTTGGGTGTCCCTGTATTATAGTACCAGTAAAGATCCCGCACGAAATCTGTGCCGATTGCCTACGTCATTGCATTATGTTTTCATGGGGACTGTAGCGTCGATTGGCCTGCTACCTATCTCTCTCGCACAACAATACCTTCCTTTTTATTTGTAAAGGCCAAGCTACCTCTCTCTCTCTCGCACAATAGCATCTTTCTCTCTAGCGAGTAACTGTCTCATCGGCACAGATATCGTGCGAGAACTTTACATGCTCGTGACTTACAAAGATCCATTATGTGGAACATTATAAATAACGTAGTCAGACAGACCACTGTTTAATTCATCAGTCTCTCTTAGCGTATTTTACTTTCATAATGGCCTTTTTTGTACTTATAAAATATTCGCTGTATCTGAAAGAGTAGTAAATGCATTTTTTAATCTCTCCCTGTCACACTTTTTGAACATTTGGATTGCATGTTCAACATCGGACAGGTACATCCTACGGACGTATGACTACCATTACTTGGATCCAGGTTAAAAGGTCTATAATCTGATCTCTAAAATTAGCCCTTTCGTTTATTTATGGAATATATTAAAGACGTATTAGTAGTGGGGTTACTTAGTAGAGGTGCAATTATTTTAATATTAAAAATCCTACAAAGATCATAGCCTTATCTAACTCAGCTCGTCTAAAATCTTGCAATTTAATGTAGCCTACCTGACTACAATAGGCCAATTTCTGAAAGCTAGAATTTTATATTCATAACTCCTAGATGAAGTCTTGTATTCTTTACTTTATATGCCATGGTTTTGTTTAATCAGTGTCAAACGCAAATGTGATATGTGATCAATTATTTTTGTAATCGATTTCCGAATTAAGCTCCAGATCAATTTATTAAGCAGGGCATTGACAGTGTTAACTCTAAGGGGTAAAATTGAAAAATAATCGATATTGTACTTCTATGAACGTTGATTAGTCAACAGTGAACCAACATCTGCATTATTTCATTCTGATTGGTATTAACAAAAATATGCAGGGGGTCTCTTTAATTCGGGGCGCGAAATTTAAGTCGCCAGATTGTTTCTGGTGACTAGAATTCTGAGACTGGCGACAAAGATTAATTTGTGAAAAACTGCTATCTTATCTTAATTTTATTATTATTTTGGTTTCCGCAACTAAAGTCAAATTTAAAAGTAGATATTGCTATTTGCTGTCGCTCACGATGACCAAGATGACTAGGTTCCGTACGTTGCTCTAGCTTCTATCGTATAGTAACAATTTTGTTCGTGCGTTTGGCTGTTGTTTGTTCAAGCCGCTGAAGCTTAAAATCAGTTGAAAGCTTCCAAAATAATTAGTTTCTTTTCGTATTTTTCTTTTTTACAAATAAGTTGGTGGCACGCAAAAATAAAACTAGTAATAATTTAGTATTTTTAAAATGGGGGTGGTTCAGTAGGAGTATGTTTATTTACTTACTTAATTTTCCATAAGTGATAAATGCTCTAATATTTTATTAACAATAATGGCGACTAAAGTTATTATTGGTTAATGTTTTCATACTTGAAATTTCATGTAGGCCTATACGTAAGCAATATGCATCTCCCGCCGGTAATTTAAGTAATTTATAGGTCACGGTGGTGTAGAGGTATCCGTAGCGGGTTCATATCTGGCTGCAGTTGATGGACTTTCTTCAGGACGTAAACATTCCTGCGCTAAAAGTTCTATGGGAGGGACTGTAAATCGTGAATCCCTGTCGTGGATGTATGGCTTGTTAAAGATCTCAAAGCCTAAATTAGAGCCTCTGAACCAGATTCCCCGTCTAATTAGGAACTCAGTTTCCGGTAAGCTGGTCATCGAAGCAATCACCTGTCCTTCTGCCCAGTATACGAAAATAAGCGTACTAAATTGGTCTTTGGTCACGAAACCTCCAATAATAACCTTAACTCCATATGCGGGGTGGACAGGATGCGATATATCCCATTTAAGTATCTTGCTGCCTGAAGAAGCGCTTTCTGTGTCTGAGTGGATAGCATGCTTCCCGTTAGATGAAAGGTTTGCTAAACAAAACCCAGTTCAAGAAACGTAGTTACTGACTTACTGGGCTTCAAAGTCCTTTTGTCCTATCTCATGGTTTACGAAATGGCAAATAACCCAGGCAGTAAAGAAGTCTCTTGGTAAAGTTGCACACCATTGCACAGTAATATATTCTGGATCTTAGGGTGATGAGCAGGCTTTAAAACTTAGTGCCCGATCGAATATGTTAACAGCAACCGTACTGTACAGACTTTGCTCGGCGTATGCCCTAGCTACCATATGCTAACGTGATAGTAAACAAACCGGAATACAGATATAGGAAGACCACAAAATAACTTCTCATTACCTAAACTCACATTACAAGCATGCAAAACGATACTTTCTCCTGTTTGTGTATAATAGTCCCTCCCAAATGTTTCAATATATGTTTGCGTTTTAGAACAATTTACTTTCGGCATGCCGAACACGTATTATAAATTTAAACACGCACAATGACAAGGTAAACTGTTGACCAATTTGAGAGGCACCGTACTACAAGCGCATTCACTTCTCGGTACTACTATCAATGGCTGTCTTATCAGCCTACGCAATCACCCTCCACTCAGGTTGTTGGTAACCGGAATCAACTCCCTCTGTGGGTTCGGGCACTAAGTTTTAAAGCCTGGTGATGAGCCATCCCTTCAACACTAAAGGCCTTGCGGGAATCAAGAAACTGTAGAATCACTATTCAATGGTAACAAACAATTCCTAAGCAAGCTAAAGGAATATTAGGCCTATCTACTTTGTGGAAGCCGGAGAATCATTGCCGCACTTAAATGAGCCCACTATTCAACCCTATTCTATGCTAACTCCATCCAACCATCCCTCGCAAATCCTACTTCCCTTAAATCTATTCTAATATTGTTTCTCCACCTAGGGTCTTCCAAGTAGTCTCTTTACTTCGGGTCTCCCAGTCAATATTTTTAGATATGTTTTCCCTGCTCCATGGGTGCAACTTGTTCAGCCCTTTTCATCTTTCGCGATTAAATTATCCTATTATAAGTTATTCGGTAAAGAGTGCGGGTTATGAAGCTCGTTATTGAGACAGATCTCAACAAAGCTTTGCAGGAAACGGAATAAGCTGTAAGTATCTACTCACATACATTCCCATAACAGTTTTTAAAAGGAAGTTTGGTACGGTGTGTACGCGTATTTCATTCTCAAGTTAAGCACAGATTAGCTCACTTCTATCACAACCTCTGGGCAAAATGAAACAATAAATTAAGCTATTTGGTTTTATGTCTAGTTGTGAATCTGTATCCCAAAGCGCGGAGGTAAAGTCTATTTATACGCCAGTAAACACTACCAAGATTACATATTATGCAGTTAGTTTCAAGGTTTGGCATGTGACTTGGTAATAAAATGCCAAGCCCATGCTAAATTTCAACATCTTTGTCTTTTAAATAAACTCCTTCCAACAAATGCGCCAGATATTGGCAATGTTCAAAGAATATGAATAGAGAAATCGAAGTAGTATCTAGCCAAATGAGCTAGAAGAGAAATTGTGTTTTCTTAGATTAGAATAGACTGTGTGTGTATATATGGGATTTGAACCTCGGATCTCCCGAATGCGAGTCCACCTCGCTCGGAACTGAATATTACACCAACACAATAGGACTAAAATAACAAATTAACATATTTCACGAGGCAATCTAATATGCACAACAGAATAAAATAAGCTTGTTATTTCTGTAATAGGCTAACACCACGTCGTGCATTCTCTACCTGTAACATATCTATAAGGTAGATAAGTATTGTGTTCTACACTGAAATTCGATATCCGAACTTCTCAGACATATTTTGAGATTCCTGAGTTCAAAAATACTATTTTTTGCCCAAACTTTCTCACATTACACGTGTAAAGACTTTAATTATTTACTGAGGTGTTGATAGGTTGACAGAAGAAATTGGTATGTACCAGTTCTTAATGTACAACCTCCAACTTAAATATATTTTTGCGAATGAGGAAGCCATGAAAAATCCAAGTTTTATTGGCCAGAAAAAAGGTTCGAGAATTGAACACAGGAATTCTTACCTCGGACACCTCGCTCTGATTGGTTTTTGTATGTTCATTATGACTGAGGTTTACTGCATTTCCCAACTATTAGTTTATTATAGTTTTTTTTGTTACTACGTGAAGCAAAATAATATTATTTATATTTTAATGAATGAATGTTCTGAGACGGCGGTGGTTCTGATATTCCGAATTTGTCATACCTATTTCGTGTTTATCTTGATGTCTATCAATCTTACAAAGAAATGTTTTAAACAAAAATCGTTCATTTTAATTTCTTCTACGACTTTACTGTGCTAAGTTTTCATATATCGCCTATTATACCTGAGATAGCCTGGGAAAATAAAAAATTTACACGAGTAAAGTACCCCTAAGAATTTTTGCAGAAAACGAATATAGCCATATTATTAGTTGTAAATATGTTTCAAAACTTACCTTTTTATTAAAATCGTTAGAGCGATTAAAAAAAATTGAAAAAGTTTTCATTAAAAGTCCCCGTAATATTTCATTTATAGAAAAAATTCTGGGCGGTTAGAAAGCATTCCAGAAAAGTCCTTAATTAAGAAAATAAAGTAAATACAATGAACCGTTTACCCTCTACAGATGTACACGGACACACACACACAGGCAAAGAGAACCCATTCCAAAATCACTTTTTTCGGTTTTTGGCCATCGTGAAACATGTTTTCACGGTTTTTTCTCGATTTCTATTTTTATCATGACCACAATACCTTCTCTGTTACGTATATGCGAGGAAAAAAACGAAAAATTACAGTCAACCCTCAATATAATGCCACCATCCGTTCTCTAACATTTAGTGGCACTTTAGGCCACATGAAAAAAGTTTTTCTTGATTTTCTTGATTTTCTCGAAAATGGCTCCAAAAATGTTGTTTACATTTTATAAAATGACTGCACAGAGGTTACAAAGTCCTAAAACTTTTACTTGAAATTCGATGAAGAGTAGTTATAAGTTAGCCCATTCTTCCACAAACTCAGTCTGCTAGTCCTGCCTCAGAAAAAAAAAATCATGAAGCTGTGGGCTTAGGCCTTCTTGCATTTTATACAAAAACAAAATTTCTTGAAAATTAAAATGCAGGTGCTTTCATAGAGGATGTAAAAGTAAGGCGAGTCATTTATTTTATTTTATTAGTTTAAACTGGCGGAGTTAAGGCCATAAGGCCTTCTCTACCACTCAGCCAGGGGGAAAACATTAAATACAAGGATAGTATTTCAAGCTATAGTAATACAAGATAAATTAGAATTACAAGCTCCAGTAATAACTAGAGCTAGAATGTTTTATGTAGATTCATTTGGATAATATATACTTAAATATGCAGTGAACATGATGGAATATGTAACAGAGTATTAAAAATTATAAAAATATATAATACCGCATATTTAATAAGATTTATTTATGGCGAAGATTAAGAGACAATAAAATATTACATTTTCACCATAGTGAACAAATATATAGTTTTCTAAATTATCTGGGGTCACTGACGTACCGGTATGTTAGAAAGATTGTTCTTTTAGCTGTAAACGACCTTTCAATGTAAGTTAAAGTGTGACGTAATGAGAGTAAATTTTAAGAAATGAAGTGAGTAAATCCCCTCAGGAGGATCAACAATGAATCCATTTAGAATCTGACACACAGTGGATGAAAACTGGGGGAGAGAATTACATGTAACATATTTAATGTAGCCTACATATCATTGAATGTGATATTCGTAAGTTGCAAGTTTTGTAATATTTTTGTTTTCTGCTGGCTGTAGAGGGCCTGAGACAAAATATCTAGTTACAGAGTCCCTGTGTATAAAATTTGGTACAATCCTGTAAATGAGTTTAGAAAACCATTATTCAAATATTCAAATATTAATGTAGTCTTGATTTTTCTGCTGGTTGTAAATGGTCAATGTGCAAAATTTAGTATATATTTAGTAAAATTCAGTAAATTTAGTAAGTAAATTTGATAGAGAATTTATTTCAGGTAAATTAGTACCAATAGTAAAAATGCTGAATTTAATACAATTTAGAAGAGGTTATGATAAAAACACCAGACATAGGTTTGGGACAAGTTCTGAAAGTCAAGTCGAAGCTCAATTACTAACTAGCCTTCTCAATGGGGAGGCCAAGATAGATTCCCGGTCGACCCATGTGAGATTTGAATCGACAAAACTTTACTTGAATTTAAGTTGATTATAGGTATTTGAAAACATAATTTCAATTGGCATGTGGCCAATAAATTATACGAATGTGATTTCCCTAACTAATACTTATTATTAGGGCAAGGCATTTGATGATTTTGTATCTTTTTATATGAAGGTTAAAAGATAGCTCGAATATATCAATGTGTGTCATTAAATAATTAATTAAATAAGGGCAACTTGTTTTTGAATTTTTTTTGCTTTAATTTGCATTTTTCGTAATTTTTAAGAGATAGTGAAATGAGAGGAAAAAACGGGAGAATCCCCGAGGAAAAAAACCCTGAATCATGGCTTCATTCACCACGAATGACACGCCCGTCAGCTTCGGGATTTGAACCCGGGACAGTTTGCTTGCCAGGCCCATGAGCTAAGCACGGTGCTGTTGGTATTGTTGTTGTTATTATTATTATTATTATTATTATTATTATTATTATTATAGTTTTATTGCTGAACTACTGCTGCACTCCTTTCTTGGGATCAAAGTATTCAGGGATGGTCCATTCAACCAGTAGCCCTATATTACAAGGAAAACTTTATGCACCAATTCACATTTTCTAGATGCCATGGGTCCTGCTATTTTTTCAGCCCTGGGTTCTGTGTTATACAAAATGTTCTTAAAGGATAACAAAAGACGCTAAAGGCTATATTGCTGCTAGAATGATCACTATATCTATGGATTACGAAAAAAGAATAAGACCATAATGTCGAAGAGAATGACAAACTAAAGGAACAAGAACTAAAGGCAAAATGTCAATTACTACTCTTGACTATGCATTATTAACGTAATTCCATATTCCTCAAGTTAGAAACAGCTTTGTTAACTTGTCTGATGATTATTTAATGTGGGCATTTTTAAAAGTCATCTCTTGAGAGTAATGCAGCGGAACATGTCAAGTAATTACTTTCAAAATTGTTACCGAGGGGGTAATAGCACTTCACGTGAATGGGCATGTCACACGAAGTTCTCTCCAAGTTCCCTCCCCTGCAGACCCTCAAAACAAATCAGTAATTATCCTCGTAAATTATAAGTAATCATTCTTTAAAAACTAAACTATCTTCAAAAGATTATCTCTAAATAACTTGAAAAATTAAACAAAACAGGAATAAATTCGAAGGCGGCCAAATAATTATTTATTCCAATTATAATTGGTACCATTCAATGTACCGGTACTCTTGCGGTGATGGTATAGTTTGCATACAACGTATTCTAGCGGCGGTTTTACTAATTCATTATTTTCCCATCTCGTGTTATGGACTTAATTACCTAGTTTATAAATGTGTAGGCTAGCCTACATGCATGTGGGGGTCGACCATGGCTAGTGGACCCAGAGCATAATATCCCGGGGAACATTCGCATTGATCGAGTTATATCTAGGAATTACCAAGTAATATTTTCTCACATGGAGCAAGTCATTCAACTTGTAAGATGTAGTGCTGAAGGTAATATTAAGTAAAAGAAGAAAAGAATAGAGAGCCTTTAATATAGAATACTAGGCCTAACACTATTTCACGCTCTAATGTGAATTCATGTCATGTGTTACCATCATGGTAGGTGTGCTTATTAAGGCCTAAGTAAAATCAATATTGTACCAGTTATTGAGCGGTTCTTGATATAGGATTAATTAATATTTATCAAAAATCTCTTCAATCAAGTCAGAATGCTCGGAGGATAGTATCAATTTTATGAACATGGTCTGTCTCACGAGCATTAAAAAAGAAAAAGAAAGAAAGAAAAAAAAAAACACACAAAAATGGACCGATTTCGGATAAAATTATAGCTACTGGTGGTGCATCTTACTGAATGAAGCTGCAAAAATAGTTTAAATGTGTCCTAACTAGACTGACGAAATAGTTGAACACGCATAAAATGTAACGAGAAAACGCATACATTGCTTTCGCTGCCATAAACTTGGAATTCGGATTTTTTAAAATTTCGTATTCCTGCATGTTATAAGTGACCGAATAGCGTGATTGCACATTAGGTTACCTCAACATCATGCAAAGGTGTGTGATCGCGATGTAAGTACGTTTATGGAAGAAATTACTAGCTTTAAAAGTGCACTTCAGAGAATTTCTACGGAGGGGGGGGGGGAATTCGAATAACATTTTTAGGTCTCGACACTAACAGTTAAAACATATTTTTCAAAAATCGTGGGAGCCACTTTCGAGAAAATAGTAAAATGAAAAAAAATTATATTCACCTAAAATGGTACTAAAAGTGAGATAAAATTGTGGATGTGCTTAGTTTTGTATCATTAACAGTTGCATAAAATTTCATTTTGATGGTATTTTTATTTTTTGAGCTATGGACCTACGAAATATAAACAGATATATAGCCATACACATTTTCTGAAAATATTATTTTCGGATTCAGGGGCCAATTTTTTTTCCGCTAAGCATTTTGTTAAAGTGAATCTGTAAAGACACTAAAAATAGTGTATTATTTTCGGATTCGGGACTTCAAAAAGCGTGCTGAAATAGTATATTGCAATACTAGTTCCGTAAGCGCTGCATACGGAACGAGGAAAGAGTCTGAAAAAACGAGGCGCTTGCGCCAAGTTTTTTCAGTTTCCGAGAACCGTTATGCACCGCTTACGGAACGAGTATTGCATGCAATTTTTTGCATGATGATTTTTTATATCAATTCAATTACATTAATTGAGATATTAGCTGAAAATATTATGTATATACATTATTGAAGATAGATGTTACATTTCAGAAAGTGATTTGCACGCGCTGGTTGTTATGGGAACTGAATATTTGTTCTGTTAAAGCCGCCACAAACTGGGGGCCCTTGGTTCCGGCCTTCGATAAAGGCTTGTATTTTGATGGTTTTACTTACGGCACTAGTGCTTTCTGTAATTTTTTCAGCATCGAGATTTATTTTGTTTTCATAGCAACCAGATTGCGTGTGGGAATGTCAAGTTAAGATCCACGGCAACAATATTTGTAAGTAGCACTAATTAGTTACATCGTGCACAAATTTTAAGACAGCATTCATCCAAAGTACGCAACTGCGCAAGTAAACATTTTATAGTGCATTGCACGACTATTCGTTTGCTACCAGTTATAGTCCCTCTCTCGTCTCTGCCTTTCTCACATTGCTTTCTTCTTAGAAGTGACTCTGAATAACGAGTATGCAGTTTCTAATGAAAGATGAATTTTTAGGGCACATTTTACGATCCAACTAGGTAATGTCATCCCACCCCTATTTATAGTCAAGTGACGCAAGCGACAGAAGTATGAACAATTGAATATCTCCCTGGAGTAAGGGTGATATTCAAAATCATAGTTTTTCAACTAAAAATTGTGATAGTAAAATAAGGATGTAGCCTATCACTCACAATTTAACACAACATACTCCATTTTTTTATTCTTAATTCTACATATCTGGTTGCACTTGTTAAATTCTTAATAATATATCACCATAAAACAGGCACTAAATTGGGCATTACTCCGAAACCGGTCAACCGATTTTATCCAATATCAATAGACGTCTTCCCATGGACATTATAAATGCGTATATAAAGTTTCATGAAAATCCGATAAAGCGTATTTGAGTTACCGCGTTTTTAAAATAATAATAATAATAATAATAATAATAATAATAGTTATCGAATATAGTCGAATATCAATAGACGTCTTCCCATGGACATTATAAATGCGTATACCAACTTTCATAAAATCCAATAAAGCGTATTTGAGTAATCGCGCCTTTAAAATAGACACTAAATTGGGTTTTACTCCGGTACCGGTCAACCGATTAGGTCCAGATTCAATAGGTTACTTTTCATGGACGTCATAAATGCGTACACCTAGTTTCATGAAAATCCGATAAAGCTTGTTTGTGTTAAGGCGCCTTTCTAATATAATCTATTAAAATAGGCACTAAATTGGGCATTACTCCGGTACCGGTGAACCGATTTGGTTCAATATTAATAGGGTTCTTCCCATGAACGTTATAAATGCGTAGAACAAGTTTCATGAAAATCCGATAAAGCGTAATTGAGTTATGGCGCGTACAGACACACGGACAGACAGACGGACAGACATTTTTCCGGTCCCACACAATCTCATAAAGTACCATACTGGCACTTAATAATTAGAAGCCAGAACATCTCAGAGTGTACGAATTAGAATTCAGTAAATTTTGTTTTTTAACTGCAGCCAATGAGACCGAGAAAGAAAAAAACACGTACGGTAAGTAGAAAGTCCTACAAATTGTCATCAAAACAGATACTTATTTTACAATTTTTGAAAAGGAGCTACAACTTTTAGAATTTTAGTTTAGGTCATGCGAATTAGTCTTACTAAGGATCGTCATGAAGAACCTGATTGAAAAAAAAAAAAATTGCTGATCACAGATTTCGTATTTATTCTAACAAATGTTGTCTCTTCCAATTTCAATCAAGTTCTAAACTCTGCAAAATGCAAAGATAAGTTAATATCCAATAAGCTTGTTTGTTTGTTGTTAAAGAGTTTGGTATGTAAGGACTTGCTGAGGGACCCAGAGAAGAATCGATCTGGAGCCTACTGGAGCTTGCTGGAGAAAGAGATGGAGATTTGGCATGGTGACGTCATAACCCTGGTACTGCTTACGTCACACCTTGCCTCAGGCGCGAAATCGGAACGAAACAAATGAATTGCTGATGTAATAAGAAAGAGGAAGAAGATTGATGAACAGATTACATAATTCTGTCATTTAATGTCCGGTCGCTCTGACGGTGTTTTTAGAAACAAACAAGTGCTTTTATGACGAATGAAATAGTTCTGAAGCTTTTCAATATTGTAATAATATGAGTCAGAAGAAGTTACACAACAAAACTAATATTTTAATTTGCACAGAGAACTTAAGAATTCTTGAACTTGTTTGTATGATCAAAATGTCTGAGTTATTTCATTATGATGTAAGTCTTGTTTTGTACCGTATTTTTATTTTTGATAAAGGGCAACTAAACTATCGCTGGAATATAAAACTCCAAAGCGTCCAATTGAACTCTTTTTTTAAATTATTACCAATGCATTAAACTGTTTAATGGTCTTCCTAATGAAATAAAGTCAGGTAAACTGATAACTATAACAATGTGCCAGATGGAGTTAATAGGTCATATTCACATGCTTCTGATATACATGGCACAGACTATGTACTATTAATATTGTTATATAGGCCTATTTAAAGCATAAATGTTTATTATTAATATTATATATTATAATATACGTTAGTAAGCAATTCATTAACAGTATTGTAAATAAATACCCTTCACAAAGCTTATATTAGAATTACTACCACCGTATGCTGAATGCTGGGTTACAGTGGTATAGTGCGATTACTTCTAGCTGACAGTGCGCAGAGAAATGCGCAGTAGCAAGGGAGAGTCTATATCGAAATATTGTCGTTTGAAGGGGTGGTGATTCATTCAGTCGCCACTCGCCAGTCTTCAGGGCAGTCACATAGTGCTGACTATAAGGGCCCTAAGTATACGGCTACGCCTGTCATGACTAGCTTCAATTCAACTACCATCTCTGAAGGCCCTTCCCCTAAAACGCGTTTGTCCGCTGCCAGGAAGAAATAATTTCACTGTAAAACGGTATTTCATAATCCTATAGCAAAGAAAGAAGCAGGCCTAAGTTTATTTTTAACATTTGTGCATTTCTTAAGATTTGTTTCTAATCAGGACACTTAGCCTAATTTTAGAGAAATATAAAAAAATGACAGATAAGATATTTGCAAATATTAAATAGATTTATTAAAACGTTCCGAAAACACAATTCTGTATGCTTTCAGGTCAACCGTTCACAATAGTATTTTGGTCAAAATTATGCAGGCGCCATTACTTAGAGTGAACGTAATAGCAGCTATGTTGAAATACAAAACACGAACAGTTCTCTAACAGAAGGATTTCCATTGAATTGATAGCGCGCCATTACTACATAAAATTTAAGGAAGCAATTGCAGTTTTATTGCAGACAGTGTCTGGCTGTAGTTTCAAGCAGGAAGATCCTCACAAATGGAAGCTTGAGTTATCCAGTTCCAAATCCATAGTAAAATCACTTCTATTACCCAGATTCATCTCGAATTTTTTTTTTAATTGTTATCAACAGATCTATAAAGGAAGCATTCCTTTAAATTTATATACAGGATGCAACAAAAAGGTGTGTTCAAAGCTAGATAATGTAAAGAAACCTCTCATGCAAGTTTTCTGTACGTCAATAATAAACATTTATCTCAATCTGCTTATAGCCTATACTTGACATACTTTGAACGATACAAAAACTGTTATTAAAAACAGAACAAAAATAATTTATGAAAAAAATAACCAGTCCATCAGAAAGTTAGTCTACATACAGTCTATCAGAAAGTTAATCTACATACTGCTACATATAAAGGCAACAAATTTAGGAATATAAGAAAGAAGGTATTATTAAGTGTCAGTATGGTACTTTATGAGATTGTGTGGTGGACGAAAAAATGTCTGTCCGTCTGTCTGTACGCACCATAACTCAAATACGCTTTTTCGGATTTTCATGAAACTTGGAAAACACATTTATAATGTCCATGGGAAGAACCCTATTGATATTGAACCAAATCGGTTCACCGGTACCGGAGTAATGCCCAATTTAGTGCCGATTTTAATAGATTATGGCGCCTTTCTAATAGAAAGGCGCCATCACTCAAATACGCTGTATCGGATTTCCATGAAACTTGGTATACCCATTTATGACGTCCATGAGAAGTGCCCTATTGAATTTGAACCTAATCTGTTGACCGGTACCGGAGTAAAACCCAATTTAGTGTCTACTTTAAAGGCGCAATAACTGAAATACGCTTTATCGGATATTTATGAAACTTCGTATACGCATTTATAATGTCCATTGGAAGACGTTTATTGATATTGGACCAAATCGGTTGGCCAGTACCGGAATAATGCCCAATTTAGTGTTTTTATGTTAATATATAAGAAGTCGCGATAACTCAAATATGCTTTATTGGATTTTCCTGAAATGTTGTATACCCATTTATAATGTACGTGGAAAGACGTCTACTGATATTGGACCCAATCGGTAGACCGGTACCGGAGTAAAACCCAATTTAGTGAATATTTTAAAGACGCGGTAACTCAAATACGCTTTACCGGATTTTTATGAAACTTGGTATACACATTTATAATGTCCATAATGGATAAAATCGATTGACCTGTTTCGGAGTAATGCTCAATTTAGTGCCTATTTTATGGTAATATACGTATTCGAAAGAATTTATTAAAAAAAATGAAAATCAGTTATCTTGACAACATAGCCTATTGTTTTACTGTGATCTTATAAGGCCTTGGAAATTAAAATACAGGTAGCTGTGACAAAAAACATATTAATTGACATGCGCTTATCCAACTAGACCGTTAAAATAATAATAATATTGGTGTTCTGTGGTTAAAATGACCCAGGTGGCCGAGATGGTAGACCTTTCTTCTTCCGTAAGCCCTGCTTAATGAATAAATCTGGAGCTTAACTTGGAAACAATTTAAAAAAAAAACATATTCTGCATATCATAATTGCAGTCATAACTGATTAAACAAAAACATACTGGCACTTTGTTACATTAGTTTACCTGATTTTATTTAAAAATATTGAAATTGTACGGGAAATATTTACTCACTGAATTTTCGGAGCTACAGTATTTTCAATATACGTATCATTACTTAAAGCAGAAATTATACAGATTCTTATTAATTAGAGTTTCTAGGTACTGGGAGAAATAAAGGGCAGGAACCTTTACATAGTAGATGTATCCCTAAAATTTAATACACGCTAAAAGTATAAAGACATTCGCAGTACGGTACTAAATTATTTTACTAACAAAATCAATATTACTAATAGGCCTACTATTATTTTCTACTATTATTTTAATAATGTCGTCGGTAGCGCGTCTGCCTTCCACTCCGGCGGCCCGGGTTCGATTCCCGGCCGGGTCGGAGATTTTTCAGTAGTGAAAAATCCCTTTCCCGGGTTCAGGACTGGGTGTTTGTCAGTAGGTTAAGTTTTAGGTTAAGATAATGCACATTGTGCGCGATTCCTTAATTATTATTTTAATAATAATAATACACAATTTTAACAAAATGTAGCTAATCTTCTGAAATGACAAACATCTTATTTAACGCTATCCACATATAAATCTTATGCAAAAATCCGCATATTTAAGATTTCAATAGTTCAGAACTGAGAATTTGCATAGTTTTGGAAGTAGGTGCAGGTCGTACTGGTGTATTTGCGCCGCAAATACTGAAGGGTACGTTGTTATAACTATGAACTCAAAAACTGAGGTGCTTCAGACGCTAATGAGACACACGGGCGAATGAAACAACTAAGTTATGATTTACCATATGGAAGTCTATTTGTGACGCTTCGGTATTTTGAAGAACAACAGGTGTACAGGCACTGAGGCAAAGGACGTCGCATAAAGGGTAAGAGCTGGAATCGACACAACTTCTGCCACTTGAGCCAGATGAAGTAGTTTTTTTCTAGCCCAGCATTGACAGACAGCCTCTTCATACCAGAAATGGCAACAAACAAATAGATCTTCCTTACCAAGGTATTGAAATATAGTCTACTAATTGATATAGGTGCCTTGATTGGGCGACAAATTGATATTGGTGATGGGTTGGGAGCTGGATTCGTTGTGGAAATGTACTTACTTCGATTCTCCGTTGGGCTCCTTCAGTTCTGCACCTATATATCTTCCACGGCTTTTGTAGCTCAGGGTATCACACGAATCATCTGAGGGATTGGTTTATAGCTAGTTATGTCTTTATAAATGATAACTGCACTATAAACGTTTTATATATCGGAATTTATTCAAATTAACTGTGTTCTGCGTAGCTGTTTGTGTAGATTCACCACTTCAATTGCATTTATCAAGTACTTACGTGTATTTCTGTCTTCTTATTTCTCACAAAGTAAATAAAACTCACACGCTATCTTTATAATGTGTAGTCGTGTTTAATAAGTGGCTTTAGTGAGAATCGCCATTAGGCTAGGTAATATTCCCGCGACTTTCCACAAGAGCAACGTACGCAGGTCTGCTCTCCTCGGCGAATATGGTGGAAGTGAGCTCTTGACCACGCTATGTTCGCGGCTAATGGATGCTTCTATCTCATTGGCTGTACTTTTCATTACGTAAAACAGTTCTATTGGTTAAAACAATTCGCGGGCCGAAACTATGAATTTAGTACGTTGTATTTTCAAAATATACGTTTCTTTTACAGTTAAGATTTCAAATTTGGAATAAATAAATAATAATAATAATCTAAACGAGAATTTTGATACCGAAATAATAATAATAATAATTTGAATGATTTGAATAAATATGAATTAACTATTGTTTATAATAAATCAAAAGGGGTGGAATAATTACAGCTTCAAAATGCCCCTGTGTTAATTTAATTATGTCCGAAAAGGTAAATAATTAAATTAACACATCATACCCCAGAATATTTATTCTTATCAAATTTAAATTAAGCTTGGATTAGTAAAAATTCAAAATTAATCATTGAAATGGTGAATGATGATAAATGTTAGTGTAGCATAAGTGTATGTGTTTAACATTACAACTTTGAATTAAATGAATATCATCAAAATTATTTGGATATACACAAATCAAATCAAATCAGGTTTGTATTATCCTGACATTCCTTTAGCATAATATCTTTTTTAAAAATTACAAACATTTGAACAATAAATGAAAAATACTATTTAAACATTTTTAACTTTGAAAATTATTTCTTGAAAAACAAACATGTCTAGTATATGACAGTACTTCTTGTTAGTTATATGTCGAGAATTCTTAAACATTTTTGAAAATATGCATATATATGTCGAGATTGTCTCATCGTCCATATTTGAAAAATTTATTTACATCGAGGCACTCATCGTCTGTAAAATATCACTTTCTTATTCCTTTGCACGAATTCTCTTTCCTTGAATCACTGTTACAATATGTTTGCATACAGCATACAAATACAACTCACTTTGACACACAAATAAATATATACAGTATCACACTATGTTGTATTACATCACAACATTACCCTTGAATAATAAACAATTTATATACAAACATAACCCTCTTAAATAATAAACATTTTATGTACATCAACATTAATGTTCAATCCATCTTATTTTTCTACTATATACAACACCTTAAATTTCTATATTTAAATCATAGGTATATATATGTATTTTATTTACAACATTTCTACATTCTCGGGTTCGGTCTCGGATCGCGTTCGCACAGTTTAGCCATTCAATCATCTTAATTAACTTCAGCTTATCTCTCTTTGTTTAATCAATCTTAAGTTAGAACCACATATTTAATATTAATTATTTATCAAGCAATTTTTATTTAATCACATTCTTTTGTATTCAATCTCTCAACTTATTAATCTCTTACTTTTTGACACAATAACGCTGCATAATACTTCTTTAATTATTTATTTTATTTTTGACACAACTATCTTTTACTATAACCAAGTGATTAATTCTTCTTGGATGTTCAATGCAATGTCTTATGTATTTTGAGGTTGAAATTTCGATTTCCTCCGGAATTTAACATTTTCTAAATTGTTATATCAGCTTCCTTCTTCAATGCAATCGGAATTGGCCTACTCTTATAAGTGAATTCATCAACTGGTTCGATGTCAAATTTATGCTCGTAGATGTTGCAAAGTCCCACGTTTTCGAAAATACTTCTTTATTCTTTATTAATATCGATAACAACCTATCACGTTGATCTTCATTTAAATTGTGAGCCATATCAACTTTCTCCTTCAAAATATTCATTGTCATAGAGTTCGCGCTAGGGTCGGCTTCTTTTACATTCCTCGCACAGACATAACCTATCTCTACTTGCCCTATGTTGACATCTCCGTCAACACTATTTTCATACCTATCAGCGCAGTCATCGCAATTCAATGTCATACATCTACATACTTCTACCTCATTATTTATATCATCGCAGCAAGGGCCTACTTTATAAATCATCATATCATTTATCTGAATATTTTCTACAATAAACGTCTCATACGGAATATCGTTTTCACCTAACTCACTAGACGCATCTCTTATACTCAGCTCATTGTCGAAGGGAATGCTCATCTTGTTTCCTTGTAAATTTAATATTAAGTTGTTATCCTCAAAACTTATGATACTGTTGTATTCCGTAAAAACATCAACTCCAATAATAATATCTGTAACTAATTTCGGGACTACTAAGAAAAATATCTCAAATTTTGAATTACCAATTCTGACATCCAACATGCATTGAAATTTTACTGACTGTTTTGCTCTTTTGATCGCTACTGTGCAAGATAATCCGCAAATAGGAATAGAAATTAACTTCACTTTGTTTTGGATAAGCTTATTATATAAGGACTCGCTTATTACACTATTTGAACAACCTGTATCTATTAATGCATTTGTCTCATAATTTCCTATCACTACTTTTATTCTAGGAGGATCCATAATAACTTCACTCCTACTTGCATTATTCTTTTCTTCACTAGGCTTATTATCTGAAAAGCTTCTTTGTGTCTGAATGCTATTTATGGGTTCTATACGTTTGCCTGAATTGACTAAACTTGCGCCAACACCATCCGAACCCTCGAGATATTGGCTTGTTAGTTTAACTGTTGTACATTACCATTATCTTCCTGATCATGAATTTCTACAACTTCATCAGGTACATCTTCACTACGTGTATTACTGTTGAATGGTCTGGCTCTAGGATTAAGCGTGTTTTGCTGAGTCTCAACACCTTTGACTCGCCATTTACCATTATTAATTACTTGTCCTGGCCTAACTTGACTATCATTGCTATTGCCATTACCTCTATTATTATAAGTACGGTTCTGGTACCTCCTACGATAGCCTTGATTCCTCATCCATGGCATTTTTCTCCAGGAGTTTGGATTATTACCATTTCCAACATTTTGCCTATTGAAAGTGACATGGTTTATCTGATTTCTTCCATTATTGTTTCTGTTATATGGCCTATTCTCTGATCTATTCTGGAAATATCTAGGATTATTTCTGTTTTGATTAGGCATAGGGCCTCTGTAGGTATTCCTAGCATCATAACTTCTGTCACAATTATTTGCATTGCCTTCTGCCCCTACCCCAGAATTTGTAAACCTGTTAGTGGGAGGGTACATTCTATCATTTGAATTCATATAGCTCTGCCTACTTCTGAAAATATTCCTTTTCTCAAAAGCAGCAAGCAATTCTAACATATCAGAGAAAGTTCTGGGTTTTGCTACTATCAGATTTAGTCTCACATTCTCTGGGAAGTGATTTACAACAGTCTCCAGTAACTCAAACTCATTTAGTGGAGGATCTACTTGTCGTCCTAATTCGGCCATTTCCAAAAAATAGTCAATCATCGTCTGACCTGACTCTGGCTCATATACACCATTAGCTAACTGCATCCTGATATTGTTTCTCTTGGATAAACTCCAATATCTACTGATAAAATTTCTTTTGAATTCTTCAAATGTCGTAGTCTCATTTGTAGTCAAATTGAACCAATTCAAAGATCTACCTTGCAATGCTTTTCTTACTATGATCATGTACATGCTAGGCGGAATGGCTCTCAACCTAAAATAATCGTGAAGTTCAGTTAAGAAATTTTGTGGATTAGTATTATTATTCTCATCAAAAACAGGTAACTTAATTTCGTTCATTAAATAGCTAGGAAAATTTGTGCCTAACTGACTAATTCCTGTTGACAAAGGTACATTGATATCCTGCACCTGGGAACCATTATGACTGTTCACCCTTTCCTGACATCTAGGAGATCTACATGGTAACTGTGAGTAAGTTTCTTCAACAACATTCCTACTCATATTGTTTCCCAGTTGAGGTATATTCACATCATTAATTACAGGTGAAGTTACAGGAACATTTAATCTATTTTCCAATACACAAATTCTACTTGTCAGTAACTCTTCATCTTTATGTACTCTCCTACTCAACACTGACAACTCTTCTTGTGCTTCTACAATCTGTATTTCAATGTCTTTCTGTTTGACTTTTAACAGCTGATTCTTTTTCTCTAAGTCATTTCTAGCCTCATCATTTATCTTAGCAAAACCTAACAATGTTTCATCGAAAGCATTCATCTGCATTTTCATAAGTGATACACTACTATCTAGTTCTGATACATTAGCTACAATAACTTTCATTTCCTCACTAGTATTAGAAACATCTGTTTGCATTGTTTGCAAGTTCGTGCTAACATTTGAAATAACCTCCTTGACTTCTGCTATATCGTTATTTACAATAGTTTGAATATTCTCTAGAGCTACTGTGACGTCATTATTAACCTGCTCTTTGAAATCACCTAATCTTTCCTGTATCTCGTTTACAACTTCTTGTTTTAGATCATCTTTCAATTTTGTCAAGTTTTCATCCATTTGTACTAACTTCAAACTAATATTCTCATTTTGTGAATTTACATCTGATTTTACATTGTTTACATCGGTACTAACTTTGTTAACGTCACTTTTTACATCTTCAATCTTACTACTAAGCTTGTTGAACATTTGCTGCATAAAACTTTTAATTGAGTTCTCTAACTGGTCATCTGAAGATTCACTATCTTCGCGCCTAGTCACGTTTACATTTGAAACGGAAACATCTGTTTCGACCTGAACTTCCATATCAGTTTCAATCTCATCTACTAACTGTAAACTACTATCAGCACTTATGTTGTCTACAATACCCTCCATCTCAGTACTAGTTAGCAAGTCCTGTCCATTTTCTAACACATCTGAACTTTCCTTCTGTGGCGACATTATTTCGCGGCCTCTGAGTTTCATTTATAATCATAAAAATAACACCTTACTTTATTTGTAGGCTTCGCAGGCTTCACAGGCTTCTTACAATTACTTTCATTCTGGAAGCTGATTGTTGTCGGTTGATGTTGGATGGTCACAGCTGCTGCCTACTGCATGATGTCGAACACCTGGGCTGACCTCGTGATGGCGTGGTGATTGTTGCGCGTAACCGTACCTAGCTCACGATTCTCACTTAATTCTGTGTATCACAATCTGCTTGCTAATGTCCCGATTAGAATATTTGTTCACAGAGTCTTTTCACAGTTCGATTGTTCTTATTAAAGCCACACGTTGGTGCACCAAATTGATATAGGTAATGTGTTGGGAGCTGGATTCGTTGTGGAAATGTACTTACTTCGATTCTCCGTTGGGCTCCTTCAGTTCTGCACCTATATATCTTCCACGGCTTTTGTAGCTCAGGGTATCACACGAATCATCTGAGGGATTGGTTTATAGCTAGTTATGTCTTTATAAATGATAACTGCACTATAAACGTTTTATATATCGGAATTTATTCAAATTAACTGTGTTCTGCGTAGCTGTTTGTGTAGATTCACCACTTCAATTGCATTTATCAAGTACTTACGTGTATTTCTGTCTTCTTATTTCTCACAAAGTAAATAAAACTCACACGCTATCTTTATAATGTGTAGTCGTGTTTAATAAGTGGCTTTAGTGAGAATCGCCATTAGGCTAGGTAATATTCCCGCGACTTTCCACAAGAGCAACGTACGCAGGTCTGCTCTCCTCGGCGAATATGGTGGAAGTGAGCTCTTGACCACGCTATGTTCGCGGCTAATGGATGCTTCTATCTCATTGGCTGTACTTTTCATTACGTAAAACAGTTCTATTGGTTAAAACAATTCGCGGGCCGAAACTATGAATTTAGTACGTTGTATTTTCAAAATATACGTTTCTTTTACAGTTAAGATTTCAAATTTGGAATTAATAAATAATAATAATAATCTAAACGAGAATTTTGATACCGAAATAATAATAATAATAATTTGAATGATCTGAATAAATATGAATTAACTATTGTTTATAATAAATCAAAAGGGGTGGAATAATTACAGCTTCATAATAATAATCGGGAGCAATGTCTTTAAAAACGGAGAAAAACTACAAATGTCTACACTTAAATAACAATGAAAAATTTAATGCGGAAAATTATAAAGTAGAACAAATTCTAATTTATCGCTGACCAAGCTTACACAACAAAAATTACGGTACTGTAGGCATATTCGAGGAAATTTCAACGAAAACCGTATGACATAAATAAGAAGACATTCCTGAGGTTTTTGTTACGGCTGTGTACTGCTACTTAGGCACTTAGTATGCGGGAATTTTATTCCTTAAGAGTTCTTTTGCAAGCTGTAAATCTTCAGACACAACATATTGTATTTACGGACACATAAATAAAATGCCATCAATCTGATCCGGGACTGAACCTGTGACCTTAGTAATAGAAAATAAAATCTTCTTGGCTTCCGTGTATCTGCCGCGTCACATTTAAGATGTCTGCCGACGTTTCGACCATAGTAATAGAAAGCTTGGGCCTTCCTGATTTCTCCAGCTAAGCTAACTTCGGTAGGGTTGTACATAGTGATGAGCGAGACCAGTCTTGGTCTTGCAGTCTTGGTCTTGGTCTTGCAGAAAATGCAAGACCAAGACCAAGACCAAGACCGCATCTGCGTTAGCAAGACCAAGACCAAGACCGAGTGTGCAAGACCAAGACCAAGACCGAGACCAAGTCTGCAAGACTCGGGCAAGACCAAGACCGAACTGCAAGACTCTTGCAGTCTTGCTATATTTAAAATGTTTTAAATGCTCGATTGTGTACGCAGCAAGCCAGCAACCACTACTGAAAGGTGCCGTTACCGTTACCGGTAGAGGTGGGAAAATAAGCTGTTTCTAGATAAAGGTTGTAGCCGAAACTGTTACGCGCACATAACAGTTTTATGAAACGGTTGCAAAAGACCGGTTTCACTTGCATTTTTGTTAGAACTGTTTCGGCTAGGCTGGCAAGGACGAGAGGGGGAGCAGCCGAGACTAAAGACTTGGGGTCCCGGCCCGCCCGACCAGGTTTTATTTTTTACTTTCTAATTTACTCTAAAATTAAATGTTTTATAAGTCAACAAACAGCTTAAGCTATGTTTTATGTGTTTATTTTTTATCAGCATTGTCCTGTCGCATAACGGTGACACGGAATTAATCAGGTAATCTGAAACGGATTATTCTTGGAGAAAAATTATTTTTTTAAAAGTAGAAGCAGAAATCCTTTTGGACTCAACAGTAGGCCTCACTAACGTTCGGCATTTAAAATAATAATTTTCAAATGATTAATTTTGATACATAGAATACATATAAAATTGGTACAAATCTCTGCAAAATTATACCCGGGATTCCTAGGAAATTCATGACCTCTTATAGCATTGACGTTTTTGGAGATATCTTTGCTAGACAACTGAATTATAATAGTATTATTGATACTTTTGCAAAGTAAAAAGCTAGGAAAGCTATTTTTTAAACGGTGGATTCTTAAGACATTCTTTTAATAATTACTTTGTAGTATAGCCTATTACATGTCTCAGTAACAATAACATTTTTCCTTTTGAATACTTTATTAGCTCAACCTTTGTCTGATATCGGCATAAGATAGACTGTGCCATAATATAATAAAAAATCAGGTAAACTGATACAAAAAAGTGCCAGATGTAGTTAATTGGTCTTTTTTTTCAGAAACTATATAGTTTTAGACCGAACTCTTGAGAAAGTTCGTTAAACACATGTGAAGGAATAAGTGGGATAACAACAGAACGAATGCCTCGCATCTAAAGCAAGATGTGATATAATAAATTTACAAACATCTGACTGCATTGTGGTGAAGGCCCTCAGTGATTAGCTAAGCGGCTTTGTAGTATAGTGATGATTTGCCATTTAATAAGCATGTGGCCGTTAATTACTCGTTACTCCGGTACCGGTCAAGCGATTTGGTACAAAATTATTAGGCTTCTTTCTATGGACGTTATAAATATGTATATCAAATTTCATGAAAATCCGATAAAGCGTATTTGAGTTATCGCGCATACAGGCACCTGGACAGACTGACGGAGAGACACGGACGGACAGCCATTTTCCCGTCCCCCACATGATCTCAGAAAGTACCATTCTGGTACTTAATAAGAGTTCTTATGTCATTGTGTCAAGTTTTATTGTCAATCGTATATGTTTATCTTATCTTCAGTTTATGTTGTTCAAAACAAGCAAATTTTTCATAGTGATTAAACATAGTTGGGTACCGATATATAATTTAAATGTTGTTATTTATAGTTGAAAAGTAAGACACTAGTTGTACAGTGATTAGTTTTTATGATTATTGATAGCATTTTGCCAAAACACGTATTATTACCTCTGTGTGTACAACTGAAAAGCTTTTAAACTTACATGGTTTTATTTTTTGTAAAATATGACTAACTTTTTAGTGATTAACAAAAATATCATATGTCTTCAAGTAATAGGATATTTACATACCATTACATACATTATATAATAATTATGTAATATTTTTATACAATCTTTTTGCTGCATACTTTGGGTTTCAGTGGTGAAATTAATATTTGACGGGGCCCGGGAAATTTTTTACTGAGGTCCTTTGCTTTCTCTCCACGGCCCTGCAGAGAACTTGTTTTAAACTACTTCTTGGGGTAGGAACAATACATTCCTCCCTCATAGTAAGAAATAGCAAAGAGGAAAATTGTCTCCAAGGACAATTGTAAATCACATACCTTCATTTGAAAGATATGCTACGCCGACCCTTGAGAAATTTATGACATGGTGACACTAAAGTCTGTTTGTTGTAAGTTGGCACGGATCAGAAAATTGAGACAGAAGATGTTTGGCAGAAGTCAGTAATTGAACAGAAAGAGATAGAAACATACTATTATGAAAGGTTACTCACTCCACGAATTTGTATAATCAGGACTTAACATAAACACCATTTACAGTAAGAAGCCGCCACGTCTCTTTCCTAAACGACAATATGACTGCTTAAACACATCTGGCGATTATTTAAACCTCGAAATTCTGGTTTTCCCCCATTTTTTCTATACACCCTACTCCAACCAGTGGGATAGTGGAGTGAGTAACTAACTTTTGGCTACCTGCTGAATAGTGGCAGGGTAGTTTTATGACTTCAGTGCCAACATAACCTACACAGCCCATAGTCCTTTGCGGTCTTTCTAATTACCTTAACTTGGAAAAACTGTTAAAATGTTTTCTCACATTGATACAAGCATAATAATGAATCTTCTTGATTAGTACTTTAAATGAAATTACTTAATAAAAAAGTTAAATACATTGAAATTCTTAACCAATACCTAAATTAATGTTTACATGTAACAGAAAAAGAACAAGTCACTATAAGGAAATAAAATCCAAAGTAAAAATCCAACACGTTTTAAATGCATTCGGTACTGATAATACCTTTTTATGTTTTACCCAAAAAATATATATTACGTTTCAAATGACATTGTACTTAATTTTTTGGACATAACTTGTTATTGTTAATATTTATATATAAGAAATTTCAGACACCGGTCGACGGATAGTTTAAATGCTTGTATAAAATCAACTGCTCCACCTATTCCCAATTAAACATTTTTTAAATTCTAAAATATGCATATCAATGGCAATAAAACAGCAAAATTTGATAGGTATAGACCAACAATTTTTTATGAATTTAAAATAGACAAGAGGCAAGGCAATAGACAGGAGGCAAGGACGTGGGTCCGGACCGCACCCCCCCCCCCCACCCAAATATGAGATTTTTAAAGTATTAGTTAAAAAAATATTTTTTGTATCACTTAGGAAGAGAAGATGTCAGTAATTTCTGGTTCATCAGTTTAGGACCCCCGGGAAACTGATTTCTAAATATGTACTTGACCGGGACATTAAATGGGCCTTGCTGTGTGGGTGGCTTAATCCTACTATACTGTAGTCTGAACTCTTCAAATTTTAAAATAAGAACGGGACACAAACCATTTTAATGGTATATCCATTTACAGTCATTTTATAAAATTGATCTCTTATATAGTGTAAGTGTAAGTGTTTATTACAATAATTAACTTTTTACAAATTCCAATGCAAACAGTCGCATGGGTCCGCATGGACCGTACATGCTTACGCAAAAACACACAAAAAAAAGAACAAATAATATAAATTCAAAATAACACAAACAAACTAAATCTATTCCTCACCCTCCACACCCGCTCTCCAATTCGTCGCTTTTTCAAACCTGAGCTGTCTCGCCTTCATTAAAAACTTCCCAATGCCTTCCTCAACGTTTTTTCCCGTCAGTAACTCCAAACATTTCCGTTGATCCCTATTTGATTCCATAAAAGATAATGGTAAATATTTTCCCCTCCAATTTTCCAAACCTTCACAATTCGCCAAAATATGAAACCATGATTCTTCCCCCTTACATAATGGACAAACTCTCATTCCGTTTTCATCTATGACCTTAATCATTCTCCACGCACCGAGTCTAATCCAAGCGAGGCCTAGTTTACTGACTTTAGATCCTTTTCGTATGTAGTGTTCCTTCCCCCACTCCAATTTACTTCTCTTATATGCAAAGTAACGCCACACAGACCTTGTTTTGTTACGGTTACTCGTTTTTGTTTCATGTTGAAACACTACGTTACAACAATCAACAACACAACGAAACGATAGCTGTTTCTACTTTCTAAGGAATGAAAACGTGTAACTCGTCTGTGCGACTGCTTGCAAGTTGAAAGGAAGGTATTTTGCTAATCACTTGCAGGGGTTGCAGCCAGTAGAAACGCAACAGCGAAAATAAATAGACTTCTTCCTATGGATGTTGTAAGTGCGTATACCTAGTTTCATGAAAATCCAATAAAGCGCATTTGAGTTATCGCGAGTACAGACACATGGACAGACAGACAGACGGACAGACATTTTCCCGTCCCCCACACAAATTTCATAAAGTACCATTCTGTCACTTAATAACTAATGGCTAAAGATGAAATAGCTTTCAGTTGTTTTGTTACTGTTTTCACGGTTCAAGCAACTAAAAGCAATTAGCTTTCGTTACTTTCGCAAGCAATAACACACATGTAATCGGTGTAACTGTAAATCACGTAAACGCCATCAATCACAGTAAGATGCGTAAAAGAAAAATGCAAGACTCTTGCAACAAGACCAAGACCGAGTATGCAAGACCGAGACCAAGACCAAGACCGAGTATGCAAGACCAAGACCAAGACCAAGACCAGGGTTACCGATGCGAGACCAAGACCAAGACTGAGTGTGCGAGACCAAGACCAAGACCAAGACCGCCTTAGTCTTGGTCTTGGTCTTGCATTTGCTCATCACTAGTTGTACATTAGCCAACTAATATTATTATTTTAATTGTCTCCCTCTCTCCTACTAACTAAAACAGTACATTATGCAACAAGCCTATTTTATTAAGACACGAGTATGTTTATGAAACGAAGCGAGTTTCATAAACATACTCGTGTCTTAATTACCACTATAGGCAAGTGCATACGAATGTTTTTGTGCGACCACAACTAAATGTCTAATTTTAGGTTTTCAGAACACCTCGTAGTTGATCAAGCAAACTATTCTCAGCCATCAGCTGTTAGTAGTGCTCGTCTTTTCCAACAGATGGCAACAAGGCATGCAGGCCGCAGAGCTTCTCTTGACGCTTTAACGACAAACAAAGGCACATTAAAATACCTGAAATGAACTCAATTTAGTAAAGTATTAAACCCAACTCGAACAGAATTGATTTTATTTTAAATACTGGTTGTTTATTGCGTTGTTTCATTTGCATCAAAACTATTCCATGTACGATATTAATCGATACCACACCAGTGTTATAATGAAAATCTGTACTTTAATGGATCTCATTAAGATACTGTTGAGTCACATATAGGCCTAATAAGCGTATTATATTATGTTCGAGGTTTCAATGTTTCAATTTCAAGGTTTATTTTTTTACAACATCTCCAAAATGATTATTATTATTATTATTATTATTATTATTGGCAGAAGTAGTTTGATGACTTAACACTATCTATAATGACTCAATAATAATAACAAAACGAGCATGCAGCTGAAAACATACCTTAATGTACGCGTATACCAAGCAACTCACCTGAAAACAGAAAAAAAACATTGAAACATTTTACTGTAACAAATACAAACATCTGCAATGTTCCTCCACACAATATAGAATGAAAATTAAAATACTTTAATCTAGGCTACCCACTGTCAGTTCGGATGAGGATATTCACGTAAGCAACGCAAGCATGTTGGAAAAGTGAAAACAATAATGCCGTCCAAGCTCACAATGGATGATCGACAACAGTATTTTCTAAACTTGTATTTTATCAACGGAGGAAAAGACTCGCGAAGAAACAATGGGTTATTTTTTCATAGCCTGAAACTTGTTACATGGTAAATCTACCAC
The DNA here is from genome assembly GCA_964059195.1 of Ectobius pallidus. Classification (NCBI taxonomy): domain Eukaryota; kingdom Metazoa; phylum Arthropoda; class Insecta; order Blattodea; family Ectobiidae; genus Ectobius; species Ectobius pallidus. The sequence continues at coordinate 109,975,144 of CAXKWD010000002.1, forward strand.
GATGGCTTTCACAAGCGTGAAACATTCTGTTTCTAATTAATATTTAAATGCTGTTCATTACTGGAGT